>JAQPPZ010015694.1:10000-396885 GCA_028583015.1 Wollemia nobilis
TTTCCTTCCCATTCTTCTATTGCACCTTTTCCATCATTCACCAGTGCAACCTATTTCTCCAAGAGGTACCCTATCTCATGGTTTTCCTAGGGGCACCCTACCTCCAGTAGTTATTATAATATTGGAAAACACTTCCATCACATTGTTTTAATCCATAATTTCTCAATCCCTTGTGTCACAATTATTAGTTCCACAAAACATGTCAACCATTTTATCAACTTTGGTTGGATTGACAACAATTTTCACTCTTACCACTTCCATCCCATTCCTTGCCATTATCACTTACTTTGCACCTCTTTCCATACCATCAATCTCTACTCACCCACCATACCAAGCATAACTTCTTTTGTAGGCAATTACGCCCACCATTCCTACCCAAGGAGTTGAGTCTATAAGATATTCCTCATCGATAAGTGCATTTTAAGGACCTAGACTAAGCTATGCTTACAAGGCCATAGAATCTAACATCATCAAGACATTAGATGTTAATTCTATTGAGGAGAAGGAATGGAAGAAATAATACAATTGACTCAATACAAATAAATCCAAGGCCTCAATACTCTTTCATTCACAACTATCAAAAGGGGGATAATGTACTTCATCAGGGCCATAGAAACTGATCCCACCAAGATAGTGTTAGCTCCTACTGACTTAACTGCTAGAGTGTCCCAACTTTATTTATATAAGATGCACATATTCCAAATGGTCTAATTATCTAACCAACTCACACTTGTTGTAGTAAAGAAATATGGCTAACTAGCAATCGAGGATGAAGCAATACATATCAAAAAAATTAAAGTAGAGGTATAATTGCCACAACTAAAGGCAAAAATATACCAACTTTGGTAAGAAAATGAAGGGCTAAAGATTGAGATTACCAATAAATACCGATCGAATAATCAAGTTGACAATCTGGAGACCCAACTTGTTGAGACTAAAAAATGTGTGCAAGAAATGACAAAGGAAAATAATACTTCTAGAGATCCTGGAGCAAAAAATCAACAAATAAAGGAGTTGATAGCTTCAAGACCCAAATAAATAATTGTAGATCCAAAGTTGGCATAATAAGTTTAGAAGGTCAGGGTCTTTTGGGACTATATCAAGAAGAAAATTTAGAATACTTATGAATAATTTTGATTGACATCCTTCGCAAAAAAGATATTGGAATAGGTTGAAAATACCATCAAGTAAGTAGAAGGTCAAATATTTGTGAGGGATGAACATTAGCAAGTCCTTAAAATCCTTGCATATATGACCATGATATAGATATAACAAGAAGGGATAAATTGTAAAGACATGGTCAAAAAGTTAAAGATCCTAGACATCTAGAGATACTTTAAAGCCTACAAAAATAACCTAGTGTCCTTGAACACACAAGTGCAAGAAATTACTAAGGAGATCCAAGACTTGATTATTGTTGGAATGTGTAACATTTTTATGAAAGGAAACACATATTGGATGATGATGTTATGAGTTCTATGATTGAAGAATAAAAGGACAAAGCCAACCAAGGGAACACAATTGAAATATGTGAGAAGTTGGAATCAATTCATGCTAAGTTGAAAAAATTAGTTGCCAAAGGAGAAGAGTTATCAAAAAATGTGTTTGAAGTTATAATGGTGGAGGTAGAAGACCTTGGTATAATATGGTTTCCATATGATAACAAATGGAAGAAGCTATTGGGGTTGCTACTATTAAAGACCAACTAGAGGAGAAATGATAAAATTTAATAATTTGCAGCATGGATCCCAATTTTGTAGACTTTGTGTCCAAAGAGAAAGGCATGACCTAGGATCTTATGCCAATTGAGCTTAACATCCCATGAAGTTGCCATAAATGTAATACCTTAACACCATATTTACAAATTTTAGAAAATAAATGTAGCAATTGAAGGTTAGACAGTAGAAAGTACACCTAAATCTTAAAATTTGGCCAAATTTAGACAAAGACTGATTTGCTTGTAAAACTTTATTGATTGGCTCAAAGGAGTGATTCACTTACTTAACAATATCAATTGCCTCAAGGGAGTAATTTTCTCAATATAGGTAGCCTTTTTGCTTTCTAAATGTGAGCAAATTGCTTGAAAAACTTGAACAAATTACTCCAACAACTAGAGAACTAAAATCAGTGCAAATCATGAGAAATATTTCAAAAAGTGTTTTTTGACATCTAGCGGTGCACAAAGTCATTTTTGGAGCCTTCTAAGCCTGATAGAGGTATAATATGAGGAATGTAACATTTGGAGGTGCAACATTTTGCTAAAGTTACCCCTAAATTTTTACTTTTACTAGAAGTAATTATTTTCCTCCCCACATAACTTAGGGGTAAACTTTTGCTATACATAGGGGCCTAGGGCCCTCATTGTAATCATTTTTTGGCCATGAGAATTTATAGCTACACTTTGTGAAACCCACATTATGCTTTGTACTCATGAAGTTGTAAGAAATTGGTAAGTCCTTATACATCCCATTAGTGGCACCACCCTCCTGGTTTGCTAAGTGCACGATGGTTGTGGCATGGCCCTTGTAGCCCATCTAATATTTCGCTTATCACTTTTTATAATCAAACAAATGGGTGGAAATTGATGTTATTTAACTTCTCATGTGTTTACTAATCACATAATATCCTCGCTATAGTGTAAAAGTCATATTTACTTTCAATTTCTTGCATTCTAAACTTCTCACAATTATATTTTTTGCACTCTACTTTTCATGTATTTTTCTTTCCATACTTTTTTTCATGCATTTTAGTTTAGATTGGTGATGTACATGAGGAAAATGAAGAGTCGACCTAATTTTAGAGGTTAGGGGATGTCTTGCAAGCTTGTCCAACCTTGTTGAAACTTGAATTTAGGGGAACAAAACCTAATTTAGAAGTCAGGACATTTCTTTGAATCAACACTAAGTTAATGCGAGTTGATTTTTAATTAGGCCATGAGTATCTTTGCTTTATAAAATATGTTTGTCCTTATTTCAACTTTTTGATTGGTGATCATATGTAGGACTAAGCAAGATAATGTCTTTTTTATTTCTAACTTATTTTTCCATATAGCTTCTTTGGGTTTTTTCTTAATAAATATATTTGCATCTTTATCATTATTTGGGCATGAATTCAAGTTGATATTCCATTTTCATTTGCTTGTTGTTTTGATTTATTCATGTTTTTTTCTTTTTCAAACATTCTTCAATTAAATATTTGATCCATCTATTTGCATCCATTTGTTTGTTTTCCACATATCCTCAAAGATGAACTATGATAACTATAAAAATAATAATGTGACACCTTACATTTATGCACTTATTAGAATTATACAATGTAATTTTAGTAGTAAACAAATAGTAAAAGATCAATTATTCAGAGAATGATAGATCCAATTAAGATTTTTTATATACACTTGTTTCCTTTTTAAAAAAATAGTAATATAACATACATTATGTTTGAGAACAAAGCTTTGTTATTGTTTTTTGGCCTCACATACTTTTATTCAACCTATGAAATTTATAAATAGTAAGTTTATTACATTATTATATTATATACTTTGTTTATATTTTAGAAGCATTCTCTATCTTTTAAAGAAAAATTATTAAATGTTTTAATATTTATATGCATAGTATTTTTTTATGGTACACATGCACACGGGGACTTGAGATCATGAGGGGTACTATTGAGACCACGAGATCTTGACAAAGAGATGAGTGGGGAGTGCTTATTGCATAGTTTTTTTTTTAAAACTTGTTGATGGAGAAGCTGAAGTAATATTCCTCCCGCTATCCTTCTATTTAACATGGCTGATGCAGTGCTCAATGCTTTACATAACTCATAAAAAAATTGCTAACAATAATGTAATTTAGTGTGTTTCTGCTTTGCTCTGCCCTCTTTATCTACTGACTTCATTATCAGCTCTTATAATATCTTCCAACTCCATGGGGACATATGACCAGACCTTGAAATTCTCAGATTTAACTGTCATATTCGCCATTTTATCAACAACTTTGTTTCCCTCTCTATAAATATGTTTAACTTTACTTTCTTCTAGGTTTCCCAAGATAGTTCTCTCATCCGTAATTATTTGGAAAATGCTAAAATTATTTAACCCCCATTTTTGAAGGGAAGTTATAATATTCTTGCAATCCCCCTCAAGAAGAATTCTCCTAAAACCCAAATTCACTACAATTCGGAGGCCTGTAAGCATTGCCTTTGCTTCAACTTGGTGATTTGTGGTAATTCCTATATCCTCAACATATGCAGCCACTACATGACCTTTGTCATTCCTAATGAGGCCCCCACCACCAGCATGACCCGGGTTACCTTTTGCAGCCCCATCAAAGTTAATTTTTACCTAGTCTTTGTGGGGACGTTCCCATCTAGTATCTAGTCTCACCTTATTTATTTTTTCCATATTTAAGATGTCTTTTTATTTAGAGAGGATCATTGCAATATTTTCCTGGCCAACAATGTTTTTAATATAATCCTCCAATAGGGTTGTTTTTATTCTGGCAGAAACCCCAATTATTTCTTTGGTTTTATTTTTGAACACTCGTATGTTTCTTTCCAACCAAATCCCCCAACAAATATGTGAAATGAATTTTTGCCAAAAAATACTACTTCCTAAGTGTCATTGTTCCCAAATCCTGATTAGAAAATCTGGAATGACCCAAGCAATATTAACTTCTCTCAATAACATATTTAGGATATCACGAAAAAAGTCACAAGTTCCAAACAGGTGGTCCACACACTCATCCGCTTTGTTACATAAGACAAACATTTGGAACCACAATTCCTCGTTTGAACATATTATCTTTTGTAAGGATCTTATTGAGAATGGCAGTCCAAAAAAACATAACAACCTTAGGGATGATGTTTAGCTTCCAAAATATTTTAAGCTCGGGTTTCTCTGAGGTTACTTTGCCCAAGACTCTATATCCATCCTTCACCAAGTACTGGCCTTGCTGGTTTCTTCTCCACTGATCCTTCTCTAAACCTCTACCTAAATAATAACTCCTTAGGAGGTTTTGCAGATCTTTACCCCTCGGGCCTTGCATATCTTCTTGTACGATTTTTCACTCCTAAATATCACCCACCCTATGAATGTAACCATTAATTTTCTTATCATAGGTTTTGGTTAAATGTTCTTTAATATCTTTGAACTTTCTGTAGTTTGCTAGAGGCTCCTCTTGAATCCAAGGGTCTTTCCAAAAGTCAAATTTGTATCCCTTATTTTAGACCTTGCCATAGAAATTTCCTGCTATTGATTATATTTTACCAAAAAAATAGACCCAGAAAAATTAAAATAACTGATAAAATGGTTTCTGCCCTTCAAGTATTTATTTTGAATAATGCTAGCCCATTTTCGTGATGCTCGATGCTCCACTACAAAGCCTCCAACCATGTTTAGCTAAAAAAAACTCTATTTGAATCTCTTGACTTCTTCAAACCAAGAGCCCATTCTGTAAAGGCTGACAACAAGTATCCAGCCTACCAAATGTATATGTTTTTTTTTATATTCATCATAAGAAATTTTGTTTAGTAGTCTTTCTAAAGTCTCTTCCACTTTCCCTTATGAAGGTTGTCTATTTTCTTAAGTACAGATTGATTGATTATGTATTTATAATTGGTTTGGTAAATTTTATTATTAATATTCAAAACAATAATTTACAGACGACGGTCCTAACTTGAACTTGAATTTCAACCTAAACGAAGGGAAAACAACAGAAAACCTTGGGTGCCAGGCAACCGTTCTCTGCTCCTAGCCTGCTTAAAATAAAACTAAAATTACCAACTCTGAATGGAATTGATAGCAATAATTCAATTTCGTCCACGAAAGAAATAAGCCACAAACCCCTCGACAGCTCCGTTTCTCTGTAAATTAAATTTATTTGGTGTTTATAGCAGTGGAGAATTTTACTTTTCAGAAAACACCATGTTAACGTTCTAAATTCTAAAACTTGTCCTTCAGAAAACGCAGGGACTAGCAGAGATTGAATTGAACTTTAATCAATTCCACACCAAATGAAGATCAGCCGCAGAATTCGCACCGAGATACCAACAAAAAGTAAGGCCACAGACTATATTGACATATATATACTGCAGAGGTTTGGTTTGTACACAGCACACGTTCGACAAACGTCAGAAACAGAAACAGAAACAGAAACAACGGTTTCATACTCTGGCACATCCGTCCGTGGGATAACTCCCCAGAACCCGCAGAAACGTCGCAAATTCCTTCAGCTCCGACAGAGCGTTCTGCACGCGCCTGTCGGCGAGGGACGCCTCGACGTCTATATAAAACACGTACTGAAAGGGCTTGAGGACTCCGGAGCCCCCTTCCACGGCGCGCAGCGGGCGAATCCGGCGTGGCCTGTTCTCCAGTTTCGTGAGATTGATGTCCCGGAACGAGAACGCCGACAAAACCCTGAATAGCACGCCGAGCTCCCCGTCGTGCGCGACCACGATGGAGGTCTTGTACGGGCGGTCGCCGGTGGGGATGAACGGGTCGCGGGCCAAGATGAGGAAGCGAGCGAAGTTGCAGGGCTCGTCTTGGATCCCCCGGGTGAGGACTCTGAGGCCGCATATCTCCGCCGCGCGGGCGCTGGCGATGGCGGCCGTGTCGGCAAGCCCCGCGCGCGCGACGTGCTGGGCGGCGCCCGCCGTGTCGTCGGTTGTCTCCTTGGACACGGCGGCCAGTCCCAGGCTGCCGAGCGTCCGCCGGCACTGCGACACGGCCAGCGGGTGGCTCATGACGCGCCGGATTTCGCCGCGGCCGACGCCCGGCAGGGCGAGGAGGCAGTACTGGATTGGGTAGTGGATCTCCCCCACGATGTGGAGGCGGCGGTCCAGCAGGAGGTCGTAGTTGGGGTGGAGGGTGCCCTCCAGCGTGCTCTCCACAGGGATGATGGCCCGGTCCGCGCCGCCCCGCTCCACGGCATCCACGGCCGCCTCGTACGCCCGGCACGGCACGCCCCGGCAGCCCGGGTGCGCCGCCATCGCCGCCTCCTCGCTGTACGCGCCCGGGACGCCCTGGTACGCCACGCTTAACCCTTGCCGGGCCTTCTGCTCTGATTCCCTCATCGACAGAGCCCGTTTTACAGTCAGCAGACGCTCCGACGCCGTGAATTTTGTGTCGACCGCGCCATTCCCCTCGTTCGGGCCATTGGAGGCCCAGACGAACAAGGGGCCTCTGCTCTTCTGGGGTCGAATCCCCGGCGGCACAGTGGCTTTAGTTTTGATGTTCCAGAGAGCAGAATTATGGAGGAGATCCATGGCTGCCATGCGGAAGAGCGATCTCTTTGCTTAGGTAAGTCTCCAGCGATCACGGAGTTGATAAAAATCAGACTGATGTGTGGGTTTGTAACCAGCCACATAAGACAACCAGAATAATAATAATTATTCTTATAATTTAAAAGATAACAACGACCTGTATTGTCGGGTATAATATATACAGCCAATAAATATTCACAGCAACGTCAGAATAACGATATGGAGCAATTTCTACTATGGAGGGGAATTTTAAAGGAAGTTTAACCTAACTCTTTAAAAGAAGTGATTTCTTAAAGCAAAACAATCCTTCAATTAATAAAAAAATTAAAATTTAATCTAAAACATACCATTATTGTTACTTACCCTTTCATTGATTTAATCTAAAACATACCATATTGTTGCTTACCCTTTCATTGAAACCTCCTTTTACTTTTACTTGTGTCACTGTTGCCTTTGAATTTGTTCTCAGTTACCCTCTACGCATGTTGTTATTGTTTTAAATGTCCGGTCACAATAGCGCAACTTCCCTTACTTGTAACATAAAGAAAGGTATGGTGTCCCCATCGTAATTAAAGTGCCCAAGCCATAACCAAGCAAGGTTATTCTTGATATGTGAAGCATCATACAAACAGATAAGAGTATTGATCATATGATAATAATAAAAAAATAGTCTTGTGAAGAATATTTTAGATTTTATTTAAGAGATTTAAGTTTATATTTTTAATATATAATATATATATATATATATATATATATATATATTTTTCACACTCATCCTTTACATACTCACTAACGTTGAGTTTGAATTTTGGACCTAAGTTCAAATTTTAATATGATGCGATTATTTTTAATTCAAAATATTTGTTTTATCTGCTTCCGTAGAGGAGTTCGAGAGCAAGTGGGTAGTTAAAACTCTTCAGTTGAAATCATTGAGAGGCCCCAGGTTCAAATCTCTCCCCTCACATGCTGCGGATATGCTATGTACAAGGGTTCCAAATAAAATAAAATAAAATAATAATAATTGTTTTGTGAGGATATCGTAGTGGTATGTTTTTGGGTTTTTATCTAGGAGACCCAAGTTGAGGATGTCTTAGTGGTGTCTTTGGATTTTCATCTAGGAGACCAAAGTTCAAACTATGATACAAGGGGATTGAATCACTTTCAGTGCTTTACCCTAAAATTTTTACCTGAAAAAAGATAGTCCAATTGGTAGCGGTCGAGTGCTTGTCGATGGGTTACCCCAATTCGATTTCTTAGAGGATCGAGGTCTCGTTGACTTCATCTATACCACCCACCGGGTTAGGGATTATAGAAGTTTCCTACACAACAATATATATATATATACCCACCTTTCAGTGCTTTACCCTAAAAGTTTTACTTGAAAAAAGATAGTCCGGTTGGTAGCGGTCAAGTGCTTGTCGATGGGTTACCCCAATTCGATTCCTTGGAAGATCGAGGTCTTGTTGACTTCATCTATTCTACCCACCGGGTTAGGGATTATAGAGGTTTCCTATACAATAAAATATATATATACCCATCGGGTTAGGGATTATAGAGGTTTCCTACACAACAATATATATATATATATATATATAAGGATTTGTAGAATAAATCATATAATTTCATTTAAATTGTAAGTTAAAATTTTAATCTTTAAAAATAGTGATTTTTGACATGTATTTAAGGTATTGTATAGCAACAATAAAATGAAAAGTAAATGTATAAGTGTAATTTAAGTCTAAATCCTCAAATTTTGATAGAGACTCTTAGGTAGTTTGGTCTTAGTAGTACAATTTGTTGTAATGCAAAGATAATATTTTTTTTCTAGAGAAAAAGGGGTTGTACTTAGGTCCCCACCCTTGACAAATCATAACTCTCTCTTTTAGAGCTTGAGAGTTTATAAATATATTGAATTCACATTTTATTTAAGTTGTTATAGTTAGATACTTTTATCTTTTCTCATAAAAATTTTGAATTCTTGATTTTTATTTTTTGGATCTTCTTCAATTCTTTTTGTAAATACAAATATTCCAAAATTAAGCATTCTTCTTCTTGACATTTCCTTGTAGCAACCTTCACAATACCAAAACTCCACCTCTATTGTCAACATATTACATCTTTATAAAGTAATATTTTCAAAACTTTGGGCTATCATAGTCAGCTTTACCAAATTTAAATTGTTAGTTTCCTTCCTGAAGCATAAGTGCAACAAGTGTAGTGAAATTTTGCTACATTGGAAAAATCTTACCAAAGAAGTACAACTATGGTTCACCAATCAACTGGTATTGATTTGAATGAAGAACAAGATGAAAGGGCCTTGAAGTACCGCAACCTGTCAAGAAGCCCATGATGAAAAATTATCGAAGAGACTATCAAGAGATAATTTTCAATGGGAGTTGAAAGTAGGTATAAACCCCCTAACCCACAATAGCTACCTTGAGTGCTTAATATCTTGTGCCATCTATGTTAGCATTTTCAGTGATAAATGAGTTGAACCTCTTCATTGGACGGAGTCTAGAAATCTTTTTGATGATAACTACGATGACTCCACCATCGACTGAGGTTCCACCCAAACAATGATTACGGGTTTGATCCCTTCCCATATAGGTAAATTCTCAAATTTTGATAAAGACACTCTTAGGTAGTTTGATCTTAGCAGTGCAATTTGTTGTAATACAAATATAATATATTTTTTAGAAAAATAGATTGTACTTAGGCCCCCATCCTTGACAAATCACAACTCCTTCTAGAGCGTGAGAGTTTACAAAAGATTCAATTCTCATCTCAATTGATTTGCTATAGCTAGATACCTACATCTTTTTCATAAAAAGATTAAATTCTTGATTTTCATTTTTTAGATCTTCATCATTTTTTTTTGTAAATACAACTATTGTTAGTATATTTCAATATTCTTATTTGATTTATTATGATCCTAACAATCTTATATTGTTGGACATATTTTAGGCTCGTTGTTATTTGTTGTAACAATGCCTATTTTGGTCTCGGGTGGTTCCGTAACCCCCGGACTATTATTGGCTTGGTATGTATTATTTATATTCCATCATATTAATGAGAATTGTTCCAAATGTTCACATGGTATCAGAGCCTATCTCCGCCACTCTCATTTTCGAATGATCTTGTAGTAGCGGAGCTTTGATGATCAGGAGCGGAGCTTTGATTAAGCTTTGGAGAGATTTTTTTATTGGAAATCATTTTTTTTCATTGAAATATTTAGAAGCTTTGGAGAATTTTTTAATTTTCCAATTTTCCATTGGAAATTGTGCCCGAGTGGGCAGTGTGAGACTCGGTGGAGCAACTGTGCAATCGGGCAGTGTGAGAGGGGTGATTCGACTTTGGTGTCCCAAAATTTTTTGGGATCGACAACCGAGGCGATCGAATCGACCATCAAGTCGAAAGGCGACAAGGCAAGGCAAGAACGAGGTGGATCGGATCGAACAAACAAGGTGACAAGGGAAGCCAACAAAGCAAAGCAGAGCACGTGCATGGCAGCCAGCAAGGCAGCCAACCCCACGCGGGAGGAGAGCCCGCGTCCTCTCGGGCCTCATCTCCCCGAGAGGAGATACACCAACAGTGAGAGTCGGGGCTCTTAAACACTGTTGGCGCCCATTCCCAAGCGGATGTGGGATATTGAACATAATCCCACATACCTGTCACCCTGCAAACAACCCATCAAACGCGTCACACCAGATAGCCACCTACTATTTTTTGTTATCTCTGGGATCAGTGGATCTCATTTCTGAGATTTTTCCTGGATATAGCAGGCAAATCCGAGCAGATTTGTTGGATTGGAATTTTGTTTTCATCCTCAGATCTCATCCAACAAATATTTTTTTTTGTCGGAGGGCGTCAATGGCACTGTGAGTTGCAGTGTTTTTTTGAGCAATTTGTGAGGTTTTCGGGTGCAGAGTTGTTTGAATTCGAGTGTTGAGAGCACAGTGCATCTGAGGCGAGCAAATTCGGGAGGTTTTTAGTGGAAAAAATCAAATTTTTTATATACTATCGTCCGCCACCCGAACGCAGCCCGAGCGCCACTCAGAGCCGCCGCCCGAGCGCCACCCGAGCCACGACCGAGGTGGAGGCGCGGCCGCTTCGAGCTTTGGGCTCGTGGCTCCTCTTTTTAGAGGAGGGCACCCAGATCCATAAGCGGATCAGCCCGCTAGCTCACGTGGTCGTGAGCCGAGCGGTTGGGCTCTAGGAGCCCTGAGGTCGCGGGGTCAAAACTCGTCGACCCCCCAAACAAGGTAAATTTTTTCTTTTGAAGTTATTTTTTTAAATTTTTTTATTAAAGTTAATAATTAAATTTTTTAAATTATTATTTTTTAGTTATAAAAAGGTTATTTTTTTAATAATTTTTTTTTCTATAAGAAGATAATTTATTTTTTTATTAACTTTAGTTAAAAAAAATTATTTAAAGATGCTTTAAAGAGGAATTTTTTAAGGGGGGAGTATTTTTTCAAAAATCAAGGGGGGAAAGAGAGTAATTTTTTGAAAAAGGTAATTTTGGCATTATTGTAAAGGTGCATTTTCGGCAGCGCCCGACACCTAGTGGTTTATTTCTGTGGGCACTTTTATGTTGTATGTTGCATTTTTCCATTTTTTGCACTACTTCATTAAAAGTTAAAAATCAAATACACTCCCTAAGTCCCCGGAATAATTAAAACCCATCCGTGCAATTTATTGCACTGCAACGTTCGGTATTTGTGATACCTCTGGCCAGCACTTACAGGTAAAGCTGTCGTGATTGCGCTACTGTATCCGTCGCCTAATATAGCTGCCAAAACGACGTCTGAGCTTGTTCTCTATTAATCGTCGGGGAGATATAAGTTTACCATTTTGCTATTTTTTTACTCCATCCACTACCCCAATCGCTCTCGTGTTTAGGCTTAAATCCAGATGAAAGTTTGGATATCCAAAGTGTTTAGGGGAAGTTACGCCCCACGCATGCGGATTGAAGGCTTTCTAAGGTGGGTGCCATCAACGAGGTGATTCCCTTTCAGTACCGCCTAAGTACCACGTATCGTATAATCATTAAAATTACCTACAGTCTCCCTCACGTTAGGGCGGGTAATTTTTTTGGTTTTTCAAAATACCTATAGTCTCCCTCACGTAAGGGCGGGTATTTTGTATGGTATAACGGCTTGGCATTAAGGTATATCGAAAGGGGGACCATTTGGTGTTATAAGGAACCTTCACAATGTCTGCAAAACTAATGATTGATGCTCATCAGTTGTTGAAAGGTCCAAACTATACACCATGGAAAAACAAGATGAAGGCAATCCTTGAGATGGATGATCTTTGGGATATTGTTTTTGGAACTACAGTGAGACCTTCATCTGCAGCTGGAGCCACAACTCTAACTGCTGATCAGAAAGACTTTGATAAGAAAGATAGCAAGGCAAAAGTGCTCATTTTGCTTGTTGTTTTTGATGAAGTTCAACCCCATATTGTTGACTATCAAAATAGTAAAGAGGCATGGGATGCCCTTAAAACTATATATGAAGGAAAGAATGATTCCACCATTCTATTTCTTCAATCTCAATTACACAGTCTAAGCATGAAACAGGGAGAGACAGTTGAACTCTTTCTTTGCAGAGTGTCTGAGTTGAAAGGAAAGTTGAATTCTTTGGCAGCACCAGTTGATGATAAGCTCCTTACCTCAATGGTATTGAGAGCATTACCTGATTCTTTTAGAGTGTTGATCACCTCACTTCAGGTGTCACAAAGAAAAGTTACCTTTGTTGAGTTGGTAAATTTGCTTCAAGAAGAGGAGGCACGCCAACTACAGTGAGATGATTCTTCTAACACTGCCCTCTACTCCAACAGGAAGGGCCCTAAGAAGAAGGGTAATTTTTAGAAGGGAGGGAATTCTCAAAAGGATTCAAAAGGGAAACAAACTCAACAAACTCAACAGACTAAGAGATATTGCAAGATCTATGACAAAGAAGGTCATGACACAAACAGATGTTGGCATAAAAATAAGCAACCAAAATAGAAAGGCCAGAACAAACCACAAAAGAACAAGCAACCCAAAGTGAATGTTGCTATTGAGGAATCTGACATAGATTCTGAGCGAGCACACAAAGTGCTCATGACTACCACAGTCTCCAAGCAGACGGATCCTATATGGTATGTCGATTCTGGAGCCAATAAGCACATGACTGGCGACAAATCATGGTTTGAGTCTTTTGAGGCCAAAGAGGGCAAACCTGTCACTATTGTCGATGATAAAACCTACAAGGTTCAGGGAGAAGGTACAATTTTTGTTACTCTTCCTGATGGCAAGTGTCAGATTGAGAAGGTTCTCTATGTTCCAAGATTGGTGAACAACTTGTTGTCAGTCACACAAATTTTGGATAAGGACATGGTTGTAACCTTTAGTGTTGAGGGGGGCAAGAAGTGTTGTTCAATTACCAGGAGGGGTAAGAACATTGCAACCGCTTCATATAAGCATGGCTTATTTGCCCTAGATGCTATCTCTACTCCAAATGTAGCCATGACTATCTCTACAAAGGAGGCAACTTCCCTATGGCACAAGAGATATGGACATATGAGTTCTGGTTACTTACTTGAGCTAAGTAAGTATGAGATGGTAAAGGGTCTTCCTTCCCTTTCTACCACATTACCAGTTTGTTCTGACTGCTTGTCAGGAAAGCAACATAGAGTACCTTTCGAGAGAAGCTCTACAAGAGCAAAGAAACCTCTAGAGTTGATTCACACCGATCTGTGCGGTCCTTTTACACCCATCAGTTGTGGGGGAAAGAGGTATTTTTAGTTATTCATAGATGATTACTCATGAAAGATGTGGGTATTCTTTCTCCAACTGAAATCTGAAGCATTTGGCTTTTTTCAGCAATTCAAGAAATTTGTTGAGAAGGAGTCAAGGACTTCTATAAAGACCCTCCGCTCAGATCGAGGGGGGGAGTTCACCTCTAAGGAATTTTTTGCATTCTTGACTAAAAAAGGGATCACACGACAGTTAACTACTGCTTATACTCCTCAACAAAATGGAGTTGTTGAAAGGAGGAACCGTTCAATCATGGAAATGGTTCATTGCATGCTCACAGGAGCTAGAATTGGGCAACAATATTGGGCAGAAGCTGTCACCACAATAGTATATCTATTGAATAGGGCACCCACAAAGGCCCTACAAGGAATGACTCCACAGGAAGCATGGAGTGGTAGGAAACCCTCCATTTCTCATCTACGCATTTTTGGTTGTAAAGCATTCATGCACATACCGAAAGAGAAAAGGAAGAAGCTAGATGAGAAAACATTGAAGTGTATTCTTCTTGGGTATGATGAGCACTCTAAGGGTTATCGATTGATTGACCCCTTGACCAAGAAGATTCACATCAGTAGAGATGTTGTTTTTGATGAGGCTTTCACATCAGAAAACACATCAGATGTATACCTAGATCTTGTGGAATCTAAAGTTGAGAAGACTCCTTCATCATCAAAAATTGGAGGTCCTTCTTCATCTTCTTCAACTCCACAGAAGAAGAATCCAAAGTGGTATACAAGTACAATCAGAGACTCCAAGCTATCCACTCCACCAGATTTGACTTTGGATAGGCCTCGTACTCGCAGCATGGCTCGACAGGAGAGAGCAGCAGTAGAGACTACTGAGGTTGATGATCTTTGTCAATATTTTGAGGAACTTTCTGTAGATCCAGAGAGAGATACAGAAGATATGGATATTGATGATGATAGGGTGTTTATGTCTTCAATAGATGAACATGAACCTACTTCAGTGCAAGATGCCCTTAGTGAGCCATAATGGAAGGCTGCTATGGATGCAGAGTATAAGTCTCTGATGAAAAACAAAACTTGGAAGCTTGTCAATCTGCCATACGAAAAGAAGCCCATAGGCTGCAAATGGGTGTACAAAGTCAAGTACAAGGCAGATGGGACAATAGATAAGCATAAGGCCCGACTTGTTGCAAAGGGCTATGCTCAAAGAGAAGGCATTGACTACGAGGAAACTTTTGCACCTACTGCTCGGATGACAACCATTCGAGTTCTTTGTGCTATGGCAGCACAATATGGGTGGAAAGTTCACCAAATGGATGTCAAGAGTGCTTTTCTAAATGGTGATCTCCAAGAGGAAGTCTACATGACTCAACCTAAAGGATTTGAAGTGGAAGGCCAAGAGCAGAAAGTTTGCAAATTGGTCAAATCCTTATATGGTTTGAAACAAGCCCCTCGAGCTTGGTATATAAAAATGGATAATCACCTACTACAGCATGGATTCAAGAGATGTCCGTCGGATGCAAACCTCTATTTCAAGAAACAAGGCTCTGAAATAGTGTTGCTTGTACTCTATGTTGATGATCTGCTCATTACAGGGAGTTCAAAAACTATGATCTCTACTGTCAAACAAGATTTGAGCAAATATTTTGAGATGACAGATCTCGGACTTCTCCATTACTGTCTTGGCCTGGAAGTGAACCAGAAGGAGCACTACATCAAAGTGTCTCAGAAAAAATATGCCAAGACACTACTAGAAAAATATCGCATGACTGATTGCAAGCCGATGGCAACACCAATGGAATCAGGACTACAGTTATCGTGATATGACAAATCACCTCAGGTAGATGCTACTCTCTATCGTCAGCTGATTGGGAGTCTCATATATCTGACCAATACTAGGCCAGATATCATATTTGTTGTCAACTATCTTTCGAGGTTCATGCAGGAACCTAAGACTACTCACTGGAAAGCAACAAAACGAGTTCTTCACTATGTCCGTGGCACAATGGAATATGGCCTAGAATACAAGAGGAACAACAAATTCTTCTTACAAGGATACACGGACTCAGACTATGCCGGGTCATACGATGATCGTAAATCAACTTCAGGATATTTGTTTCATCTTGGATCCGGTCCTGTCTCTTGGCACAACAAGAAGCAACAGGTGGTTGCTATCTCATCAACAGAGGCAGAATATCACGTCGCACGTGAAGCTGTGTGCGAAGTGATATGGTTGCATCGCATTTTGACAAGTATGGGTCTTCCATCAAAATCTCCAATTCACTTGTTCTGCGACAACCAGGGTGTTTTGAACCTTGTTAAGAATCCAGTGCATCATGAGAAAACCAAGCACATTGATACACAATGCCACTTCATTCGAGACGAAGTACCAAGGCACCGAATTCAGCTTCAGTTCATCTCCACCAATGCTCAAGTTGCAGACATATTCACTAAGGCACTTGCACGTGTCAAATTTGAATTGTTTCGCAACTCTCTATGTATTGCAAAATGATGTAAGCAGGTGGGATGCTAGTATAGCTAGTAGTTATATGTTTACTCAAATATTGTAATAAGGGGGGATGTTAGTATATTTCAATATTCTTATTTGATTTATTATGATCCTAACAATCTTATATTGTTGGACATATTTTAGGCTCGTTGTTATTTGTTGTAACAACGCCTATTTTGGTCTCGGGTGGTTCCGTAACCCCCGGACTATTATTGGCTTGGTATGTATTATTTATATTTCGTCATATTAATGAGAATTGTTCCAAATGTTCACAACATTTCAGCATCCATCTTCTTGATATTTTCCTACAACAACCTTCACAATACCCAAACTCCACCTTTATTGTTTGCATATTGCATCTTAACAAAGTTATATTTCCAAAACTTTGCACTATTATAGTCCACGTTAT
Source organism: Wollemia nobilis (assembly GCA_028583015.1). NCBI lineage: Eukaryota > Viridiplantae > Streptophyta > Pinopsida > Araucariales > Araucariaceae > Wollemia > Wollemia nobilis. Next base: position 26,947 of record JAQPPZ010015694.1, read on the forward strand.
CAAATCTAGAATATTAGTTTCCTTCTTCAAGCATAAGTGCAACCACAAGAATTGTAATAAATAGTTTATATAAAAAACATTAATGTTATAAAATACAACAAATATTGCCAATGGAAAACATTAAAGTAAATCTTAATCGTTATTTGATTCAATTAGTCAATATTTTATTGTTAGCTTTAACTAAACTTACTTCTTTCTCTAACCATGGAAAAGAGAATTTAACTTCACGATCCTCTATTAAAACCCCTCTATTGGTTAGCCTATCTACACATTTGTTCTCTTTCCTTAACATATGTGTAAAATTAATTTTTGTAAACTTTATAGCATGGTCTTGTATTTCCACAATGATCTCTTGTATGTTCCAGGGAGCATTTACTTTCCTCAAAATTACATTTATTACTATTAGTGAATCACCTTCCACCTATACTCTATTCCATTTCATTTTCCTGTATATTTTTAACCCTTCCAAAACCACCTAAGCTCCAAATTCATTATTTGTCTTAAATCCACTATTGAAAGCATAATGTGACAAAATATCAACCCTATTATTTCTAATTATTCCTCCTCTTGTTGGTCCTTGATTTTCTTTAGATGCCCATCAAAATCCATTTTTGATGGCTTCCACTTTATATTATTTACCTTCCTTTTGATCCTTCTATACCCAACATCATAATTTCATTTGATGACTTGAATTCATCTATCAAGGTTGTATGTTTCAAGATTAGGATTTGGGTGAGTTGATAGGGTTGGTTTAGACTCCTTTGTGGCTAAATAAATCTTCCTTTTCATTACCTCTAAACTACTTTTACTTCCTTTAAATATGTTTATGTTTCTTTCTAGCCATATAGCCTAAAGTATTGTATCTTTTGATATATCCCAGATTGTCTATAATGCCTCACTTTTAAAAGTGCTCTGCCATTGCTTTAACCATTCTTCAATTTTTCTATTCATCACCATGCATTTACCAAACATATTAATAATCCATTATCATAGTTCCCATACTATTAAACAATATTTCTAAGAGATGGTTTGTACTCTTCTCCTCCTTTTTACATAGAATGCAATGTGAAGGGCCATGAAACCCCTTTTCATTAGGTTATCCTAGGATAAATTTTTCCTATGACATACTAGCCATGCAAACATTTTGACTTTTGGAATGCTTGGACTATCCCAGATGTCTCTCCATATTCTTGTGGTATTCCTATTTTGTTGGTACTTTAAATTATATCGAATTCTTGTTGTGTATTCTCCTAAGCTATTCAGCTCCCAAATCAGCTCATTTCTAGCTCCCATTTGAGTAATCAATGTTGTTATATTTCTGGTCAACTTCCTCCTAGCAACAATGTCCAGTATATTTGTAAAAATATCTTCTTTCCATTTGTATCTTCCTTCCTGATCCTTGCACATAATGTTTGAAACCCAATCACCATATTTATCTTGAAGTAATCTCATCCATGGTTTCACAATTGGATCTATATTGAGTGGTTTTTTATCACACCAAGTATCCATCCAAATAGTATTTTTCTCCAGTTCCCACCACCCATCTTAGATCTTTAATCTCTAGAAACCATTCCATTATGCAAAACCATCTAGTAGTGAGAATGTAGTAAATATTAAGCTTGGCTCATTAGGTTCAATGTACTTACAAGAATTCTTGCCCATTGTTTTTACTCTCTTTGTACAATCTCCAAATTACTTTTTCCCTTAGAGCTAAGTTTGCATTCGTAAGAACTCTTACATCAAGACCTCCCCTAGTTTTAACATATCACACCTTACTCCATTTCACCACACGAAATTTTATTTTATCATGTAATATTGACCACCTAATATAGATTATACTTTTTCCTACCAAATTTGGCATAATATACAAGGACATATAATATGTTGGAATTGCCTATAAGATTGATTTAATTAGTTGCACTCTTCTTGCTAATGATAACCATCTATATTTCCATGTCGATAGTTTATTTTGAACTTTACTTATAACTAGATTCCTCAATCCTCTCTTCATTCTCCCCTCAAATAAGGGTATCCCTCAATATGTTGCTAGCAAATGTGCCTCCTCCATTTGAAGTAACCTGCATATCCTTACTTTGATTCAAGCTAGAGAATTTAGGAAGTAAATTTTGGATTTTGTCCTATTAACTTTTTGCCCTGACACTCTTTTATATTCCTTTAATAAGTTATTTAAAGCTCTAGTCTCATTTTTCTTTGCCCTCCCAAAAAGGGTTGTATTATCTACAAACTATTGATCGGTGATGTTATCGATGTTATTACTATCCTTAAGTCCACTTATTAACCCATATTTATATGTCTTCTTCAAGTTCCATCCCAATACCTCTACCTTAATAATGAACAAATATGGTGATAGAGGATCTCATTGTTTAAGACCCCTCTGGGATTTAAATGATTATGTTACTAGCCCATTGACCAGCACTAAATATGATACTATAGAGACACAAGATTTAATCCATTTGAACTATTTCTTCCTAAATTCAAACTTTTCTAATACTAAAAAAAGAAAATATTATTTAACCCTATCATATGCTTTATTTATATCAAGTTTTAAGATCATTGCTCTCTTTTTTCTAGAAGTTGTTGATGCATCACTTCATGAGCTACTATAATCCTGTTACACACCAAACATAGCCGTCGGCTAGGCATTCCAAGAGTTAAAAATTCATATATATATTAGATAGTTTCATTAAATTAGATCATCTTGTTTTATTTTCTTATTGCAATTCATATTAGCCTTTACAGTGGATCCCCCTCCTAGTGGCATTATACGCTTACTAAGGAATTGATTTATTATTTCAATCCATTCTTCGTACTGTTGAGATTCTCTGTGCATCGTTCGGTAATATTTATTTGAGTAAATTTTATATTTTCGATTAATCCAGAGAGACCCTGTACTTGTCTCTCTGCAAGTGGTATCAGTTGTCACATTCGGTTCTGAAGCACCACCGCAGGCATCTCGAAGCACGGTTCTGAAGCACCGTCGTAGGCATTTCGAAGCACCACCATAGGCATCTTTTGCAGGGCACTACAGCCACTCGCCGTTGCGTTTCCACTGCAGCCAGCGTCCATCGCCTTTAAGATTTCCACAGTCTTCTCAGGCCGCATTCAGCCGCAGGTGGCTACTGTAACTTTTCTAGTCGCCAATCCTTCGAAAAACTGACATACATACCTGCCTTTCCTCTCACAGCCATTAAACCAATCAGAATTCGTGATTTTGTTTATTTTGCCGAAAACCTAAGGTTTTTACGTTATCCTTGGCGCTGACGTCAGTTACAAATTTTTTAAAAAAATTTTGGCAGTGTTAATTGTCCCACATGGGTAGTGTTTAGGTTGTGGAAGCATTTAAATCTTTAGTATCACTCCTTATTTGTCGTGAATGCGGTCACATGTCTGGCTCTTATGTGCATAGAAGGTCTGTTCGCGTTCGTTGTCTTTCTTTCGTCCGTCGTTGCATCTAGCGTCGGTTCGTTCGTCATTTCTTGCGTCTAGCATTGGTCCGTTCATCGTTCGTCGTTTCTTACATCTCGCATCGGTTCGTTCGTCATTTCTCGTGTCTCACGTCGGTCATCTCGCATTCGTTGCGTCTTTCCATTCATCGTTTTCATGTCATGTGTCCAGATTCACGTCTTGTCTGTCCGTTCGTCGTTTCCTCGCATCTCACTTCTGTCTACGTGTCTTAGCATGTCCTTGCTGTCGACACTTGGTCCTCGTCGTTTGTCATCTTTGAAGTACGATGTCGTGTCTTAGCGTGTCCTTGCTGTCGGCACTTGGTCCTCGTCGTTCGTCATCTTCGAAGTACGGTGTCGTGTCTTAAAATTGTAGGCAGTCAAAGTTGTCAAAAATTGTCAAAAGCTATCACAAAGAAGGAGCCCAAATCACAATTCAAATCCACCATACCATCAAGGTACCAGGATTTCTTCGCCAAAAAAAGGTGAATGTGCTAATTGATTCTGGCAGTACCCACAATTTTATTGACATCAAAATAGCAAAAGCTTTGAATTTATTCATTAACTCTTCCAACAAAGACAAATTCCAGGTTCTAGTGGCCAACGGGGTGAATGCACAATGTGTTGGTCGCACATCTCAAGTTTCCATAAAAATGGGAACTTATACCTGGTTTGGATCCCTTTTCATCATGAATTTGGGGAACTCTGATTCATTTTGGGAGTTGAATGGTTGGAAACATTAGACACGGTTAGCTTTAACTTCAAAAAATTATTTGTGGAATGGAAGGAAAACGGATGAGTCATTCGCTTACAAGGCATTACTACTCCTCCATCACAAATGGTGAGCTCTCATAGTATGGAGAAGTTGTTAAAAAAGGGTGGATATGGGTTTATAGCTCAAATTAATTGTTTGGAAAAACAATCTCAAGCAACTTCGAATATTACTGCTCCAGAGTTACAAGACATCATAACACATTACGTAGAGGTTTTCCAAGAACCTAAATGATTACCACCTAAACGATCTCATGACCATGCCATCCACTTGATCCCTGGGAGTGTTCCACCTAATAATCGTCCTTACCGCTATCCTCAACCACAAAAGACAGAAATCAAACAGATCGTTCAGGATCTGCTAGATCATGGAGTCATTCGTCATAGCACTAGCCCTTATTCTTCACCTGTAGTTCTAGCTAGACGAAAAGACAACTCTTGGCGTATGTGTCCTGACTTTCGTTCTCTCAATAAACTCACTATCAAGGACAAATTTCCTATCCCTGTCATAGATGACCTACTAGATGAGTTGCATGGTGCAAAATTTTTCACAAAATTAGACCTTCGCTCAGGATTTCACCAAATCCGTGTCCGAGAAGAAGATATCCCCAAAACTGCTTTTCGTACTCATGAAGGTTTTCATATCCAAGCACAAAATCATATGAAACAACAACAAGACTTGCACCGATCAGAGCGAACTTTTAATATAGGTGATTGGGTTTTCCTAAGGTTGCAATCTTACAAACAATCATCGTTAAAGATAAAATCCAACCAAAAGTTGGCTCCACGATTCTATGGTCCTTACAAAATTGTGCGCCGCATTGGAGAAGTCGCCTATCAGTTAGAGCTACCTTCATCATCATGAATACACCCGGTATTTCATGTTTCATGTCTCAAAAAAGTAATTGGTCGAAAGTGCAAGGTCAATCGAAATTACCAGTGCTCGATGAGGAAGGACGCATACATCTCCAACCGAAAGATATACTACAACATAGAATACGAAGACTGAGATCACGTCAGATTCAAGAATTCCTCATCAAATGGCAAGATTTACCAGAGGAGGATGCCACATGGGAACCTGACAGTATTTTCCAGACATTTCCAGCTTTGAGGACAAAGCTTTCCGAGGAGGGGAGTCATGTTACACACCAAACCTAGCCGTCGGCTAGGCATTCCAAGAGTTAAAAATTCATATATATATTAGATAGTTTCATTAAATTAGATCATCTTGTTTTATTTTCTTATTGCAATTCATATTAGCCTTTACGGCGGGATCTGCCCTCCTAGTGGCATTATATGCTTGCTAAGGAATTGATTTATTATTTCATTCCATTCTTCGAACTGTTGAGATTCTCTGTGCATCGTTCGGTAATATTTATTCGAGTAAATTTTATATTTTCGATTAATCCAGAGAGACCCTGTACTTGTCTCTCTGCAAATCCCATATAGAAATTATCTCTCTTTCACAAATCCTCCTTGCTCTTTTGCAAGAATTTTGTTTAAGGGTGGTCTTAACCAATTTGCCATCACTTTGGAGATTATCTTATATGCCATATTACATAGGCTTATGGGCCTAAATGAATCAAACAATTCTACATCCTTCTTTTTTGGAATTAAGGTAAGATATATTGCATTTAAGTTATAAGGTATTTACTATTTTATCCTAGATTGTTTTGTTGTCACCATTAAAGAGTCCTTCACTATTTCCTAGTTATATCGAGATAATGTTGTTGAGAGCCCATTCAAACCTAGGGATTTATCCTTATCAAAAGAGAAAAGAGCTTAATGAACTTTTTCTAAATTAATAGGCTCCATCAGTTTGCTATTATCTTCACATGTTATAACTAAAGGTACTTCTTCCAGTAGTTTATCACTAAGAACTTCAATCTCCTTCGACCCTAGAATATTCTAGTAAAAATACCTTGCCTCCTTTTTGATTTCGCTCATATTCACTACAAACCCCTTCTACTAATTTAATTATACTAATTATAGATGTTGATCTTTGTACTATTGCCATCCTAAGAAAAAAATTTGTATTTTTATCTTCTCCTTTTAACCAAGTCTATCTCAATTTTAATCTCCAAAATTTCTCTTCCTTATTCAAAATATTATGATATTCACTAAGCAACTTCTTTTCCTATAAGCTTGAATTATTAAGCTCACCTAATTTTGAAATTTTATCTTTCAGTTCTTATTTATTCTCAAGAATATTTTCGAGAGTGTTCTTGTTCCATTCTTTTAATCTAGATGCCATTGATTTAATTTGTTTTAGAAGTGTAAAAAACCCATCGTTTTCTAAAAAATTCTATGTTTGCACCATTATATCAATAAATTAAGGATGCTCTTCCCACATCTGATCATATTTAAAATATGATATTTATTGAATTCACTTACTACCATTTTAACTCTTATTAGCCAATGATTTGAACCAACCCTTGTCAAGTTATTAATTTTAGCACAAGTTCCTTCATCTAGCCATTGATTTGAGACTATGCATCTATCTATTTTTTTTGCTATCAGATTCTGGCATGTCCTATTGTTGGTCCATGTATAGTTATCCTCTTCAAACTCAACCTCCCATAGATTATTGTTTTGAGTAAAAGCTAAGAAATCTCTCATACTTTAATTTATTTCTCTAACTACCCCAAATTTTTCATCTAGCTTGGTTATGGTATTAAAATCTTCTATGATCATGAATCATATTTCTTAGTCTTTAATTCTCATAAATTCTTCAATCCCACTCCATACTTCTAACCTACTTGGCTGAGTTGTAGGTCCATAGACATTTATGAGGATGAAATGAATATCTATAAAGTCGTATGTGACTAGTGATGCTATCTGATGCCTAGTTTTATAAATGGTTTTACAAGAGGTTCTAATTGGATTTCAACATGTTAGAATTCCCCCTATCACTTCTAAATCCACAACATCCCATTCACATATTGTCCATACTACTTTCATAGTTTTGGAACTTCTTCCTTTGTCATTTTAGTTTATTGGATACAAATAATATGAGGTTTAATACTTAAACAAAGGTCCCTCATACACCTCTACTTTGAGGGGGCATTAGCACCTCTTATATTCCATGAGACAGTAATAATGTCTCATTAGGGGTTGTGGCCCCTCTTGCAAATTACTAATATCATTTTACTATTTGGTAAAGAGAAGTTCAACCAACTTAGATTGTGTTACTTTTTTTATGTTTGCTTTTGCTTCCCTAACTCTTGCTTGCAAATTTGAAGGTTTTCCTCTTTTGTCCTTCTTAGTATAGAGAGTAGGTCTTATTATTCTATTCCTAAACATTCTTTCACAAATTTATTTTTCATTATATTTATCCTCTCCTAGGCCTGTTAAAGAAACTTATGATTTATCCTACTCATTTTCTAGTATTTCCTTATTAATCGTAGATGTATTAACATCTAACATTACATTTTATCTACCAATTTCCTTCTCTTGAATGGTGCATGGTACTTCAAGAGAGTCTTCAAAATTTGATAAGGCACATATCTTAGGTTTAACAAGAATGGTCATCCTTAAATTTGAGTAGATAGTTCCTAGTTAGTATTCTAATCCTATTGTACTATGTCCTCTAAGATATAACTTGTTATTTCTTAATAGGCTAAAGGATTAAAAGAATTGGTATTTCTTCCAATATCCTTACTAGTATCCATTATTTATTTACTTTGATCTATATAGACTTATTTTTTGAAAGTTGAAAACCATCCTCATCCATATCCATTTGTAAATTTCTCTTGTGGTTTTCTACATATGTTTTTGTTGGACTCTTCTTATGGCATGATCTCTAAATATACCCCATGCCATGATATCTTCTACAAATGAAATATATGTTTTCATAATCCATGGTTTGGATCCATAAATTACCCCCATACTTAAGAATGATTGATTTTGGTAAAGGTTTAATGATATAAATAATGATCAATATTTGGGCATAAATAGCCAAGACTCTGTCTTTTGTAGTTTTTAAAATATCAAGTATTTCTCCTAGAGTGTTACCTATTGCATTTAAGGTATCCATTTCCCATAATTCAATGGGTAGCCCATACATCCTGACCCAGACTAGTACTAGGAATAAGATTTACATTTTTAGATGCAAAGCCTTCATACAAATGGGTAAGGAAGAGTCCTACTCTTCCCATAACTTAAGGACCCCCTTTCAGGACTCTATCTATTTCCTCCATAGAATAGAAAATGGATAGGAAGAAACCTTTGGGAAGAAAGGATAGACTCACTCCAGGAGACTTCCATCTCCTATCAATCCATTTTCTTAGAGCTAAAGATATTGACCAAGACCCATTAAATTTACCAATGATTATCTTATCTTTGAGCAACAAGGATAATTTCTCTATGAGTTCCTCCCTAACATCTACTATTAAGGATGATTCTAAGGATTTAGCTATAAATCAGTCCTTGCGAAGGAAACTCTAACTTGATATCTACTAAAATTTACCTATATATCCTATAGTGATTATATTATTTGAAAATAAATCTACAATAATCTGCATGCAAAACTTCTAATATAATGAAGGGATAAATGAAACTTGGCTAAAAAATTCTATGACTAGATATAATGTCTTGTCTCATTGATGTACTAGTCCTTCATTGCTCCTCGCACCATATAAACCCTGACTAACAGATATCCATAATTTAATTTCCTATGACTTGAAAATTTATCACCGCCCTTGTTCAGGATGGTTGACTTCATAGGGTCATATATCCCTCAATACTACTTGGATTCCTTCATATGACCACCCATTTTAAAGCTCTTCCACTTTCACAAAAATTGGTCTAAGAATCATCTAAATCGAACAACCCTTTGTAAAGATATGGCTCCTGAAAGATGATACATTTTTCTATAAAAAAATTCCCTAGTGTTGTCCTTGTTCCACCCTTGTTCTGGATGGTTGTATTCACATGGTCATATCTCCCTCAATACTACTTGGATTCTTAAGTATGACCACTTATTTTAAAGCTCTTAAAATTCCACACAAAATGACAAGAATCATTTGAACTAGATAACTCTATGCAAAGATATGACTCTTAAAAGATAAGTTATGTTTCAAAAAACTTTGCCCTAGCTCTCCCAGTTCTAGATTATATGAAATTATTAACATTTCCTATGTATGTGTTTAATACAAAGATAATGTTTTTTTTTGAAATAAATGCAATATATTTCAATCCTATATAATTAATTAAAAAATTAATATTGTGATTTTCCTTTCAAGCAAAAAGGTGGTTATGGCTGAAGTTTATTGTGAAGGAGTTGGAAAATGTATTCATATCGTAAGGGACTAGCCTTTTGGAGGAAGTGTTATACATCCATCTAGTTGATGCTAATGCTTCGTGGTAAGTTTACCTTTATATAGAGGTGCTTTTATAATCCCAAAATAGCTTCAACTTTGTCAACATAATGGAATATTAGTACCTCATGTCTTAACCTTTTTTATTTTATTATAATGGTTTAGTTAGTAATGAGTGGAAACTCCCTTTTGAATGTAAGGGTTTCTCTCAACCATTAGCGTTAGGGTTAGATAATTCAAACAACTATTTTGGATTTAATATATTTTAGTATTGTAAGTTATTTTATATAAAGTTATTTTTATATATTGCAAAGAAGTGTTGCTCATAAAGGAGATTGCCCCCTTGAAGTGATATGTGATACTTGTAGAGCAATTGATAAAATAATTGCTATTGTGTATTCTATGCAAATTTCTTTTTGGTTATAGTTAATTTGTGCAAACATAATCGTTACATATGCTATCAGAGCTTGATCTAGAGATATTTCCATTGTGGCAATGAGGCTTCTGTTTTGATTTTTTCTATGGCTACAATACATCCATATTGATAATTTATCTTTTTCGTATTTTCTTTTACATCATTTTATTTTTGTAATTTATTTTACAGTTGGTAGAATTACTTTAAATTTTTCCATTACCTAGATTCATTAGGTTAGAACCCTTGCGTTGAGGATTTTAAAATATCACAGAGAAGCTATTGTTATTAGCTAATATAGGTTTTTCATAAAGTATTTAGTGAAGTGAGGGGTGCTTACTCAGGCATTAGATAACACTTGTATACAACTGCGAACTCCCATGTAACCTCAGGTATATAGGGAGACCCCTTGGGAATAAGATAAGCTTTCATCCATAGGAAAATATTGGCCACTTGATTTTTGTGGTGTATTAATAAGGAATTATCCCTGATAAGGTACTCAGATCTGACCTCGAAGAGAAGAAATATGACTATAGAAACGGTGGAATCCTTCATAGTTATTTCCTTGATATAGTAGATCGATCAATGTCTATGAATAAGATAATATATCTACAAGCCCACAAATCAAAAAAGCCCTAGCCTAACACACCCAAAAAATCCTGCAAGGACTTCTGGGCATACTGAGAGAGTGATTCAAAAGACACCAAAATCCTCACCTAAGCAGAGTTCATTTTCAAATAATTTTTAGTTTGTAGCGCAAAAAAAAGGTAAGAAAAAATTAATGAAGACTCTTAGACATACAAAGATTACATTTCTAGGTAATAATCCAAGTTTTTATGCTTTAGCAACAAAGAAATTATAGGGTTTTTTATATACATAGACATTACATACAAGGATTATAGAGGTTTTTACAGGCAAAGGGATTATAGGGGTTTTTATGGATAAGGATTATTGGAGTTTTTATAGGAAGGGATTGCAAGGATTTTCAACAGGACATTCAATTATAGTTGGAAACCTTCCAGATAGAATATAAACCAATCTATAAAATAAAAATAAACATAAGAAAAACAATACCAAAGTGATAAAAAAAGTACCAAAGCATTGAAAAAAAAAAAAAGGAGTACTAAGTGTTGTTTAAAAAAACACCAAAGCATTTGAGGAAAAAAGCAAGTATCAAAGTGTCAAAAAATTATTAAAAAAAGAGAGTACTAAGCGCCCAAAAAAAATAATACCAAAGCATAGGAGAAAAAGAGAGAAATGGAAAGAGTACCAAGAGATGGAAATCATCATTGAAAGGTGTCATAACCGGGGGTTAAAGGCACATGTAAAAAAATAATAAAAATAATAAAAAATGGTTGTAGGATGGCAATCACAAGATGATTCTTTAAAAAAGTGAGTGAAGAGGTAAAGGAACTACAAAAATTCAAGGATAGATTTCTAACTTTTGACTGGGATAGAGTATACAAAGCATCTAAACATTCAACACTGGTCTCTACAAAAATTTCAAACATGTGCAAGTCACATTACAACATGAGGAACAAAATATCAGAGTCACTAAATCCATAAAATATTGTGGGTGGACAACATACCTTATCCACTACACCTCATATCATAAAATTGGATTCTCCAAGTTTGATGGGTGAAAATACTACTGATTGGATATATTGTGCAAATCAATATTTTAATCTACATCAAACTAAAAAAAAATCTAAAATTTTCTATAGTATTTTTCAACCTAGAAAAGGAATCCTATAAAGGTATCACGAATTACATAAATATAAGGGAACAACATCTTCGTGGGATGAATTTTGTGAAAACTTACTTGTTTGATTTGGGCCTAATGCTTATGAGGATTTCACAAGAGCTTTTGTGAAGCTCAAAAAAATTCATATAGTTTGAGATTACCAAAAAGAATTTAAAAATTTTGCCAACAAGATAGAAGGGCTAATTGAGGTATTTTTTACAAGTTGCTTTGTCAGTGGGTTGAATGAAGACATCCAAACAAATATAAGAATGTTCAAACTAAATAACCTGATGGAAGTCACTAAGCTAGCGAGGTTGGATAAAGATAAAATGGTGGCATAAAATCACACAAATAAGTTGTCATAGTTTCAAAAAATTTCAACGCCATCAATATCTCCTAGTGTAGGAAACACAACAATCCCCATTAAATGACTGAGGCAAAGATAAAATTTTGTTGAAGTGAGGGCCTATGCTATAATTATAATGATAAATATAGTCTAGGTTATAAATGCATTTGAAAAAATTTATACTTACTAGATGTTGAGTCAACCACTACCCTCCATGGGCTCGAGGCATCCATTGACAACTTAGATAATGAACAACATGAGGATATTGATACTTTAGAAGAGCTCACACTTGAGATATATTTGCAAGCCTTGGAAGGTATGACTACATCACATACTATAAGGATGCATGGGTACTTCAAGAATTTCCTATAACTATTCTTATTGACTCGCGTAGCACTCATAACTTCATTGATCCCAAGGTGGCAAAACAAGAATACTGCTACTTATACCCATGAAACAACTTATAATTCATGATATCCAATGGAGGTACTCTTTCTTGCAAACACAAATATCACAAGCTCAAGCTTATTATAGGAGACTAATATAAAAACCGATATGTTTGTGTTTCCATTAGGAGGGTGTGACATAGTTCTAGGTGATGAGCACCAAAAATACTTATTTTATTTACATTTGCAAGGGTAGCATTACTGGTTTAATTAGCATTAGAGATGTATTTTTATATAACTTTTGCATATATTTAATAGAAAATGAAGTATTATGCTTGACTAGTGTTTTTAGTGGAAAATGTGCATAGATGCAAGTTTTTGCTACTAATTTGGCATTTTTGAGTCAAGTTCCATTCAAACCTGAAAATGCACGAAGACATCTTGAAGAGAACCATGGTGAATGGTAGAGGCAGGCGCCTATATCCCATCACCAGGAAGATGCTTGTATCCCAGCGACAGGCAGGCACCTATATTCCAGTGACAGGCTGGTGCTTGTATTCCAGCAACAGGCAAGCATCTATATCCCAACGCCTACAACATCTTTTATAAATTTTAGTTCATTGGATAAAGATGAAATTAATGATATTTTAATTGTTCAAGTAATTGAATCGAAGTTGAAGTCAATGAGACCTTGACCATCCAAAGAATCAAACCAGGGCAACCCATTGACAATTACTCAATTGCTACCAACTGACCTATCCCTTGTAGGGTAAAGCATGGGTTTGAAAGGTTCTTGGTCCCTTGTAGTCAATGAGATCTCAACCATCCAAGGAACCAAACCAGGGCATCCCACTGACAAGCACTCGAATGCTATAAATCGACCTATCCCTTCTAGGCAAGATGTTTTAGGGTAAAGCATGGGTTTAAAAGGTTCTTGGTCCCTTGTGTGGTTTGAACTTGGGTCTCTTGGATGAAAACATAAAGCCATACCATTATGGTGTCCTAACATGGATGGAATTTTAGGATAAATCATGGGTTTTTGAAAGGGTCTCGATCCTTTGTATGAGGGTTTGAACTTGGGTCTACTAGACAAGAACCCAAAGACATACCATTACGGTATCCCAAGAGGGGCTAAAATTTTTAAGGTAAAGCACAAAAATATTTAGGGTAAAACACGAGTTTTTAAAAAGGTCTTTGACCCTTGTATGGAGGTTTGAAGTTGGATCTAATGGATGAGGGACTAAAAATTCTAGGGTGAGCACAAGTTTTTTTAAAGGGTCCAAGTCCCTTTGTATCGGGGTTTGAACTTGGATATATTGGATGAAAATCCAAAAACACAATAAAATTTCTAGATAAAACCAAAATTAAAAGGGTCCCAATCTCTTGTGCAATACCTGGGCCTCCTAGATGAGAACCCAAAAACATACCACTATGGTGTCCCAACAAGGACTTAAAATTTTAGAGTAAAGCATAGGCTTTGAAAGGGTCTCGAAAGGTTATACTAGGGTTTGATTTGGGTCTTTTGGATGAAAACCCAAAGATATACCACTATGGTATCCCTCACGGGACTAAAATTTTAGGGTAAAGCAGAAGTTTTAAAAGGGTCTCGAAGCCTTGTATCGGGGTTTGAACTTGGGTCTCTTGGATGAAAACCCAAAGACATTGAAGTTGTGTCTCTTGGATGAAAACCCAAAGATATACCACTACAGTATCCTTCATGGGACTAAAATTTTAGGATAAAGCACAAGTGTTTTTGAAAGGGTCCTTTATACCTAGGTTTGAACTTGGGTCTCTTGGATGAAAACTCATAAACATACCACTATGGTATTCCCTCATGGTACAAATTTTAGGGTAAATCATAGGTTTTTGAAAGGGTCCCAATCCCTTGTATAGTAAGTTGAACTTGAGTCTCTTGGATGATTGAACCTAAGTCTCTTGGATGAGAAACCAAAGATATTCCACTACGGTATTGCAATAGATTAAAATTCTATATTAAAGCACGAGTATTGGAAGGGTCTCCATCCCCTTGTATTGGTGTTTAAACTTGTGTCTCTAGATGAAAACCCAAAAATATACCATTACTATATCTCTCGCAGAATTTTATAATAATTTATTTCATGATGTATTATATATTTACTTCGGTTAAAATTCTTTACTTTTACAATTAAGAATGTTAAAAGTGTTTCTTCTTTTTTATGCATACATTATTTTTAATTGATTGGATGTCTCATTTATATATGTTTAATTGATTATATAGAATTGGTGCAGGCCATGTAATAATATTGGTGTCTTAATAATTATTTATATATTTGTTAAGATTTAAATAATAATAATAATCTTAACAATTATTATTTAAATATAATAATAATTTGTTATGGCACCTGGGGGTGCAGCGCAACGGTTCAGGATTTGGCTCTTCTCCGGGAGATTCAAGGTTCAAACCATAACATGGACGAGTGTGTGAGGGGGTGGGTGTGTGGTGGCTTTGTGTTAAATTCCCTATTGATAAGTATAGCTCTCAACTTTAGGAGGGGTCATGGTTGGGAGGAGACTGCTCAGCCTTGTACGTCGATCATAGGGGGTTTCTCACAATAACCAAATCCAAAATATATTTGTTACGATCATGTTATTTAATTCATTCTCAAATATATATATTTTTAATAAGTTATATGTGGGTTTTATTAGGGGTTACTCCCTCTAAAATACCAAAATATTATAATTTTTGTTAGGTTGGTTAAACTATATCCAAAATTTATTTTTATCATAGATATTTTTCATTTTTTTTTAATTAAATATAATTTTCAACTACTTCAAAGCACTATGTGTCGAATCTTTGACATCATTTTGATTAATAGATAAAATATAACTTGGCTAGTTGCCTTCTAAGTTTTGAATTGCACTGAGATGAAGATCAACATTTTAATTGGTTAAATTATCTACAAATCAATTTTCTTCTCTACAAAATATGTTCACTTTTCTAAGAGATTGCCTTCGATAATAGATGATTAACATTAATAATAATATTATTTTAAACCAATCCCTACATCTATTTTTATTGACAGCATTAATGATAATTTTTTAATTCCTCTCAATTGAAATATATCACCATCTTTTTTCTATTGTAATTTTAATCCTTGTGAGAGGTACACTAGCCTATGTATAGTTGTTAGTTGGAGTTCCATATGATTCTTAGTAAGTGAATGGAATTTTACCTTCATTATTTCAAAAACACCACCTTCATTGGTTTTTGTCGTATTTTCTTTAGAAGAACCATCAAAATTAATTTTGATAAAGTCAATTTCTATACATTTCTACTTTACCATAGATTGAAGTAATCCTTTGTTTTAAAGCCATTATCACATATGATTCTTCTATGTATGTTCAAATTATGTAACCAAGTTGTTACCATCAATTTTTCTACACTTGAGACTTCTCATTATTAGCACCTTATCTATAAACATTCTGCAAGAGAGACAATGATATTGTTCCAAACTTGGGCATATATTTGAGATTTTTTTTTTTAAATTCTATTATTAATTTCAAGCCATAGATTCCAACAAATAATGACAGAACCAATCCTCCATAAAATACATAATGCTTTAGCTTTGAAATAATTAATCCAACACTTCATCAACTCTTTCAATGTTGATGTAGCTAGCCAATGTATTTTCATATTTCTAAAAAAATAAACCCAAATGGTGTGAGCTCTTCTTTGTAGGCTCTTTCCTATAAAAATCTTAGTTTGAACTACTAACCAAAGGAATGTTGATGCCTTAGGGAGAGCCTCTAGTGACCAAACATTCTTCCAAGGAAAATATTTGGGAGTAGGAAATTTTGATCTCTCTAAATCCTCATATCCCAAGTTGATCGAGTATCTACCATATTTTGATAGATTTCAAACCAACTCATCCTTTCATATAAAAATCAACAAATAAAACTCTTGAAACATCTCTTAAAGTTCATTTGCAAATTGTTTGAGTTCCTCTTCTTCAACCATGTTACTAATAGAAATCTATGATTTGGAGTTTGTTGCTCATATTAATATAGCCTTTGACCTTTGGACCTTTACAACCTAGGCATGCCTGAGCCAATGGTTGTCATTTTGAGTTAGATATATGAGGATAAAGGTTCAACAAAGCATTATAACAAAAATTTGCACAATTTCCCTCATTAACGGACCATCTAATATGTTTTTTAATCAATTGAAAACTATTTGATATGAAGTTCCATGTTGATGATCCTTTGGAAAGGGTTCTTTTTCTATATAATTTCATTGCATCAAGAGAACCTATAGATTTTTGAAGTAACATTTTTCCCTAATTCTTTCCTTGATATCTAAATTATATCCACCCAAAATTTTCCCCTAAGGCCAAACTCATAAGCTTACAATTTTACAAGCTTGCTCATATCATGTAGAAAACTCTAGAAAACCTATCATATACTTTGTTTATATCTAATTTCATAAGCATACCTGGATTTTCATAGAATGAAGAGAATGTATGACCTCCAGTGCAATGATTATACCATCAATAATTTGTTTACCATAAAAAAAATCACCTTGTCCTCTAAGATAACATAATCTAGAATACCTTTAAATTTGTTTGCCATAATTTTTGAAATGATCTTATAAATCATATTACAAAGGCTTATTGGACAAAAAATATCAAAATATTTTGTCTCACCTTCTTGGGAATCAAAGTAATAAAAGTTTCATTGATATCACTTATTATAGCCTTCCTTTTCTTGGCCTCTTAAATCGTAACTAACATAGCACTCTTCAATAAATCCTAAAAAATTTGAATGAAAATTGTAGGAAATCCATTTGGGCCAAGTGTGTTGTTAGGATGGAAATAAAAAATTGCTTCATGTAGCTCCTCTATAAATATCTTCTTCATCAAACTTTAACTTTGTTCTTGTGTGATAATTGATGAGATATTTTGCAAAAGCTTATCTTGTGCCTCCTTATCTTGCCTAGTATTTGACAATTTTTTTGAAATAATTAATTGATTCCTTCATTAGATTTCACAATAGTTTTTTTTTAAATAGAATCAATCATTACCAAGTATTACTTAGCAAAAAAAATACACAACATAAATATCATAGAAGATAATGTGGGTTCCATAGACACCAAAAGATATTTTATTGAAAGAGAATCAAATTACACTTCAATTGATAGTAAAATGATTGGTTAGAAGGGATATTTATACCTAAGTACATAATGTCCATAGATCAAATTTATGAGACCAATTCTAAGGAATAAAATGATAAAAAGTACCAAAAAAATCTTTTACAAGGTTTACATAGACTCAAAGGGTAAATATAACAAGTACAAGTGTAAATAGTCAACCATGGCCTCAAGAGAAGCTTACACTACACCAAAAATGATATTTAAGGGCAATTATTCAGTCGTCTATGGGGGTATCGTAAAAAATCTATAGCATACGAGGGCGGTTTAAAACCACCTCAAAAACTACTTTAGTTTATCACTATGAGGGCGGTTTAAAACCACCTCAAAAACTGCCTTAGTTTATCACTATGAGGGTGGTTTTAAACCGCCCTCCTATTATTACTTTAATATATATATATATATATATATATATAAACCTAAGAGGGTGGTTTTAAACCACCCTCTTATTATTACTTTTTAAAAATATGTATAAAAAAGTTTTAAAGAAATATGAAGTGCAAGATGTATATGCATTGAAGATTATAAAATCTAAAACAACATGTTATAAAGTAAATATTAAAGGTGAGAAACTGTAAATGGAGACGATCAAAATTGTTATCACTTGCAGTTGATAAAGATAAGCAACCGCAGAAATGATGAAATGAAGACTCACCCAAAGAGAGACTATTTAGAAATTCAAGGCATAGATATTTGGAGTAGACAACAAAGAAGAAATTATAAAATTATTTTAAGTAGCAGGAAACAATTCTTTCCCTTTTGAATGCTGATTTCCCCCCAAAGCCTTAATTTTTTTCATTCAACTTGTTAAAAACCTAAGGTAAAATAGAATTTATAGGGTTTCAATTTGTTTGCTGGCCGTCAAAAATCCTTCTTTACCAATTACATTTATTGGACAACATCGCTGACTAAGCAAAATAAATAAAAAAAGATATTTCTAAAGCCCTCTATCCTTGCATTGGTTATATTGTGTAGATATAATGGAGAAAATGAAAAAAAATGGAAAAACGACCGATTAATTTAGAATCTAGTCCAAACAAGCAGGAATTGTCATTTTTTGAATTTATTAAATATCTTAACAACTTTTTCAACACTAGTGTGTAAAAATGATTTAGTCATTAGCATTGTACAATGTTATTAGGCGTAAGAAAAGAGTGAATAACACCTTAAGAAAAGAAACATTACTTTATTTCTATTTAAATGTTTAATTTCCAAGAACATTTGCACAATATTTGTATCTGAATTCTGATACCCATTAATTCAGTCTTTTAAAAAAATATAAGTCTCCCACTCCTCTTTAGTCTAAGAACATCAAACTAATAGCCTTTGTTCTTGCAACCATATAGAGACAAAGCTTCCATACCAAATGGACTCCTTACAATGAGAGAATTGCATTTTAAAAAATAGAGCCCCAATAACTTTGTTTATGGAAAAGTAGTCTTCATTACAATAAGGGAATATTGAGTTTAACGTGCAGGTATACCTCTGTGGAAGTCAAAAAATATAGTATTTATTGTATTATAGATGGATCTCTCTAGGATTTTGTGTTCTATACTCTAATTCAAAAACACATGCAATTTTTTCCAACCAAAACTCTAAAAAATATAGACAAAATACTCACAAGTAAGAGACTAGAACACATGAAAAGCTAGTTTTATTACAAAACATAACAAATTTTAGTAAAATATTTTTGTTGTTCTAAGCTTGACAATAGATTAGAAATTTCCTAGTCCACAACTGATGATACAGAAAGTGTAAAAAGCTATTTGACAAGGACAAAATATGAGAATTTAGATAAACACTGCATGTATCGGTCTAACTAAGAAGTCTAATATTGAAGACTCTTATGAGGAATAAACTTACTCATCTTCTTCTAAAGAGTCAGTTGGTTCTAAAAAATGATTCTTTCTGTTCACCTACATAAAGGTAGTTAAATATAATACCATAGTTGTAACAAGTGCAAGCATCAATGCAATTCACATTAAAAAGACTAGTTACACAAAATATCACCAAAATCACCTCTCTAAATAGAAGTGTAAGAATGCTTACATAGTTTTGGTTCCAAAGTGATGTACGCTTAAGAGTGGATAAAGAACCATTCAATTTATTTACAATTTTTACATTGCCTATGCCAAATCTAAGACCAAGACCAGGACCAAACACACCAACTGTAGGACTTGGTAGAGGTGATGCAGTGTTTCTCCAAGGTATTTGACTTCCATTAAGTGAGTCATTGTGATTATTATCATTTTCTCCTTCCACATAATTACCCCCTTCTTGTTCCCTGGTGTGCTACTGATATTGAGGATATGAATCCTTGGATGTTTTCTGATTGATGGTAGAAATTACCATATCTCTAGGGTACTCAACATTAGAGTCACCACCTTAAAACATCTACAGTATAATTGTAACAAATATTTACTACAAAATTTTGTAAAGCATGTGTGCTCCAAAGTCATGTAGAAAAGTCTTAAACAATGAACCCTTTTCATATTTGTGAAAAATATAGACAATACAAACCGTTCATTTTGTCAATATAATATGTATGAAAGAAACAAACTAAAAATAAAGAAAGGTCCAAAACACACCAAGCAATATTCAACTATTTATGAAAGAAAAAATAAGTTGTGCATCTTGTTAATATAATATTTATGAAAGAAACAAACTAAAAAGAAAGAAATGTCCAAAACACACCAAGAAATATTCAACTTTTTATGCAAAAGGAGGTACTATTTTTCTCTAAATTTCCAACAGGAAGAATCCTTGAGAAGACATTCATCGGCTTGGTCAGCACACAATGAGCCTTGATTAAAAACCCATCTCCCAACATCACAGGAAGTATGCTAAGCATGGTAATCCACATGCTCTAAATTCAAATTATGAGTGCAATTGAGTGCTTAATAGTAAAAATATATTCTAGTTTCTTCAAATTCCATCATAAAAACAAGTAGTAAGTAGTCAGTGTCTATGTCTATCTTGCCATGATCTTGTTTGAAATGATAATAGAATATATTTCCAATGCAATTATAAAGTAGAAAATATTGTTAACTTTATTATCATTAGAAAAATAGAGTCACTATGTCACTCATGTCCAAAGAGCAACATAGCTAACAAGAATGCAACGTAAGAAGTCTAAGGAATTAATCTCCACCACAAAGGGAACAAAGTATAATTGTAAACTAATGTGCTTAAAATTCCTTTTCATTGGAACTTCCTTTAGCATGTCCGCAACTCTAGAGACAAAATTTAGCTAGGTCTGTACTGCCCTTAATATAGGAGAGATAAGTCTTATAGCCATAGTTGCAAGACATTTAGAAAAAATATCACACTCTTGTTGCTCCAATGTTACCTTCTAAATTTAGGATATGGGGATCAAGGTTACAATTCTCACATTAGGGGGTGTGGGGGATGTCCAAGGCACTTCATGCCAATGAAACAATTATAGACTATGAATTCAGTTGAATTAGGAATATGAAGAGAGTCTCTTACTTTGCATCCTCCCTTAAGGGACACTCTCCAACTCCAAGAAGTTCCCACATGCACATAAAAGTGACCTTGAGCATGATCTTGGTGAAAATGTTTGTTGCCTACTCTAATGAAGGAACAAACATTAGATCTAACATCACATGAGTATGAAGCCATGTCACAAAATGTATCCATATGTCATGTGTTTTATTTTCTGATGAAACACAAGATTAAAAATAATCTAAATAGTACTCATATTATCATAATGAAGAGTAACAAAAAAAATTTGATGAATATAAATCTCCTCCAAAATTATTAGCATCCACCTAATATGGTTAAATATCTTTTTGGTAGCATAATATTCAACCTTTGTGGAAGACTAAGAAATGGTGGATTGGAATCTAGAGCACCATGAAATTGGGTTGGATCCCAAGTAGAATACAAATCCTATGGTGGATCGCCTCTTATCCAAATCACCTGCTTAATCAACATCTAAAAAATCTATCAAAATCAAAGGGTAATTGATAGAGTAGTGATGTTCATATGATATGTTCCTCTAATGTATCTAATAATCCTCTATGTTGCTATCCAATGACTCTCTCAAGGTGTCTGCATGTATTTGGAGCAATAGCTAACTATAAAGGCTATGTCTGGTCCAGTGTGAGTAAGATAGAGAAGTTTTGCTACAAGAGATTGATATAGAGCAACATTAACTAAAGGTGTGGTGCAATCAACCTAAAGTTTCAAACCTAAATCAAAGGGGATCCAAACAAGTTTACACTCCTCCATTATGAACTACCAAAGGATATCAAAGTATGCTTAGGTTAAAAATGGTAATGCCAAAATCTGTCTGATCAATCTAGATTTCCAAAAAATAGTGCAAAAGTCCTAAATTTGTCATCTCAAAGGTGGAACAAAGTCATGACTTTACATTATGAATTAGAGTAGTGGAGTTTCTATTAGTTAGAATATCAATATACAACACAATCACCAATGTTTTCTTATCATGATGTTTGATGTAAACATCATGTTTAGCCTCACATTGCTCAAATACATAACTAAGAAAAAAGGAATGGATTTTCTCATTCCAAGATTGATGATCATCCTTGAGACCATACAAAGATCTAGTCAAGTGATATACCAATGAAGTAGGGCCTTCTAGCTCAAATATGGGTGGTTTCTACATGCAATATTCCTCCTAAAGTTCCTCATGGATAAAGGCATTCTTTATATCCATCTGATGCACCTTCCATCCCTAGGAGGCATCGATGGAAAGAACCATTCTAATAGAGTCCATCCTAGCCATAGTTACAAATATCTCAAAATAGTCCACTCCCTCTAGTTGAGAGAAATATTTAGAAATAAGGCATACCTTATGATTTTCTATTTGACCATTCAATGTGTGTTTGGTCCTATATACCCACTTACATTCCACAATATTCTTGGGAATCAACTCCCAAGTTTTATCCTTGATTAATACTTTATGCTTTGTTGCCATAACATCTTGCTATTTAGGCTTACCCTTAGCTTGTGAGTATGCAATAGGGTCCGATGAATGGACCACCTTTAAAAGCAAATATCATGAAAGAGACATTTGATGTCACTCAAGGGATAGAATAGGATGAGAATCCTTTAGAAGTATCTTAACCCACTTAGGTGTATGACAAACAAAATAATCATGTATATCTTGCACAATCTCAACATTAAAATTGAATCAAAAGAATCCAACTAATTATCACTCACCTCATCATGCAAGGTTAGAGCATTCTAAACTAATGTATCCTACTCATTCTTTCCTACTTTAGGGGAAGAAAAAACTACCTAAGAAACTGCCTATAAAGGGATCAAATTGATATGCAGGGAGCAACCACTTGAGGAGGGAGAAGAAGAAGATGCTCTTATGGGAGTAAAACCAGTCAAGATATCTGAAGAACCTACTAAATATAGATTATACAAAGAATCAAAAGAATCAATAGCTAAAATTTTTGAACAGAGAGTAGAAGGAATACTTGGAAGAACCTCATCAAAGATAACATCTCTTCATATCAAGAACTCATACCTTTGAGTATCATAGAGAAGATATACCTTTGAGGTATAAAAATACCCCACAAATATATCCTTATGAATCTTTGGTGACTCCTAAATATCCTTGGGTATATTATACTATGCTAAAGACATGGAGATCTATAGTCGAGACACATCTAGCTTGTCCTCTGTTAATATCTCAAGAGGTGTCATCCCTCAAATTTCTCTAGTAGGAACCATATTAATAATATACCCTACAAAAGTGATAGCCTCATCCCAAAACTTGTGGTCTTATCCCTTAGCATGAATCATACAACATGCCATCTTGATGATTACCCTATTGTTCCTTTTAGCCACTCCCTTATATTCAAGAGTGTAGTCAATAGTCCTTAGATCTGTTATCCCATGAGAAGCCAAAAAATATGAAAAACATGACTAGCATATTCACCAACCTCATCTATTCTTAGACACTTGATCCTCCTATCTAGATGATTTTTAACAAGAGTCTTAAAAGTATTAAACCTCTCAAACACCTCATCCTTATTACGAATAGTGTATATCCACACCTATCTAGAAAAATCATCAATGAAAATAAGGAAGTAATTGCTTCTTAAAATATAAGGTGTATCCATAGGTCTATAGATATCATTATGTATGATATCCAAAGGGTGAGATGCCCTCATAGCAACTTCTTTAGGAAAGTTCTCCCTATGATGTTTTCTCAAAATGCATCCCTCACATCCACCACTTGGAGGGGTATGCATGGAGTCCCAATGACTATCTGATGTTGACTCATATCTCAAGTAACCATAACTATGATGCCACTTCTAATTCTCATTATTAGCATATCTGATCATGGCAACAAAGCTTTTCTTACCAAAATAAGTGGTAGAAAAGACAATTCTTCCATCTAACTTATACATGTGGATAATTTCATCACAATATCTAGAAGCAAGAATTTTAAAACCATTGTCTATATCCTTAATCATCCATCTATAAAGCCATAATTCTACCTTTTTATTTGTATGAGTAATGTGACAAATAAGTAAAACGTTAGGGCCAATATTAAGAACATAAAGAACCTCATCAAATGATAAAGATTCAATAGTGATGTCTCCACTTCCTGCAACTTGCAATTAAGAGTCATCTCTAATCACAAAATGTTGCTTTGTATGAGTTTTCTTATAGCCTTGAAGAAGGTGCTTGTGCTTCGTCATGTGTCTAGTAGCCCCTAAATATACTACCCACTCATCTATAGATGTGGATGTCCAATATACAAAATGAACTACAACATGAGCCTATGATATTTTTTCATCAAAACTATCATCACCTTATGTATAGAAGAAAGCAACATCAACACCCTCTTTCTTGTTATTTCCTTTGATTTCTTGATCCGAATTCTACAAAATTCTACCTTATGTCCTTCCTTTTTGTAGAACTCACAAGTAGGATTCTTGAGCTTCCAAGTGACATAGCAAGGATCATTCAACAAGAGAACATGATGATACATAGTTATTTTGCCAAAATTAAAAATATGCATGCAATTATGACCATAAACAACACCACCAATGTTGAGAGCTCAAAAAACCATATGATTTGACAAAGGACTAAAATGCTTCTATGTGCAAAAGTTATGGTCCCCAACAATTTATCCCTAAAATCATAAAGATTATCTCCAAAACCTTTGAAAAATATTTAAAATTTTTTAGTACCTATATTGAATGAGAGGCCACCATGTGTCGCTACTTGAGTGGTTGAGGGATGCTTATTATGTGCTGACTGTGCATAATACCAACGAATCACATGATGCCACTTGTTATAATCTGATTTGCTATCTTATTACTGAGCCATGTTACACCACTTGTTGCTATCTAATTTTCTCCAAAAATTGTGTAACCAAGTTTGTTACTACTGTACAAGCTACTTGTCAAGTTCGATGAGATGGCAAAATGTGATTGATCAATTCTATTTTTATAGATGCCACATTTATGCCATATCAACACCCTCATAGACTACCACATGTTGGCCTCTGTCATCTAATAGGTTTACCACCTTAGTTGCCACATTGTAACATCCCCATTATTTTATTACTATTTATCAAAAACGTGATGTTGCTAGAAGTGTTTGTGATTTCAGGTGCAGGTTTCACTATGTAGCGAGTATGTCAGACAAAGAAATTGACTACCCTGACAAAGATTGTAGTTATGAGCTTCAGATAAGGTGGGATATGATGTTGTGCCTTGTGCACCTTGGCCCATGGGTACATGGAAGCCCACTATAGAAGCTTCATATAGATCATCCTGCTTGTTGCATTTTTGCTGCATTTAGTGCATATATGACATTGCATTTCATACATATATCTAGTTATAAAAATAATAGAAATAATAATAATAATAATAATTTTATTAATGAAAGCTCATTGCTACATGCTGGAAGAAAGTATGGTTATATGATGTTTTTGTTTTTATTTATTATATATAGAAAACATATTAAAAATATATATAATTATATATTGATATTATTAGAATTTTAAAATAATAGTAATTTTAAATTAAAAATATATAAATAAATAATAAATATTTAAATAAAAACATACATACATATACAAGAAATATTTATATGACAAAAACACATTAAGAAACATAGTTAAAAACATAAATTAAAGTATTGTCCACCACTCACCAAAGGGGTCTTTTCCTCTTGTTAAATAGAACATTATTGTTGGTTTTTTTTTTTTAAAGTGACACTTAACACTCATCATGCAAAATATTTGATCAAACTTGTAATCTCGCCAGCGAATGGTTATGCCACGTCCAGGTTGGAGAAATTTTCTAATAGCTTGTTTTTTTTTGTAATGCATGGGAGTGAGTTTTGTTTTAGAATAGTATGGGTGTTTCAATAATGAATACAGCCAGTGGGAATGCTTTAGTAGTCAAAAATTTAGAAGTCTACCTCATTAAATGTATGTCACAGAAGAACGAATGATAAGATACATTTTCTTTTGGTGTGTATATTAAAAACATATCTTGTTGAAGAGTGATTTTCCAGTAATAACATAAGAGAATTTGCATGATGGATAAGCTTGTATGTATTGTTTTGGCTTGCTGCTGCACTCTCTTTCATTTATAGAATTAGGATTGCATCCATACTAGGGCCAAGCTGACCCAAAACTCGCTACCATACCCGTCAATCTCCGCCTATTCGTGGTCCAAAGAAGAAATGCTGATAGGAGCAACGCGTTGACAACAAAGTGACACATGGCTGTTAAAGAACGGTTCTTGGTCTGTGATGATGTTCGTAGATACTATTTTTATTTATCAGTATAAATTAAACATCTACCTTATCATGCATAGGCAAGAACTGTTCTGTCAACAAGTGCATTCTAAAAACCACTTGCCGTGGTAGATTAATAAAAACCTTGGATATAGTTTTAAGGTTAATATAATATTATTTAGAGCTTCTCTGATGGTATAAAAAAAATAATTCTTGTATTATTTTGAGTTGAGGACGATTGGTAACCATTTCTTGTATGGAGATATTGTCCAATTCTTAATTTTAAAATTCATTGATATTTTTATTATCAACAATAGAAGTTTTCAATTTTCAATTAAGGAAAACTTGTCTCTTTGATTTATTAATTTGATGTGACCAAAATTATTTAAAAAATGGAAAATTGTAAGCTAAGTGTGGTAAAATGTGGAATCATATTACCTGAGTTGAGGTTGTAAGGCTGCACATATTTATGAATGAATAAATGATTTTTTTTATATATAAAGCATTGTGCTGATAGAAACTGCTATGAGAACCTTGATTTTGTTAATTTATAATTTTGTCTCTTGTAATTAAAAGACATCACCAAAATATATGGTAGTGCTGCTGGGTATGACATTCTCAAAATTGCTTACCTTGAACAGTTTCAAAAGGGAAATCAAATTGTTAGAGCATTGATTATTAATTAGGTAACAAGATCAAACTCTACGTCCGACTTAGGTAGGGATGGTGTATTGAAGTTTCACCTAGGCAAAGAACTTAGTTGTCGTCAAGGAGTAGTGGAAACCAATTACTTAAATAGAGTTTATTCTGTAAAAATTCCCATTAATCAAAATTTGTGAGCTGTCCTGGAGAAAACTCATTGCCGGATGGGGTTGAAGTGTAAGGGTTTTGTAGAGGGCTTGAAAATATCATGATTTTAGATTACGATGGGTCCGTCCTAAACATAGAAAAATAATAGATAAACTTTCTAGTGCTGTAAGAATATTTGAAATGGAAAAGTGTGCTCTAAAATAAAACTTATATTATGTTAAAAATGCTTCTAGGAACTTAAAAAAAAGCAGTGTATAAGTCAATCGAAGGTTGGGAGATATTGATGTCTGCACTATCGCTTAGATTTGCTTTATCACTTAACTATGCTATTTAGACATCGTCGTAGGGAATCAAAACTACATTATGCTAGGATTTATTAGAAGAAAATGAATTTATCTCTTACTTTATACCAAAAAGGAATCATATATAGGCATTGTCTTTATTTGGTATTGCTTAATCTATTCTTTTTAAAAAAATTGGGTCTATGCCTTCTAGTGAAATTATATTGTAGATTATTTAGTAAGTAAATTTTATTTTTATAGTTCATTTACTATGTATGGAAGATTTGCTCCATTAGTATATGATTAAGAACATTTTTCAATAAAGACAAATGTTTATTATATTTTTTGGTGAGATTTAAAATTAATAAATAGGTGATAAGGTTGGGAAGTGGGTTATTATTGTATTTAGAAGATTTTCTTTGTTTTACTAAGATATTTTTATATATATATATATATATATATATATATATATATCCATTTCTTTACGTAGTTGGGTTTTGTTAGATGGTATAAGCAAATACATAAGACCAATACAATAGAATGTATAGGTTAAGTTAAGAATATTTAAACATGCACTATCTTGCCATAGTGAGTGAATTAACCTTCGTAGATAAATGATTATATAAAAATAGTTGGATTATAATACTTATAACATAGGTATATGATCTTTTATTTCAAGAAAAAAAATTTCATAGAGACATATCATGTGCATTTTAAAGAGACCATTATAAAAAATAGGACTTCCTAACCATAACCAGTGTCAAATTATCATTGAGAAGATTGGTTTTAAAATTAGAAGTATTTAAGTGAAATCATTAAGAAGAATGGTATATTAGAATACGATGCCATCAAGCAGGATGTCATCCACCCAACCCCGATAGTTCGTAGTGGTGACTATTGAGATTTAGAGGTAACCATTCTCCAACGTAGAGAGAAGGGACGAAGGTCCTACACTGTTG
Source organism: Wollemia nobilis (assembly GCA_028583015.1). Lineage (NCBI taxonomy): Eukaryota > Viridiplantae > Streptophyta > Pinopsida > Araucariales > Araucariaceae > Wollemia > Wollemia nobilis. The sequence goes on from JAQPPZ010015694.1 coordinate 55,386, forward strand.
AGAGTAACAAACAATGGTATGAGACGTTGTTCCAGGTTATCAAATGAGTAGTATGTGAGGGTGCTCACGAACCATACTCTAATTTCGGAATTGCCAACAAGACTCATGGCTAAGGAGCTAGTCCTTGGGGTTGGAAGGTCTAACGACAGATGGTATGGGCAACATTACCATCAATTGGAGCTTGGACTGAGGCATATGGTTCGATAAACCAGAGAATTGGCGGATCCTAATAATACCTTAGTATAAGGTCATTAATCAGGCACTGGCATAGTTACACTAACTCAAGCATGGTTTAGCTAAAATAACTAGATCAGTGGACCAATAGGATAAGATTTGGATCATAGATCTAAGTCCTCCATGCTATGAGATGGGAAAATAGTGCATCCACCCTTCTAGGAGATATGGGCCCTAGAAGGGCAACCCCATGCAAGGACCCAAGAAATCGAGTAGGAGAAAGAGGATCACTTAAATGGCAACCTACCACGGGAAGTTGGCCGATCCTGAGCACTTGAGACACCTTCTACAACGGTATGAGATCTCGAAGTGTGATCATATATGCCTAAGTACTAATACAAAGTTGGGTGTGTTTGCATCATTTGTGTTTGATTTTATCAAAATTTTGAATTTGTGTTTTTGACAACCAAGTGAGTAAACTTGGGTTGTTATAGTTGGTATCATAGCCTAGGTTGTGAAATCCTAGGCTATAAACTAACATAAATCTTTTGTCATCAGGTATGGAGGGGACCTCGAGAAGAGCAAATATTAATCTACAAGAGGAAGTTGTAGAAGTTTCGAGGAAGGGACTAAGATGACTCGTGAAAGAGTCAAAAATAGTACAAACAACCAAAGTGCCTCGATGTGTTATAAGAAAAGAAAAAGAGCTAGAAGTTACAAGAGCTACACAAATTGATGAAAATATGACAAAGATGATTCATTAAATGCAAGAACAACTAAATCAATAGCGATAATAAATGGAGATCCAAAGGGCTCAAATGAGTGAGTACATGGATCAATAAAGGGCTCAAATGACTCAGCAAAAGGAGATCATTACTCAACAACAGAAGGTTATCAAAAGTCTGACTAAAAGTAAGGAAATAGAAAGAGTAAGTGAGTTTCCAGAAGGGTCTTCGAGGAGAAAATTTGGTGTTGAGTTGCAAAAAGAAATTAAGAAATTAGATATTTCTAAATTTTATGGAAGGGGTGATGGCGAAGTAGTCATCAATTGGTTGAGTGAAGTTGAAGGGTATTTCTCAATCCAGTCCCTTTGTGCGGAATCTAAATCAACTTGGGCAGTGGCACATTTAGTGGGTTTGGCCAGAGATTGGTGGACCACCTATAAGAAAGTCATAAAAAAAGAAGCTGCTAATATTCCTTGGGAGGAATTTGAAAGGGAATTTAAGGATTTTTTCCTCATGCCACAGTTCTATATTTAGAAATACGCCGAATTCACCAATTTACGCCAAGATAACATGACTGTGATTGAATACTATCAAAGATTTATTCAAATTTTGAAACATGCTCCAGAATATGATAAACATCAAGGCTCAAATTTTTTTAATGGGACTACATCCCAAATTTGAAACACTTGTTGGAATAAAAGTACCTAAAACCTTGATAGTTGCTTATGACGCTACCCGCTATGAGGATATAATTCAAAAGAATGCAAAGGTTTATTACCAAAAAATTGAAAAGGAGGATCCTAAGAAAAGAATATACCCAAAGTCAGATAAGGGCAAAGATTAGTATAAGAAATTTAGATATGGTGGTCGATATAGAGGTGATAACAAAAACAAAGGAAAGTTTCAAGGAAACAAGGGGCAGTCAAACAAGAGAAATTTTCAAGAGAAGGGAATAATAACCAGGACAAGGGTAATAATGTAAACCAAAATAGAGAAGGGGATAAACAAAAGAATAAAGGTCCAAATGTATTCTTTGTTTGCGGAGCCTTAGACCATTATGCGAATCAGTTCATGTAAAGAGCCGACAAAAGGAATCCAATAGAAGAGGCCCCACATAAGATCTATGCTACCACAGGTAAATTTAATCTTTTAGGACAAGCAACTCCATTTCTCATAAAAGGAAAACTAGGCAATAAAGATATTCGTATTTTAACAGATAGTGGTGCAACTGATAGTTTTGTATCAACTAGTATTTTGAGGGACATACCGGTTAAACCTGGGATTATGGAAAATGGGTGGCAAGTCGAGTATGGCTCAGGATAGACCTATATGGTCAACCAATGTTTATTTGACCCTCAAATAGATTTACTCCAAGGAAATATTAATTGACATCTATATGTGGCTCCCTTACATACCTTTGATATAGTTTTAGGAGTAGACTAGTTAAAAGCCCACAAAGCTTTGCTAAATTTTGAAGAGAGGTGGTTGTATTTCACAAATGATGCTAATCAACGAATTTTTATCCATTGTAATAGAGCATTTTTTGAACCCAACCTGATGACTGCGATGCAGGTCAAAAGAGCTTTAAGAAAAGGGTGTAGACTATATGTAGTCAAACTAAATAAAAAAGAAGAAACTGAGTCTAGCTCTGCTTTATTTCAACAATATCCTATTTTGAATGAATTTAGGGATGCTTTTCCTGAAGATCTTCCTGGAATTCCTCCAAAAAGGGAATTTGATTTTTCTATTGAGCTTTTACCAGGAGCATCTCCTATAGTCAGAACTCCTTACCGAATGATACCCCTTGAATTGCAAGAACTCAAAACCCAACTATAGGATCTATAATAAAAAGGGCACATTAAGCCTAGTGTCTCAGCTTGGGGAGTACTAGTTATGTTTACTAAGAAGAAGGATGGATCCTTAAGGCTTTGTATTGACAATAGAATGCTCAATAAAATGACATTAAAGAACAAGTATTCTTTACCTAGGATTGACGATCTATTTTATCGATTAAGGGGTGCAACTATATTTTCCAAGATCGATCTTAGGTCATGTTATAATCAACCATGAATCAAGGAAGAGGATACCTACAAACTACTTTTAGAACTTGGCATGAGCATTATGAGTTCACAGTATTGTCTTTTGGGTTAACAAATGCATCAACTACTTTTATGAACCTGATTGATAGTGTTTTCAGGGAACAATTATATGAGTTTGTGTTGATATTTGTGGATGATATTTTGATCTACTCTCAGAATAAATAAGAGCATGACTAACAAATGAGAATAGTTTTGGAAATTCTTAGGAAAAACTAGTTATATGGAAAATTGTCCAAGTGTGAGTTTTATACTCCACAAGTTTAGTATTTGGGGCATATTGTCTCGACTGAAGGAGTAGCGGTGGATCCCAAAAATATTGAAGCCATAGTAGACTAGCCAGCTCCCACCAATGTTACTGAAGTGAGAGGTTTTATAGGGATGGTTGGATATTATCGATGATTTGTAAAGGGATTCTCAAATATTGAATTTTTTATTACCAATCTGCAAAGAAAAGGAAAAGCATTTAAGTGGATAACTCAGTGTGAGGATGCATTTAGAATCCTTAAAGAAAATTTAACAACTGCACCTATACTTCAAATTCTATATCCAAGTAAACCATTTACGGTTTGTACATATGCTTATTTAGAAGGGTTGGGAGGTGTCTTGATGCAAGATAAGGCTGTTGTGGCATGAGTCTAGGAATCTCAAGAAACATGAAGTTAATTATGCTACTCATGATTTAGAGATGACTGTTGTAGTCCTTGCTCTTAAATTATGGTGACACTATCTGTTGGGAAAACCTTTTGAGTTAAAAATTGATCATCAAAGTTTGAGATACATTTTTACTCAACCTCTACTAAATGCTAGACAACGAAGATGGATGGAATTCCTAGCCAAATACAACTTCGAGATTGAATATATCAAAGGGAATGAAAAAAAATTAGTAGATGCCCTTAGTCATAGAAGACACATAGTTGCTCTAACTCGATGCTAGTATGGGTTAAAAGAGCAAATTAAGGTAATGCAAAAAAATGATAAATTTTGCAACCAATGCCGCACTAAGGTCAAGCAAGAACCAAATCGGCATAAGGATTTCCAAATCAAGCAAGATCTGATATACTTTTGAAATCGGATAATAGTACCCAATGATGAAGGGATAGAAAGAATGATATTGCAAGAAACACATTGTGCTCCATACTCTGCCCACCCAAGAGTGATAAAAATAAGGGAAATTTTGAAAAAGGATTTTTTTTGGCCCAAAATGAAGAAGGATGTGGTACAATTTGTTGTGAGGTGTCTAGAATGTCAGAAAGTCAAATCTGAACATCAAAATCCTGGGGGACAACTACACCTATTTGATATACCAGAACATAAATGCAAGTGATTTCTATGGATTTTATAGTTGGTCTTTCCAACACTCGATTCCAACATGATGCATTTTTTGTAGTTGTGGATAAGTTGACTAAGGTGGCGCATCTTATATCAGGAAATATTTGTGATGATACCCCCACAATAGCACAAAATTTTGCTTGTGAAATTGTGAGGTTGCATGGTTTCCTTGAAATAATTATCTCGAATAGAGATTCACAATTTACTTTTGAATTTTGGCAAGCTTTGCACCGAGCATGGGGAACAAAGCTTAATATCAACACAACCTATCATCCTGAGATGGATGGGTAGACCGAGAGGGTCAATCAGGTGTTGGAGGATATGTTACACATGTATTGTATGGACCACCAAAGTAAGTGGGAATATTATCTCTTCCTAGTGGAATTTACGTATAAAAACAACTATCATACCATGTTGGGAATGGCCCCTTTTAAGGCCCTATATGGGTGTAGGTGTAGGACACCATTAACGTAGGATAATTTAGATGATCGAGAAGTGATCGGTTCTAATGCTATTAAGAAAATGGAGACCCAATTAAAAGAAATTCGCCAATGACTTCGTGAAGCCGCAGATCCTCAGAAGAGCTATGTGGATCTAAAAAGAAATCCTCGAGAGTTTGCTATTGGCGATAAGGTCTTCCTCAGAGTCAAACCGACCAAAATCTCCATTAAGTCTACCAAACTAAGCCCCATATTTGTCAGTCCATTTGAAATCATTGCCAAAATAAGCCTTGTTGCTTATAAGCTCGTCCTACCACCAAATTTATCTAAGATCCACAATGTTTTCCATGTATATCTCCTCCGCAAATATGTTGCTGATCCATCTCATGTGTTAAATGTTTCACATTTGTAGACATCGGACCCGCAACTCATTGAGGTTCGAACTATCAAAATTATGGGCTATAGAACTAAAAAATTAAGAAAAAGAACAATTAATCAGTGTAGAGTCCAATGGGACCTCTACTCAGAAAATAATGCCACTTGGGATGATGTAGCAAATATGAAAAACTAATTTTCTTTCTTGTTTGAAAATTATTAATCAAATGAATAATTTTTTTATAATATTTGCATAGTTGGGTATTGTGATGCTTATGTGAAAAATTAATGTTGTAATGTGGTACTGGATGTAATTTTTGAGATATTACATAAAATATGGCTGACTGCTTATAATTATATGTTCTGTTATTTTGAAAATTTACAATATTTTGACTAACATAAGGACTGTGTTAAATTTTGGTGGGGGAGAATGTAACATCCCCATTATTTTATTACTATTTGTTGGAAGAATGTGATGCTGCTAGAAGTGTTTGTGATTTCAGGTGCAGGTTTCACTCTGTAGCGAGTATGTCGGACAAGGAAATCGACTACCCTGGTAGAGATTGTGGTTATGAGCGTTAGGTAAGGTGGGATATGATATTGTGCCTTGTGCACCTTGGCTCGTGGGTACATGGAAGCCCACTGTAGAAGCTTCATATAAAGCATCCTGCCTGTTGTATTTTTTGTTGCATTTAGTGCATATATGCCATTTCATTTCATACATATATCTGGTTATAAAAATAATAGAAATAATAATAATAATAATAAATTTATTAATGAAAGCTCATTGCTACCTGTTGGAAGAAAGTATGGTTATATGATGTTTTTGTTTTTATTTATTATATATAGAAAACATATTAAAAATATATATAATAATATATTGATATTATTAGAATTTTAAAATAATAGTAATTTTAAATTAAAATATATATAAATAAATAATAAAGATTTAAATAAAAACATACATACATATACAAGAAATATTTATATGACAAAACCACATTCGGAAATATAGTTAAAAACATAAATTAAAGTATTATCCACCACTCACCAAATGAATACGACAAAAATAACCACCTAGAAATTAAAGAAGTAAATATTTTGCATAATTACTGTTAAGTGTCACTTTAAAAAAATAAACTAACAATAGTGTTCTATTTAACAAGAGGAAAAGTCCCCTTTGGAAGGCACGAGGGTAAGGAGGATACTCTGGATGACCACAGGTCAAGTATGAGGTGAATCACTATCCGGAGTGTTGTGAAAAACTTGGCAATCAAATTTGGAAATTGTCTAGCGAACGACTGTCTGCTCACGTCCAGGTTGGAGAAATTTTCTAATAGCTTATTTTTTTTGTGTTGCATTGGAGTGAGTTTTGTTTTAGAATATTATGGGTGTTTCAATAATGAATACATCCAGTGGGAATGCTTTATTAGTCAAAAATTTGAAATTTTGCCTCACTAAATGTATGTCACAGAAGAACGAATGATAAGATACATTTTATTTGGTGTGTATTTAAAACATATCTTGTTGAAGAGTGATTTTCAAGTAATAATATAAGAGAATTTGCATGAAGGATAAGCTTGTATGTATTATTTTGGCTGGCTGCTGCACTCTCTTGCATTTATAGAATTAGGATTGCACCCATACTAGGTCCAAGCTAACCCAAAACTCGCTACCATACACGTCAATCTCCACATGTTCGTGGTTCAAAGAAGAAATGTTGATAGGAGCAACGCATTGACAAAAAAGTGACACATGGCTATTAAAAAACTGTTCTTGGTCTGTGACGATGTTCACAGATACTATTTTTATTTATCAGCAGAAATTAAACATCTATCTTATCATGCATAGGCAAGAACTGTTCTATCAACAAGTGTGTTCTGAAAACCACTTGCTGTGGTAGATTAAAAAAAACCTTGGATATAGTTGAAAGGTAAATATAATCTCATTTAGAGCTTCTCTGATGTTATAAAAAAAAAGAATTCCTATATTATTTTGAGTTGAGGACGATTGGTAACCATTTCTTGTCTCGAGATATTGTCCAATTCTTAATTTTAAAATTCATTGATGTCTTTATTATCAGCAATAGAAGTTTCCAATTTTCAATTAAGGAAAAATCATCCCTTTGATTTATTAATTTGATGTGACCAACATTGTTTTAAAAAAATAGAAAATTGTAAGCTAAGTGTGGTAAAATGTGGAATCATATTGCCTAAGTTGAGGTTGTAAGACTGCGTATATTTATGAACGAATAGATGATTTGTTTTTATATATAAAGCATTGTGCTGATAGAAACTACTATGAGAACCTTGTTTTTGTTAATTTATAATTTTATCTCTTGTAATTAAAAGACATTGCCAAAATATATGGTAGTGTTGCTGGGTATAGCATTCTTAGAATTGCTTACCTTGAACAATTTCGAAAGGGAAATCAAATTGTTAGAGCATTGATTATTAATTAGGGAACAAGATCAAACTCTACGTTCGACTTAGGTAGGGATGGCGTGTTGAAGTTTCACCTAGGCAAAGAACTTAGTTGCCGTCAAGGAGTAGTGTAAACCAATTACTGAAATAGAGTTTATTCTATAAGAATTCCCATTAATCAAAATTTGTTAGTTGTCCCGGAGAAAAATCATTGTCGGATGGGGTTGAAGTATAAGGGTTTTGTAAGGACTTGAAAATATCATGATTTTAGATTACGATGGGTTCGTCCAAAACATAGAAAAATAATAGATAAACTTTTTGGTGCTGTAAGAATATTTGAAATGGAAAAGTGTGCTCTGAAATAAAACTTATATTATGTTAAAAATGCTTCTAGGAACTTTAAAAAAAGCAATGTATAAGTCAATCGAAGGTTGGGAGATATTGATGTCTGCACTATCGCTTAGATTTGCTTTATCACTTAACTATGCTATTTAGACATCGTCGTAGGGAATCAAAACTACATTATGCTAGGATTTATTAGAAGAAAATGAATTTATCTCTTACTTTATACCAAAAAGGAATCATATATAGGCATTGTCTTTATTTGGTATTGTTTAATCTATTCTTTTAAAAAAAATTGGGTCTATGCCTTCTAGTGAAATTATATTGTAGATTATTTAGTAAGTAAATTTTATTTTTATAGTTCGTTTACTATGTGTGGAAGATTTTCTCCATTAGTATACGATTAAGAACATTTTTCAATAAAGACAAATGTTTATTATATTTGTTGGTGAGATTTAAAATTAATAAATAGGTGATAAGGTTGGGAAGTGGGTTATTATTGTATTTAAAATATTTACTTTGTTTTACTAAAATATGTTTATTAAAATAAATAAATAAATAAATATATATATATATATATATATATATATATATATATACATCCATTTCTTTATGTAGTTGGGTTTTGTTAGATGGTATAAGCAAATACTTAGACCAATATAATAGAATGTATAGGTTAAGTTAAGAATATTTAAACATGCACTATCTTGCCATAGTGAGTGAATTAACCTTCGTAGATAAATGATTATATGAAAATAGTTGGATTATAATACTTATAACATAGGTATATAATATTTTATTTCAAGAAAAAGAATTTCATAGATACATATCATGTGCATTTTAAAGAGATCATTATAAACAATAGGACTTCCTAACCATAACTAGTGTCAAATTATCATTGAGAAGATTGGCTTTAAAATTAGAAGTATTTAGGAGAAATCATTAAGAATAATGGTACATTAGAATACGATGCCATCGAGCAGGATTTCATCCACCCAACCTCGATAGTTCACAGTGGTGACTATTGAGATTTGGAGGTAAACATTCTCCAGCATACAGAGAAGGGATGTAGGTCCTACGTTATTGAGAGAAACGAATGATGGTATGGGACATCGTTCTAGGTTACCAAACAAGTAGTACATGAGGGTGCTCATGAACCATATGCCATTTGCAGAATTGCCAACAAGACTCATGGCTAGGGAGCTAGTCCTTGGGGTTGGAAGATCCAATGGTAGATGGTATGGTCAACATTACCATCAACTAGAGTTTGGACTGAGGCATCTGGTCTAATAAACCATAGAATTAGCGAACCCTGATGATACCTTAGGATAAGGTCATTAATTAGGCACTAGCATAGTTACGCTAACTCAAACATGGTTTAACTAAGATAACTGGGTCAGTGGACCAATAGGACAAGAGTTGGATCATAGATCCAAGTCCTCCATGCTATGATACGGGGAAATAATGCATCTATCCTTCCAGGTGATATGGTCCTTGGAAGGGCAACCCCATCCCAAGACCCAAGAAATCGAGTAGGAGAAAGATGATCACTTAAATGGCAACCTACCGTAGGAAGTTGGCCGGTACCGAGCACTTGATACACCATCTGCAATGGTATGAGGTCTCGAAGTGTGATCATCTATGCCTAAGTACTAATACAAAGTTGGGTGAGTTTGCATCATTTGTGTTTTATTTTGTTAAAATTTTGAATTTGTGTTTTTGACAACCAGGTGAGTAGACCCTTGGGTTGTTACACTTGGTATCAGAGCCTAGGTTGTGAAATCCTAGGCTATAAACTAACATAACTCTTTTGTCATCAGGTATGGCGAGAACCTTGAGAAGATAAAATGTTAATCTACAAGAGGAAGTTGTAGAAGTCTCGAGTAAGGGACTAAGATGACTCGTGAAGGAGTCACAAACAACCGAAGTGCCTCGACGTGTTATCAAAAAAGAAAAAGAGCTTATAGCTACAAGAGCTACACAACATGATGAAAATATGACAAAGATGATTCAGTTAATGCAAGAACAACTGAATCAACAATGAGAACAAATGGAGATCCAAAGGGCTCAAAAGAGTGAGCACATGGATCAATAAATGGCTTAAATGGCTCAACAATAAGAGATCATTACTCAATAGTAGAAGGTTATTGAAAGTCTGACTAAAAGTAAGGAAACATCCAGAAAGGGTCTTTGAGGAGAAAAGTCGATGTTGAGTTGCAAAAAGAAATTAAGAAATTAGATATTTCCAAATTTGATGAAAGGGGTGATGGCGAAGTAGCCGTCAATTGGTTGAGTGAAGTTGAAGGGTATTTCTTAATCCAGACCCTTTGTGCGGAATCAAAAACAACTTGGGCAGTGGCACATTTAGTGGGTCCGGCTAGAGATTGGTGGACCACCTATAAGAAAGTCACCCAAAAAGAAGTTGCTGACATTCCTTGGGAGGAATTTGAAAGGGAATTTAAGGATTGTTTTATTATACCACAATTCTATATTTAGAAATACACCGAATTCATCAATTTATGCCAAGATAACATGACTATGATTGAATACTATAAAATATTTGTTCAACTTTTGAAATATGCTTCAGAATATGATAAACATGAGGAATTCAAGGCTCAAAAATTTATAATGGGACTACATCCCAAATTTGGAACACCTGTTGGAAGAAAATTACCTAAAACCTTGATAGTTGCTTATGATGCTACCCATTATGAGGAGATAAGTCAAAAGAATGCAAAGGTTTATTACCAAAAAATTGAAAAGGAGGATCCTAAGAAAAGAAGATACCCAAAGCCGGATAAGGGCAAAGATCAATATAAGAAATTTAGAGATGGTGGCCGATATAGAGGTGATAACAGAAACAAAGGACAATTTTAGGGAAACAAGGGGCAGACAGACAGAAGAAATTTTCAAGAGAAGAGGAATAATAACCAGGACAAGGGTAAGAATGTCAACCAAAATAGATAAGGGGATAAACAAAATAATAAAGGTCCAAATGTATGCTTTGCTTGTAGAGCCTTAGAACATTATACGAATCAGTTCATATAAAGAGTCGACAAAAGGAATCCAACAGAAGAGGCCCCACATAAGATCTATGCTACCATAGGTAAATATAATATTTTAGGACAAGCAACTCCATTTCTCATAAAAGGAAAACTATGTAATAAATATGTTCGTATTTTAATAGATAGTAGTGCAACTGATAGTTTTGTGTCAAATAGTTTTTTGAGGGACATATTGGTTAAACCTGGGATCATGACAAATGGGTGGCAAGTCGAGTATGGCTCAGGATAGACCTATATGGTCAACCAATGTTTATTTGACCCTCAAATAGATTTACCCTAGGGAAAGATTAATTGGCATCTATATGTGGCTCCCTTACATGCCTTTGATAGAGTTTTAGGAGTAGATTGGTTAAAAGCCCACAAAGCTTTGCTAAATTTTGAAGAGAGGTGGTTGGATTTCACAGATGATGCTAATTAGTGAATTCGTATCCATTGTAATAGAGCATTTTTTGAACCCCACCTGATGACTGCGATGCAGGTCAAAAGAGATTTACGAAAGGGTGTAGACTTTATGTAGTCAAACTAAATAAGAAAGAAGAAACTGAGTCTAGATCCGCTCTGTTTCAATAATATCCTATTTTGAATGAATTTAGGGATGTTTTTCCTAAAGATCTACCCGGAATTCCTCCAAAAAGAGAATTTGATTTTTCTATTGAGCTTTTTCCAGGAGCATCTTCTATAGTCAGAACTCCTTATCGAATGACACCCCTTGAATTTCTAGAACTCAAAACTCAACTGTAGGATTTATTCGAAAAAGAGCACATTAAGCCTAGTGTCTCACCTTGGGGAGAACCAGTTCTGTTTGTAAAGAAGAATGATGGATCCTTAGGGCTTTGTATTGACTATAGAATGCTCAATAAAATTATAGTAAAGAACAAGTATTATTTACCTAGGATTGATGATCTGTTTGATCAATTAAGGGGTACAACTATATTTTCCAAGATCGATCTTAGGTTAGGTTATCATCAACTAAGAATCATGGAAGAGGATACCTACAAAACTGCTTTTAGAACTCGGTATGGGCATTATGAGTTTATAGTACTGCCTTTTGGATTAACAAATGCACCATCTGCTTTTATGAACCTAATGAATAGTGTCTTCAAGGAACAGTTAGATCAGTTTGTGTTGATATTTCTAGATGATATTTTGATCTACTCTCGGAATAAAGAAGAACATGACCAACACATGAGAATAGTTTTGGAAATTCTCAGGAAAAATCAGTTATATGGAAAATTATCCAAGTGTGAGTTTTATACTCCACAAATTCAGTATTTGGGGCATATTGTCTCGACTGAAGGAGTAGCGGTGGATCCCAAAAAGATTAAAGCCATAGTAGACTGGCCAACTCCCACCAATGTTACTGAAGTGAGATATTTTATGGGGATGGCCAAATATTATCGATGATTTGTAAAGAGATTGTCAAATATTGCATTTCCTATTACCAATATGCAAAGAAAAGGAAAAACATTTAAGTGGACAACTCAGTGTGAGGATGCATTTAGAATCCTTAAATAAAAGTTAACAACTGTACCTATACTTCAAATTCCATATACAAGTAAACCATTTACGATTTGTATAGATGCTTCTTTAGAAGGTCTGGGAGGTGTCTTGATGTAATATGAGGCTGTTGTGGCATATGAGTCCAGGAAGCTCGAGAAACATGAAGTTAATTATGCTGCTCATGATTTAGAGATGGCTGTTGTAGTCCATGCTCTTAAATTATGGTGAAACTATCTATTGGGAAAACCTTTGAAGTTAAAAACTGATCATCAGAGTTTGAGATACATTTTTACTCAGCCTATGCTAAATGCTAGATAACAAAGATGGATGGAATTCCTAGCCGAATACGACTTTAGGATTGAATATATCAAAGAGAAGGAAAACAAATTAGTAGATGTCCTTAGTCGTAGAAGACACATAGTTTCTCTAACTCGATGCTAGTATGGGTTAAAAGAGCAAATTAAGGTAATGCAGAAAAATGATAAATTTTGCAACCAATGCCGCACTAAGGTCGAGCAAGAACCAAATCGGCATGCGTATGCCCAAATCAAGCAAGATCTGGTATATTTTTGAAATTGGATAATAGTACCCAATGATGAAGGGATAAAAAGAATGATATTGCAAGAAGCACATTGTGCTCCATACTCTTCCCACACAGGAGTGATAAAAATGAGGGAAAATTTGAAAAATGACTATTTTTATCCCGAAATGAAGAAGGATATGGTACAATTTGTTGTGAGGTGTCTAGAATGTCAGAAAGTCAAAGCTGAAAATCAACATCCTGGGGGACAACTACACTTATTTGATATACTAGAACAAAAATGGCAAGTGATTTCTATGGATTTTATAGTTGGTCTTCCCAAGACTCGGTTCCAGCATGATGCAATTTTTGTAGTTGTGGATAAGTTGACTAAGGTGGCACATTTTATACCAGACAATGTTTGTGATGATGCCCCCACAATAGCACAAAAGTTTTCTCAAAAAATCATGAGGTTGCATGGTTTCCCTGAAATAATTATCTCGGATAGAGATTCACGATTTAATTATGAATTGTTGCAAGCTTTGCACTAAGCATGGGGCACAAAGCTTAATATCAGCACAATATATCATCCTAAGATGGAGGGGCAGACCAAGAGGGTCAATCAGTTTTGGAGGATATGTTACACATATATTATATTGCCCATAAAAGTAAGTGGGAATATTATCTCTTCCTGGTGTAATTTGCATATAACAACAACTATCATAACACATTGGGCATAGCTCCTTTTGAGGCCCTATATGGGTGCAGGTGTAGGACACCATTAACATGGGATAATTTGGTTGATCCAGAAGTGATCGGTTCTAATGTTGTTAAGAAAATGGAGACCCAATTAAAAGAAAATTTCCAGTGAATTCGTGAAGTCGCAGACCGTTAGAAGAGCCATGTAGATATAAAAAAACTCCTCGAGAGTTTGCTATTGGCGATAAGGTCTTCCTCAGAGTCAAACCGATCAAAAGCTCCATTAAGTCGACCAAACTGAGCCCAAATTTATCTGTCCATTTGAAATCATTTCCAAAATAAGCCCTGTTGCTTATAAGCTCACCCTACCACCAAATTTGTCTAATATCCACTGTGTTTTCCATGTATCTCTTCTCCACAAATATGTTGTTGATCTATCTCATGTGTTGGATGTTTCACGTTTGTAGACATCGGACCCGCAACTCATTGAGGTTCGACCTGTCAAAATTCTGGGTTATAAAACTAAACAATTAAGAAAAAGAACAATTGATTAGTGTAGAGTCCAGTGGGACCTCTACTCAGAAAAGAATACCACTTGGGAGGATGTAGCAGAGATGAAAAGATAATTTTCTTTCTTGTTTAAAAATTATTAATCAAATGAACAATTTTTTATAATACTTGCATAGTTAGGTATTGTGATGCTTATGTGAACAATTAATATTGTAATGTGGTACTGGATGTAATTTTTGAGATTTTGTATAAAATATGGTTGACTGTTTATATTTATATGTTTTATTATTTTGAAAATTTATAATATTTTGACTAACATAGGGACTGTGTTAAATTTTGGTGGGGGAGAATGTAACATCCCCATTATTTGATTACTATTTGTTGGAAGAACGTGATGCTACTAGAAGTGTTTGTGATTTCAGATGCAGGTTTCACTCTATAGCGAGTATGTCGGACAAGGAAATCAACTACCGTGGCAGAGATTACGGTTATGAACGTCAGGTAAGGTGGGATATGATGTTGTGCCTTGTGCACCTTGGCCTGTGGGTACATGGAAGCCCATTATAGAAGTTGCATATAGATCATATTGCCTATTGTATTTTTACTGCATTTAGTGCATATATACCATTGCATTTCGTACATATATCTGGTTATAAAAATAATAGAAATAATAATAATAATAATTAAAAAAAATTATTAATGAAAGCTCATTGCTACCTACTGTAAGAAAGTATGGTTATATGATGTTTTTGTTTTTATTTATTATATATAGAAAACATATTAAAAATACATATAATAATATATTGATATTATTAGAATTTTAAAATAATAGTAATTTTAAATTAAAATATATATAAATAAATAATAAAGATTTAAATAAAAACATACATACATATACAAGAAATATTTATATGACAAAACCACATTCGAAAGCACAATTAAAAACATAAATTAAAGTAATGTCCACCACTCACCAAATGAATACGACGGACATAACCACCTGGCAATTAAAGGAGCAAATCTTTTGCATGATTAGTGTTAAGTGTCACTTAATAAAAAAACAAACCAACAATAATGTTCTATTTAATAAGAGGAAAGGGCCCCTTTGGAAGGCGCGGGGGTAAGAAGGATACTCTGGTGACCATAGTTCAAGTGTGAGGTGAATCACTATCCGAAGTGTTATGAAAAACTCGACAATCAAACTTGGCAATCGTCTAGCGAACGACTGTCTGCTCACGTCCAGGTTGAAGAAATTTTCTAATAGCTTGTTTTTTTTGTAATGCATTAGAGTGAATTTTGTTTTAAAATATTATGGGTGTTTCAATAATGAATACATCCAGTGGGAATGCTTTAGTAGTAAAAAATTTGAAAGTCTGCCTCACTAAATGTATGTCACTAAAGAACGAATGATAAGATACATTTTCTTTTGGTGTGTATATTTGAAACATATCTTGTTGAAGAGTGATTTTCCAGTAATAATGTAAGAGAATTTGCATGATGGATAAGACTATCTGTATTGTTTTGGCTTGTTGATGCACTCTCTTACATTTATAAAATTACGATTGCATCCATACTAGGGCTAAGCTGACCCGAAACTTGCTACCATACCCGTCAATCTCCATTTGTTTGTGGTCTGAAGAAGAAATGCTGATAGGAGAAACGCGTTGACAGAAAAGTGGCACATGGTTGTTAAAGAATTATTCTTGGTCTGTGACGACGTTCGCAGTTACTATTTTTATTTATCAACAAAAATTAAACATCTATCTTATCATGCGTAGGCAAGAACTGTTCCATCAACAAGTGCGTTTTGAAAACCACTTGTTGTGGTAGATTAAAAAAAACCTTGGATATAGTTGAAAGGTTAATATAATCTCATTTAGAGCTTCTCTGATGGTATAAAAAAATAATTCCTATATTATTTTGAGTTGAGGACGATTAGTAACCATTTCTTGTATGGAGATATTGTCCAATTCTTAATTTTAAAATTCATTGATGTTTTTATTATCAGCAATAGAAGTTTCCAATTTTCAATTAAGGAAAACTTGTCTCTTTTATTTATTAATTTGATGTGACCAACATTGTTTTAAAAAAATGAAAAATTGTAAGCTTAAGTGTGGTAAAATGTGGAATCATATTGCTTGAGTTGAGGTTAAGACTGCGTATATTTATGAACGAATAGACGATTTGTTGTTATATATAAAGCATTGTGCTGATAGAAACTTCTATGAGAACCTTGTTTTTATTAATTTAAAATTTTGTCTCTTGTAATTAAAAGACATCACCAAAATATATGGTAGTGCCGTTGGGTATGGCATTCTCAGAATTGCTTACCTTGAACAATTTCGAAAGGGAAATCAATTTGTTAGAGCATTGATTATTAATTAGGGAACAAGATCAAACTCTACGTCCAACTTAGGTAGGGATGGCGTGTTGAAGTTTCATTCAGGCAAAGAACTTAGTTGTCGTCAAGGAGTAGTAGAAACCAATTACTGAAATAGTTTATTCTGTAAAAATTCTCATTAATCAAAATTCGTGAGCTATCCTGGAGAAACCTCATTGACGGATGGGGTTGAAGTGTAAGGGTTTTGTAGAGGACTTGAAAATATCATGATTTTAGATTACGATGGGTTCATCCAAAGCATAGAAAAATAATAGATAAACTTTTTGGTGCTATAATAATATTTGAAATGGAAAAGCGTGCTCTGAAATAAAACTTATATTATGTTAAATGCTTCTAGGAACTTTAAAAAAAGTAGTGTATAAGTCAATCAAAGGTTGAGAGATGTTGATGTCAGGACTACCGCTTAGATTTGCTTTATCACTTAACTATGCTATTTAAACATCGTCGTAAGGAATCAAAACTACATTATGCTAGGATTTATTAGAAGTAAATGAATTTGTCTCTTACTTTATACCAAAAAGGAATCATATATAGGCATTATCTTTATTTGGTATTGCTTAATCTATTATTTTTAAAAGAAATTAGGTCTATGCCTTCTAGTGAAATTAGATTGTAGATTATTTAGTAAGTAAATTTTATTTTTATAGTTCATTTACTATGTGTGGAAGATTTGCTTCATTAGTATACGATTAAGAACATTTTTCAATAAAGACAAATGTTTATTATATTTTTTGGTGAGATTTAAAATTAATAAATAGGTGATAAGGTTGGGAATTGGGTTATTATTGTATTTAGAAGATTTTCTTTGTTTTACTAAGATATTTTTATTAAAAATATATATATTAATTTCTTTACGTAGTTGGGTTTTGTTAGATGGTATAAGCAAATAATTAGACAAATACAATAGAATGTATAGGTTAATAATATTTAAACATGCACTATCTTGCCATAGTGAGTGAATTAACCTTCGTAGATAAATGATTATATGAAAATAGTTGGATTATAATACTTATAACATAGGTATATGATCTTTTATTTCAAGAAAAAAATTTCATAAAGACATCATGTGCATTTTAAAGAGACCATTATAAACAATAGGAATTCCTTTTTTTAACCAGTGTCAAATGATCATTGAGAAGATTGGCTTTAAAATTAGAAGTATTTAAGTGAAATTATTAATAAGAATGGTACATTAGAATACGATGCCATCGAGCAGGATGTCATCCACCCAACCCCAATAGTTCACAGTGGTGACTATTGAGTTTCAGAGGTAACCATTCTCTAGCATACAAAGAAGGGACGGAGGTCCTACGTTGTTGAGAGTAACGAACGACGGTATGGGATGTCGTTCCAGGTTACCAAATGAGTAGTACATGAGGGTGCTCATGAACCATACTCCAATTACAAAATTCCAACAAGACTCATGGCTAGGGAGCTAGTCCTTGGGGTTGGAAGGTTGAACAGTAGATGGTATGGGCAACATTACCATCAACTAGAGCTTGGATTGAGGTATTTGGTCCGATAAACCAAAGAATTGGTGGACCCTGATGATACTTTAGGAGAAGGTCATTAATCAGGCACTGACATAGTTATGCTAACTCAAGCATGGTTTAGCTAAGATAATTGTGTCAATGGATCAATAGGACAAGAGTTGGATCATAGATCCAAGTCCTCCATGCTATGAGATGGGGAAATAGTGTGTCCACCCTTCTAAGTGATATGGGCCCTAGAAGGGCAACCTCATGCCAAGACCCAAGAACTCGAGTAGGAGAAAGAGGATCACTTAAATGACAACCTACCGCGGGAAGTTGGCCGATCCAGAGCATTTGAGACACCGTTTGCAGTGGTGTGAGACCTCGAAGTGTGACCATCTATGCCTAAGTATTAATATAAAGTTGGGTGAGTTTGCATAATTTGTGTTTTATTTTACAAAAATTTTGAATTTGTATTTTTGACAACTAGGTGAGTAGACTTGGGTTGTTACACACATGGCACCTCAAAATTCATCCACCTCTTATCACACCACTTGTACAAATTGTCATGGAAAATAGGTCATGGTAGTTGCTTAC
Source organism: Wollemia nobilis (assembly GCA_028583015.1). Lineage (NCBI taxonomy): Eukaryota > Viridiplantae > Streptophyta > Pinopsida > Araucariales > Araucariaceae > Wollemia > Wollemia nobilis. Next base: position 74,057 of record JAQPPZ010015694.1, read on the forward strand.
ATCATCAAAAAATTAGGAGAGGGGTTTGAACTTGTGACCTCCAATGGGCAATGCCTTTGTTAGCCTCCTGCGAGCCACCTCTTCAAGCACCAAGCTTGGAAGAAGAAAGGCAAACATTAAACATGACATGATCCTAATATCAACTTGTCCCTTTTCCATGCTAGTGATGCAAGCCTACATCAACATGATGTAGACACATCCAGTTGCATGCCTTCCCACCTACTAAATAGAATATTTGCTAGAATATTCTAATTTCAAAACTTAAAAATTTGAATTTTGGAGGGAAAAGGATAAATTTACAAATGCAATTTGGAAGTACTTGGAGAAAAAAGCAATTAAAAATGTTGAACTGTGATCCCCTTGAAATTTTACAAAGAATCCATAAATATTGATAGTTTGTCAATATTTGTTACAATTTTCCCTACACAACCATTTTGTTAAACATAAGCAATTAAATCCTTCTCCCAAGCCACTCAACAAAATTGTAAAAAATTTAGATTTCATAGTAGTTTCTAGAAACAAAAGGAATCAATCATTACCTGGTATTGCTTGACAAAAGAAATACACTACATAAAAAGCATAAAATATAATGGGATTTTTGTAGACACCAAAAGATATTTTCTAAAAGAGAATCATATTAGACTTCAATTGATAATGAAACTACTAGTGAGAAGGGGTTTTTAAACCCAAGTACATGATAGCTTTAGGTCAAGGTTATGAGAACGACCCTTAAGAATAAAATTATAAAAAAAATTGCAAAAATACCTTTTATAAGGTTTACATGGGCCCAAAGGGAAAATATAACAAATATAAGTGCAAATAGTTGATCATGGCCTCAAGAGAAGCTTAACCACTACATATTCCAACATCCTCCCTTAAGCTTAACAGGGGACACAGATAGAGTTTGTAGTCAGGTTTCATAGTAGTTTCTAGGAACAAATGCAATCAATCATTATCCAATATTACTTAACAAAAGAAATACACAACATAAAGAACACACAATATAATAGGGTATCCATAGACACCAAAATATTTCCACTAAAAGATAATCAAATGATCATTGAGAAGGGGTATTTCTACGCAAGTACATGATGCATTTAGGTCAAGGTTATGAGATTGACCCTAAAAAATAAAATAATAAAATAGTTACAAATAAATCTTTTACAAGGTTTGCATGGACCCAAAGGGAAAATATAACAAATACAAGTGCAAATAGTCAGTCATGGCCTTTAAAGAAACTTAACCACCACATATTCCAACAAATTTTCTTATATATTCTTCCTCAATATTTCTTTCGTCTAGAGTCAAAATATTTTTGATGTGATGAAAAAAAATTGGTTGTAGCATGAATTTATTTTGTATTTCTATCTCCTTCCTTGATCCATTTCTCCCTAGATTTTTGAAACCAATATGACTCCTTTTTAAAGCATTATGATAATTAGAAAGTAATTGTTTTTCGATCACATAAGAACCTTGATCCATTCCATTAGTTTCTACTACCAATTGTAAATTTTTGATCTTGGATTATATTTCTTTCATTTTTTAAAAATTTTACCAAAATATTTGGCATTCCAAATCTTCATTTGCTCCTTTAAATATTTCATATTTTGAACAAACCTATACATTTATGATCCTTTAAAATTTGTTGTATCCCACCATAACATAATCATATGAAAGAAATCAAGGTCTTGGAGCCACATAGACTCAAAATGAAATGGCTTTAGATGACCATTATTGGGTAAATCACAAGTCAAAAGAATAGTTTTATGATCCAATCCTACTTGCAAAAAAATATCTAAGGAGGTTGTATACTCTTTTTGCAACTATGTGTTGGATAATAAGAATTTATCCAATATTTTTGCAATATGAGTTTACCCAATGCATCTATTATCCTATGTATATTGAAAAATTGAAGGACTAACATCCCAAATGCTATTTGAATTGACAAATGAGGCAAAATATTGCACTGATTTATACCATCCTAGATTATCATCTTATTTTTTCCAAAGGAGATAGAACAGTGTTGAAATCACCCCAAGAATCTATAGATCATAATGAATCATCACTATGTTTGACAAAAATATGTTAAGGTCCTTCCAACATCTTTCATGAGGAGTAATTATAGTTGGAGCATATACATTTATAACCCCAAATTTGATGTTTTTCTCTTTCTTGCAAAATAGTCTAACAACCCAATTACTTTTTGCTTCTAACAATTACCCATGCCATTTGCGTTTTTTCCATATTATTGCAATACCACTTGAAGCTCCTATAAAAGAAACTACTAGACAATCACCAATCTTCTAAATATTTTTAAAAGCATTCTTACATTCCTCACTACTTAATTTTGTTTCTTGTATTAAAATAAATACAAGACTATAACGACCTATTAATTCCTTAATAACTCTTTTTTTGGGGTCTCATTGATACCTCTAATACTCCATGACATTATTTTCATCATTATCACTTTTTATTTTTATTAGTGGGCTTAGTTTGACTTCTTGTTAACACCTCTAATATTCTTCTTTGACTTCCCAAATAGATATCTCTTTGAGTTTCTCTTTCTCTTTGTTCATGCTTTTATGGCCTTCCTTTCCTTTTTCCATTCCCACTTACACTCTCATCTTCATCAATCTCTTCTATTTTTCCATATTATTCATAATGAGAAAATTTTCCTTTGCTTTAAAATTTGTCTCCCCATCTTCCTTCTCACCTTTATCTCTAGTATTTGAACTTGTGCATTGTACTTCCTCATCCCTTAGTTATTTTTTCTTCTAATGGTTGATTTGAGTGAACTATAATGGTCTTTGTCATTTGATGATGCAGATGGGATTTTCTTGCCACTTTCTTAGGAGTGGAAAATCCTTGATTTGATCCAACTTATCCTATGATATGATCTTATTTTATATTGAGGTTTGCTTCATGCCCAAAATTTTCCATTTCTTTCTCCATCATTTTCACTTTGCAATTTCTTGCCATGTGTCTAGTTTAATTACATTTACAACATCTAAATGCAATATATACATAATCCACATGTTGATCTCATTCTCTTGATTTAAATTTAATCTTAATGGACTGTAGTAAAGGTTTTAAAATATCTATGGCAACACATATTGGAGTGTATAAAACATGCCTTCTCTCTTCAGTAGTTGGTTCCTCTTGGATGAACTCATCTAGAGTATTGCTAATATTCTTAAAAACCTTCTTAATTAATTAGTTGATAAAGAAGTCCAAAAATCAATCTACATTGAAAGCCTGAAAGCCTTTTAATAGTAATGTCTCCACAAAAACATTTTTACTCCATGGTCTTGAATATAATGCATCTTTGCCTCTAAATTGACGACCTCCGTCCATTATTTAATTCCAGAAAAAATAATTAAAAAAAATCTTTTTGGAAAAAAATTGGTAAAGTAAATTAAATTCAATCACTGCTTCCACTAGATAACGTTCTAAATTCTAAGACTAGCAGAAGATTGAATTGAATTTTAATCAATTCCACACCAAATGAAGATCAGCCGCAGAATTCGCACCGAGATACCAACAAAAAGTAAGGCCACAGACTATATTGACATATATATACTTTTTCCATGTCTGCAGAGGTTTGGTTTGTACACAGCACACGTTCGACAAACGTCAGAAACAGAAACAGAAACAACGTTTTCATACTCTGGCACCTCCGTCCATGGGATAACTCCCCAGAACCCGCAGAAACGTCGCAAATTCCTTCAGCTCCGACAGAGCGTTCTGCACGCGCCTGTCGGCGAGGGACGCCTCGACGTCTATATAAAACACGTACTGAAAGGGCTTCAGGACGCCGGAGCCCTCTTCCACGGCGCGCAGCGGGCGAATCCGGCGGGGCCTGCTCTCCAGTTTCGTGAGATTGATGTCCCGGAACGAGAACGCCGACAAAACCCTGAATAGCACGCCGAGCTCCCCGTCGTGCGCGACCACGATGGAGGTCTTGTACGGGCGGTCGCCGGTGGGGATGAACGGGTCGCGGGCCAAGATGAGGAAACGGGCGAAGTTGCAGGGCTCGTCTTGGATCCCCCGGGCGAGGACTCGGAGGCCGTAGATCTCCGCCGCGCGGGCGCTGGCGATGGCGGCCGTGTCGGTAAGCCCCGCGCGCGCGATGTGCTGGGCGGCGCCCGCCGTGTCGTCGGTGGTCTCCTTGGACACGGCGGCCAGTCCCAGGCTGCCGAGCGTCCGCCGGCACTGCGACACGGCCAGCGGGTGGCTCATGACGCGCCGGATTTCGCCGCGGCCGACGCCCGGCAGGGCGAGGAGGCAGTACTGGACCGGGTAGTGGATCTCCCCCACGACGTGGAGGCGGCGGTCCAGCAGGAGGTCGTAGTTGGGGTGGATGGTGCCCTCCTGCGTGCTCTCCACAGGGATGATGGCCCGGTCCACGCCGCGCCGCTCCACGGCATCCACGGCCGCCTCGTACGCCCGACACGGCACTCCCCGGCAGCCCGGGTGCGCCGCTATCGCCGCCTCCTCGCTGTACGCGCCCGGGACGCCCTGGTACGCCACGTTTAACCCTTGCCGAGCCTTCTTTTCTGGTTCCCTCATCGACAGAGCCCGTTTCACGGTCAGCAGACGCTCCGACGCCGTGAATTTTGTGTCGACCGCGCCATTCCCCTCGTTCGGGCCGTTGGAGGCCCAGACGAACAAGGGGCCTCTGCTCTTCTGGGGTCGAATCCCCGGCGGCACAGTGGGTTTAGTTTTGATGTTCCAGAGAGCAGAATTATGGAGGAGATCCATGGCTGCCATTCTAAAATCTCATGCGGAAGAGTGATCTCTTTGCTTAGATAAGTCTCCGGCGATCACGGAGTTGATAAAAATCAAAATCAGACTGATGTGTGGGTTTGTAAACAGCCACATAAGACAACCGGAATAATAATTATTATTCTTATAATTTAAAACAACGACCTGTATTGTCAGGTAGAATATATACGGCCATTAAATATTCATAACGTTAATAGTTGAATGATATGGAGCAATTTCGTTTTCTAATGGGCTTGTAGATATTTTTAATTGAAAAAAATTTTAACGATATTTTATTATTATTTAATTTAAAGTACATACCATTATTTTTATAAATATAAATATTTTTTTTTCCTGATGACAACCATACTACTTTTAATAACTGAAAAGTGCCTGTTTCAAATTACAGGATTACTTCCACCAAACTTATTCTACTTTGTTATTGTTGGCATGAAGAAGATCAATGATCACTCGAACTTCATACCATTATCGTTGATCCACTAGACCTGTCCCATCTAAATACCAAACCTATTCTACTTTGTTATTGGTGACCTGGCATGAAGAAGATCAATGATCACTCGAAGTTCATACCATTATCGTTGATCCACTAGACCTGTTCCATCTAAATATACGTTTTAGGTCAACTGAAGAGTTTTCGTATTTGATGTAAACCACCAAACTTAAACCCTAAACCTTCTTTTAGAAGTACCATGTACGCATATCATTATTGTTTTAAATGTCAGGTCAGTAGCGCCCTTTTTTAGGATTAGTTCCACTTCCCGTCCTTGTAACATAAAGAAAGGTATGGTGTCCCCATCGTAATTAAAGTGCCCAAGCCACGAAACAAGGTTATTCTTTATATGTGAAGCATCATACAAATAGATAAGAGTATTGATTATATGAAAACAATAATTTAAAATATTTTTGTAGAGGATATTTTAGGTTTTATTTAGAAGATTTAAGTTTAAATTTTAGTAAGATGTGATTAAGATTTTTTTTTTGAATTTAGCTAAAAAAAATTTGTGGGGTTGTTTTAGTTTGAGAAACCATGACGAGGGTTCTATGTTGTTAAATTCACCCAGGAGTTATGCTTGACCTTGACTGCACCAACATTATCAACTGGATTTTGGATGTTCGATGTGCATTTGGTAGGATGGAGATTCGAACGCTAGGAGACCAAAGTTCAAACTATGATACAAGGGGCTCTGAATCCCTTTCAAAAACCCATGCTTTACCTTAAAATTTTTACCCAAAAAAAATAGTCTGGTTGGTAGTGGCCAAGTGCTTGTTGATGGGTTACCCCAATTTGATTTCCTAGAGGATTGGGGTCTCGTTGACTTCGTCTATACTACCCAATGGGCTAAGGATTATAGAGGTTTCCTACACAACAATATATATATATATATATAATTGCGAGGGGGGAGAGGAGAGAGGGGGGGGCTCCCCCCCCCCCCCCCCCCCCCCCCCCTTTGCCGGCGCCCCGCCTCGACTCAAGTCATCCCTCCCGGGGAGTGGTTGTTTGCGATGATCTCCGGAGGGAGATCCTTCTCCACTATCTGCGCCCCTCCCGGCGGCTAGGGTTTCCTTGGTTGTTTTTTCGGATGGTGCTTCCCGGGATCCCGTTTGGTTGAGGATCCCTTCCCTTTTCCCTCGAGGCTTCCCCTGGGGTTTTGGGTTTTCGGCGTGGATCTAGTCCCCGCGTTCCGGTGTAGTGGAGGTGACGGTTTAGGGTTTGGATAGCTTCCCCCTTTTTCTTGTGAATCCTCGGCGGGGTGCGGACGGGTTCTGGTCCCGGGATCCTCTTCGTTTTCCCGGGCGGGTTCCTTGTGGTGCAACCCCCCGGTCACCCCCGATGGGCCGGATCGTGGGCCGGAGGATGGCTCTCGTGAACCGAATGTTTTCTCGGTGGGCGGGATGGTTTCTCCATAGGGGGGATCCGCCAAATCGGGTCGGGAGGGGATCGGTTTCCCGATGGGGGATTCCCGTTGCCGGGATCGTTTGTGATGGTTTTGCCGCCGCGAGGCGAGATTTTATTGTAATGGTTGTTCCGGGGGATCTTCTCGATGGTGGTTTTTGGCCGAGGATCTCCAAAACTACCTTCTTCTTATTTGTTTGTTTCCGCTAAGGGGGATTATTTCATGCTACACGGGGGATTTTGGTGTCCAGAAGGGATTGATGCCCTAGGTCCATTGCTTATGTAATCAGGTTTTGGGATCCTTGTTAAAACCTGCTATAAATACAAACACTTATCAAAAAAAAAAAAATATATATATATATATAATTGCCAAGAAAAAAATATTTTAAATAGTTTTTGAAAAATAATTTGAAAAAACTTGTATTAAAACAAAGATCATTTACAAGTTGGGATGAGACTTCTCCCGCCTTAGCCAAAGAGAAAATATGTTTACAACAGAAAAAGAAGATTTGCATTGGAGCCAAATCTCATTGGAGCCAAATCTCTTAAACCATATTTCTACAATGGTTGTTCACCTATTTCCAACTATAAAAGAAGATCTACATTGGAGCACAAATTTCCTAAACCATAATTTTGGAATGGTTGTCCAAATTAGCTAAACATTGGATTTTCTCACCAACCTGCCTAATCATCTCATCCTCAATAGCCATGTCACCGTGTCACTAAACCCCTACCTCCTTCTTAGTGCCCATATTAGCAGAAGTCGCCACTTTATTTAGATCTCTACTCACATAAACTGGAATCACATCATCTAATTTCCTCCATAATTCCTTAATTTGAGTGACAAGAATCCTCAACCTCCATGTCTTCAAAGCAAAGTTCCTCATGCAATATAGAGCTCCAACCATTATTTGAGAATATGATTCTAGGATTATCCTCATGTAACCTTGTTTTACTGCCCAAATAGAAGCAAATTTGATAGCTAAGGCTCCCCATTGTTTGTGGCCCTCCCAAGTCTTGCGCCCCCAAAAGTACTCCAACATGATTTTAAACACATTCAACATATTTATCAACTCGGGGTGGTTTCAACTAGCCTTGTCTCTTACTTAACTTCCTTCTCATTGTCCTTATACAAACATTTTATGACACTCCATTAAGACAAAAGTTTCTCAATTCCATTTCCAAAATTGCCACCAAAAAGTAATCAAGCTCCAACCAATACAAAGAGATTTATTAAATTACCCATATTCCGCCTTCCCACAAATAAAAACAAAAAAAACCATCTCTTCTAGATCCGCACGGAATGGGCACTAAACATCAAGACAAGCCACTCTGAGAAAAAAATGAGATGGACAATGATTCCCTAATCCGAGATTAAAAAAGAAGAATCCATATGCATGAACACCAAAAAAGTTTACTTTCACCAACCCCAACTTTCCCAATCCTCAAATGATAGCATGAGGAGGATGCTCGAAGGAAACAAATCACCTCAGGAGACACCAAGGCTCTCATATCCCCAAGCATCATCCTTCTCATCTCTAATAAGAGTTTTAAATTCTAGTCATGATGGGTGTCAAATCAAAGGGAGAATGACACCACAACTCAAACCCGCAAACTTAAACCAAACAGGTTGAAACTCAATGGACCCAACAGGTTCCATGGTTGTTTTATTGGTTGTAGTTCGGAATGCAATAATGAGAGTGGTATTGATCCCATGAATCTATCCAAATCGGCTTCTCCCTCTCCCCACTTTCCAAAAAATCCATCTTAACTACCCGATATCCAACTTAAGAGCCCAAAAGGATCCATTACCATCCAAAGGACCCACCTCATTTGGATTTATCTATCCCAAAATTTACTAGTTAAAATAATAAAAAGTTGGTTGGGAAATCCACCTCTAGTAAAGCTTTCCAACCAAAGCTTTATTATTTAAATTTGATCTTCTTAGTCCCAAACCTCCTTTTACCTTGGGTTGGCTTACTTTCTTCCAACCTACTAAGGCCCATTTACTCTCTCCTTTTACTCCTCATAAAAATTCTAGCCATCTTGTCCAACTCTTTCCATATGGTATGTGGGGAAAGGATAGAAAATTTATAAATTGGCATGGGCCTGAATGACTGATTGTAAAAAAGTTAATCTACCTCCATAGCTTAACCATTTGTGAGACCAATGATTAATTATTTCCTTGATACAGTCCAAAATATTCCTCCAGATATCTATTTTTAGTTTTTTAAAATGCAAAGGGACCCCCAAGTATACCACTGGGAGAGAAGTCCTTGTGAATCCCAAGATCTCTAAAATTCTGCCCTGAAGCCTTTGATCAAGATTGAAAAAGACCACTTTGGATTTTGTATCATTGATGACTTGGTTTCTAGCCCTAAGGTAGACATTAAGTGTATCTCTAATCATTCTTGCTTCCTTGAAGTTGGCCACTCCCACCAATCCTGTGTCATCCATAAACTGTAGGTGAGTCAAACCTTCCTCACCCACCTTGATACCTGTTAGCAAACCTTGTTGTCTTCTCCTCAATATGAGTCTACCCAAGCCTTCAACCAATATGAGAAAAGGATAGGGGGGACAAGTATCTCCTTGATGAAGGCCTCAAGTAGCTCCAAACGGTTGCGAGGGAATACCCTTGATTAACACTGAGTATGTCAGAGTAGAAACACAACTCATGACCCATTTTATCCAATCCTAAGAGAAACCAAAGGCTGCCATCATATTTGACAAGAAACTCCACTCCACCCTATCATAAGCCTTTGACATATCCAATTTTATGAACATTACTCTATTACCAGATGTTTGCATTGAATGGATTTCCTCCTGAGCTATAACCACACCATCCAAGATCTGCCTACCCTCAACAAAACCCCCTTGCTCTGAGGAATAATGCTATGTAGAAGAGGTTTTAGCCACTCAACCATTACCTTTGTGATTATTTTATATATGACATTGCATAAGGCAATAGGTCTATAATCTAAAATATGCACCCCTCCTCCCCTTTTGGAATTAAGGCAATGAAAGTATGATTTAATGCTTTAAGCATTCTTTTACTACCTTTGGACTCCTCTATAACAACCATTACATCCTCCTCCAAGTTGTCCTAGAAGGTCTGAAAAACTCAATTGGAAAGCCATCTGGACCTGGTGTTTTTCTGGTGCTCATTCCAAAGACTATATTCTTCAATTCCTCTCTATCAATGGGTTTAATTAGGGTCTAATTTTCATCTTCAGATATAACAGAGGGTATAACAACAAGAACTTCTTTTTGAGCCTCTTCATCTTGCACCATACTTTCCTTAAATAGTTTAGAAAAATAATCTATTGAATGGAAATGCATACCTGGAATTGTATCAAAGGAGTATTCGTTCTCATCTTGAAGAGCTTCCATATTGTTCATCTGTCTCCTAGCACAGGCAGCCCGATGAAAAAATTTGATCTTTTTATCACCTTGTAATAACCAAGTGGTTCTTATTCTCTGTTTCCAGTAGGTCTCCTCTTGGTTGTCAATGTCCTCAACCGCTTTACGCAATGCATCATCCTCTTCTTTGAGCTGCTCTATAATTGTTCCTTCCCAAAAGTATTTTGAACCTCATCCCATCTGGCCATCAATGGAGCTCTTTGGACCTGGAAGTTTATCTTGTTAGCTCGCCTCCATTGTTTCAGTTTATCTTTGACATAATGAAGCTGTTTGTGGAATCTAAACATTGTTGTCCCATATGTTGGGCGGTCTTCTTCCCACCACTGTAGAATTTTCTTTCGAAGTTCCTCTTTTTGTAACCAAAAGTTTTCAAATTTAAACGGTTTGTGATGCTGCACTGTCTTGATCGCTCCTTCTAACAAAATGGGAAAGTGATCTGAAACTAGACCCTCCAAAATATAAAATTTTATATTCCATTTTACAAATGCCTCATCTAAAACCAAAAAATGATCTAACTTCACCTTCCTGCTATGTGGCTCCCTCCTGTTATTAGTCCAAGTATAGTTGGTTCCAGGGCATTTAATATCCATCAAGTGTAATACCTAGACTTAGGCAATCATAAGTTGATACCCTAGGTCCAAAATTGTGGTTTCCCCTTCCTGATATCTAGAGGATGATTTAACATTAAAATCCCTAGAAATAATCCAATCTAACTCTTCCCTTGAGACTCTCATGTTATGCATAAATTTCCATTGATGCATTTGACCATCTAGGTTTTGAGCCCCATAAAAATTTATGATTAAAACATGTTTAGTTGTGACATTGTTCCTAAAATGTGATGTGAGGACACCCCTCCAAGCTATATGTTCTATTGCAGTCCATTTAAGAGAGTTCCAAAAAGTAACTATCCCACCTGAGGCCCCTTGGGCAACCACTTCCATATGACCATCACCCCTCCAAAGTCTATTTACTATTTTACACATAAGCTCCAACAACATTTTTGTCTCCTGCATAAGCAAAAAATATGTTTTACATTTTTCTAAGAGTTTTCGAATAGCAGATTGATGGGTTCTACTATTTAAACCCCTAACATTCCATGATTGTAAAATCATTGGTTACCTTGAGATCAATTTAAATCTATTGGTCTCACCGATCCTCCAGTGATCTATTTGTCTCCTTGAATTGCTATTAATTCCTTATTTGATTTTCTACCCGCTCCTTGAGAGCTTCTATTTTTTGATCTCTTTTCCACCTGAGTTATCCCTAGAGTTGGACTTTCTCTATTCTTTTATTCTATGTCCATGATGACATCCTTAATTATCAATTGCTCTTGGTTATGCACTATCAATGCCCCTACACTCTCTAATTGCGATAACTCACTGCACTCAATTACCTGCTCTATGATGAGAGGAGGTGAAAGAGGGGCTTGAACATGGTTGTTATTGTTTTCATTATTCCCATCCACTCCTTCCATGAATTGTTCTTCTTCTTGGTCCATTAGTGTCTTAAAGATCTCATACCTATTGGAGGGCTTGATTTGGGTTTGCTCTTTACCATATTTTTTCTTTTACCTTCTTCTTTTGGGTTGTTCAAAAACTGTGCTTCTTTACCCTGAGAAATATTGGTTGTTTCTTTATTGATTGTTGACTTACCCTCCTTAGGAAAATTTGATATTCCCAGAGGGAGCCTCCATTTTTATGTTCATATTATTTGGGCAATATCGGGCCAAATGCCCATATTTATGGCAAACTCTGCATCTGAAGGGCAATGTATCATAATCCAGTTGTTGAATCCAAGATAGTCCTACAAGTATGAGTTCCATCTCTATCGGCAAAGGTTTGCTAAGATCCATTTCCACACATAATTTTGCATAAACAGTTGTGTTTCCTTTCATTGTATCTTTGAAAACACCCAAATGTCTTCCAAGGTAATTGATGATAATTTCCAATACCTGCTCACTCCAAAACACCATTGTAAGTGTATACAAATGGATCTAAACTGGGATAGTAGTGGGTTCAATTTGAGGATCAAATCCCACTCTCCAGGGTTGAAAAAATAATCATGTCGGACCATGATTCCTCTTTTCTGATTCGAAAGCCCAATTTCTATCTGTAAGTGAAAAAACTAACAATAAAATAACCATTGCTAATAAACCACAAATAATACTCACCAAGAGGCTCGCAATTTTTCCGAAACCAGGAATGTAAAAAATTTAGGGTAAGGTGAATACTCATGAACTTACAGATCAAATCATGATTGGATCTATATAAAACTATTTATTGGACCATCCTTTGTTCAATGATAATCTTTGGCCTTGATTTTGACTATGGCAAGCATCCATTAACTCGTTGAGATGTTGATCTATTTATAGCAACCATAAAGAGCATTTTTAATGCAGTTTTTTGTGCTTCTTCAATATCTGATGGAGATTTATCCTTTAACAAATCTGCAAAAGAACTATGTCTCTCTAAAAGAGGATCTTGAGGTGTTCCCATTGGGCCCTCCTGGGGCATCAATCTTGTCTTCAAGTCCACAGTAACCAGAAATCTCTTCGGCTACCCAACTGATCTTGGATTTTGTATTATTAACCAATTAATGAATCAAAATATTTTACATTATAAGTTAAGATTTTAATTTTTTTAAATAGTGTTTTTTTACATTCTTTTAAGGTATTGTATAGCAACAACAAAATGAAAAGTAATTATATAAGTGTAATTTAAGTCTAAATCCTCAAATTTTGATAGAGACACTCTTAGGTAGTTTGGTCTTAGTAGTACAATTTGTTGTAATACAAAGATAATGCTTTTTTCTAGAGAAAAATGGGTTGTACTTAGGTAACCACCCTTGACAAATCATAACTCTCTTTTTTAGATCTTGAGAGTTTACAAACATATTTAATTCACAATTTATTTAAGTTGTTATAGTTAGATACACAAAGTTTGAATTCTTGATTTTCATTTTTTGGGTCTTCTTTAATTCTTTTTGTAAATACAAATATTTCAAAATTCAATATTCTACATTTTTTTGTAGCAACCTTCACAATACCAAAAATCCACCTCTATTGTCAACGTATTGCATCTTTATAAAGTAATATTTCCAAAACTTTGGGCTATCATAGTCAACTTTATCAAGTCTAGATTGTTAGTTTCCTTCCTAAAGCATAAGTGCAACAAGTGTAGTGAAATTTCATTAAGTTAGGTAAATCTTGCCAAAAAAATACAACTATGGTTCACCAATCAATTGGTGTTGATTGGAAAGAAGAACAAGATGAAAGGTCCTTGAAGTGTCGCAACCTGTCAAGAAGCCCATGATGAAAAATTATTGAAGACACTATCAAGAGAGAATTTCCAATGGGAGTTGAAAGTGGGTATAAACCCCTTGCCCACAATAGCTACCTTGACCATCTAATGTCTTGTACCATCTATGTTAGCATTTTCAGTGATAAATGAGTTAAGCCTCTTCATTGGATAAATTCTAGGAACATTTTTGATGATAACTGAAATGACTCCATCATTGGTTGAGGTTCCACCCAAAAAACGATTGCAGGTTTGATCCCTTCCCATATGGGTAAATTCTCAAAATTTGATAAAGACACTCTTAGGTAGTTTGGTCTTAGTAGTACAATTTGTTGTAATACAAATATAATATTTTTTTTAGCAAAAAAGGATTGTACTTAGGTCTCCCATCCTTGATAAATCATAATTCTCTCTTTTAGAGCTTTAGAGTTTACAAAAATATTCAATTCTCATCTCAATTGAGTTGCAATAGCTAGATACCTACATCTTTTTTCATAAAAAAATTAAATTCTTGATTTTCTTTTTTTGGATCTTCTTCAATTTTCTTTGTAAATACAACTATTCTAAATTTCAGCATCCTTCTTGACATTTTTCTACAACAACCTTTACAATACCAAAACTTCACCTTTATTGTTTGCATATTGCATATTAATAAAGTCATATTTCTAAAACTTTGCACTATTATAGTCCACTTTATCAGATCTAGAATGTTAGTTTTCTTCTTCAAGCATAAGCGCAACCACAAGAATTGTAATAAATAGTTTATATGAAAACACATTAATGTTATAAAATACAACAAATATTGCCAATGGAAAACATTAAAGTAAATCTTATTTGTTATTTGATTCAGTTAGTCAACATTTTCTTGTTATCTTTAACTAAACTTACTACTTACTCTAACCATGAAAAAGAGAATTTAACTTCATGATCCTCTATTAAAACCCCTCTATTGGCTAGCCTATATACACATTTGTTCCATTTCCTTTACATATGTGTAAATCTAATTTCTGCAAACTTTATAGCAAGGTTTAGTATTTCCATGATGATCTCTTGTATGTTCCATGGAACATTTGCTTTCCTCAAAATTGCATTTATTACTATTAGTAATCACCTTCCATCTATACTTTGTTCCATTTCATTTGTTTGAATATTTTTAACCCTTCCAAAGTCACCTAAGCTTCAGCTTCATTATTTGTATTAAATCCACTATTGAAAGCATAATGTGACAAAATATTAACCCTATTATTTCTAATTATTCCTCCTCCTGTTGGTCTTGGATTTCCTTTAGATGCCCATAAAAATCCACTTTCGATGGCTTCCACTTTATATTATTTGTCTTTCTTTTGATTCTTCTATACCCAACATCATAATTTTATTTGATGACTTGACTTCACCTATCAAGGTTGTATGTTTCAAGATTAGGGTTTGGGTGAGTTGATAGGGTTGGTTTAGACTCCTCCATGGCTAAACAAATCTTCCTTTTCATTACCTCTAAACTACTTTCCTTTCTTTTAAATATTTTTTTGTTTCTTTATATCCATATAGCCTAAAGTATTGTATCTTTCGATATATCTCATATTGTCTATAATGCCTCACTTTTAAATGTGCTCTGCCATTTCTTTAACCATTCTTCAATTATGCTATTCATCACCATGCATTTACCAAATATATTAATAATTCATTGTCATAGTTTCCAGAATATTGAACAATGTCCCAAGAGATGGTTTGTACTCTTCTCCTCCTTTTTACATAGAACATAATGTGAGGGACCATGAAACCTCCTTTTCATTAGGTTATCCCAGGATAAAGTTTCCCTATGACATACTAGCCATGCAAACATTTTGACTTTTAGAATGCTTGGACTATCCCAAATGTCTCTCCATATTCTTGTGGCATTCCTATTTTGTTGGTTCTTTACATTATATCGACTTCTTGTTGTGTATTCTCCTAAGCTATTCAACTCCCAAATCAGCTCATTTATAGCTTCCATTGGAGTAATCAATGTTGTTACCTTTCTAGTCAACTTCCTCCTATCAAAAATTTCGAGTATGTTTGTAAAAAAATATTCTTTCCATTTGTATCTTCCTTCCTAATCCTTGCACATAATGTTTGAAACCCAATCACCATATTTATCTTGAATTAATCTCATCCATGGTTTCACAATTGGATCTAGATTGAGCGGGTCTCAGGACTTTGAGAATTGTCAACTTGACTTGTGGCACTTTCTTGCTTAGCCACATTAACGAAGACTTGGGTAAAGTCCTCCCTCCAGATTTTGAGTCCATTGGTAGATGTTGTCAGGTTGGCCATCAGGTCAGCTACCTGATTGGCTTCCCAAAAAATATGATGAATAATTGCTGTTGGGAGATTCTGAAGAAGCCTCCTAGATTCTAGGATAGTGTTGTAGAATTTCTATGATGGATCCTTGCCATTGGTCATGTAGTTAATGATATTTAGTGAGTCCCCTTCAATTATCGCTTCCTTGGGGTCCTCTTGGAGTAGCAACAACCCCTTCTCCAAAGCCATAACTTTTGCATAGTTGTTAGACTGATGTCCAAGGGATCCCATATAGACCAAGATCAAATTGCCTTGGTGATCTCTAATGACCCCTCTTGCCCCAAATTTTCTTGGATTCCCCTTTAAAGCACCATCAAAATTTAACTTGATCCATCCTTCGAGATACAGACACCATTTAACATTGGTTATGGGATTTGGCCTTGGCTGGTCATTGGTATTCTCCAAGGTGATGCCAAGGGACTTGAGGATAGCCCCCTCAGAGGTTGAGGGAGGGGGTGTAGGGCAGGGGTTGAGCCTATATTTTTCAATGGCAAAGGCTATGGATTTAGAGGCCATAGACAGGGGATCCCTGGATAGGTTCGAGAATGCCATCCTATTCCTCTCTAACCAAATTTACCAAACAAGGTGAGGAAGGCAGAAGGACCACAGGCTTCTGAGCCTGGGATTGTGGAACAGATTTGGCCATTGGGCAAAAAGGTTGACAATTGAATGGGGCTGGACCCATTGAATGTGAAAGTTGTTTAAGATGTGCCCAAAGGCTTTAGAATAAAACTTACAAGTGCAAAAGATGTGGTTTGTGCTCTCCCAATTGGACAGGCACAAGTAGCAGCGGTTGGGGATCACAAATCCTCTTTTGGACAAATTCTCAATCGTGAGGATCTTGTTTTGGATGGCAATCCAAACAAAAAAATTTATCTTGGGGATGAGCTTTGCATTCCAGACTAGGTTGAAAGGGATGCTTAGTTCTAGGTTTGGGCTCAGGGAAGCATAGACCGACTTGACTGAGAAGGCTCCACTGTCAGTTCCTCTCTAGATGGGTCTATCTTCGGCTTCTCCCCCTGGGATGGTGATCGCTTTGAGAAGGTTGGAAAATGTAGCAACTTGATCAAGAAAGGTGTCCACCTCAATGGTTCTCCATATTGGCCTTCCTTCACCGCAATTTATGAAGTTGGCTACCTTGGTCCCCATGGTGTCATCGGTAAAAGGCTTCGACACTGCTAGCTCTTTGTTTTTACTTAGGGGATCCTCTTGCATCCAACGGTCATGCCAGAAGTCAATAATATTCCCTTTGCCTAGGATCCATCCACTACCCTTTTGGATGAGGTTTCTGGTTTGGGTAATGGACTTCCATAACACCGAACCATTCCAGGGCCCTTGGGCATCCAAGAACCTATGGTTCTGAAGGTATTTCTCCTTGACAATCCCAATCCATTCTGAACTATCACTAGAGTAGATCTTCCAAGTATGTTTGACTAGGAGGGCCAAGTTCATGAGAGCTACTCATCTGAGACCAATGCCCCCTTTGTCTTTGCTATGACAGGCCCTGTCCCAAGTTACCAGAGGGATTATTTTTTTATCTTCGCTCCTCGACCACATAAACCTCTTTTGGATTTGCTCTATCTTGGAACTTATCGATACTAGGATCTTGAAGATGGAAATAAAGTAAATCGAGATACTTTGGAGGTAAGACAAAGTGAGGGTGGCTTTCACTGCCTAGGAGAGGAGATGGCCTTTCTAGGAAGCCAACTTTTTCCTTATTATATCAATGACTGAGTTCCACATGGATGCAATGGGTTGTTAGTGAAAAGAGGGAGTCCAAGATAGGTCATGGGTAAACTTCTGGGGGAGCATCCCAGGATCCTGGTGATTTTGGTCTATTGAGAGAGGGGGGTGCTGAGGAAATAGATTTTTCTCTTGAGTAAATTTATCTCCTGCCCTACCACTTCCTCGTAGAGGTGCAATATGTTCTTGATGGTTCGAGCTTGGGGAATAGAGGCTATGGTGGCAAGGATGGTATCATCCACAAACTGGTGGTGAGTCATAGGGAGAATCCTAGAAGTAGTTCTAATCCCTAAAATGAGCCCTCTTCTTGCTACAATTTTGATGGATTTACCCAAAGCTTCGACCAGGATAATGAATAATATGGGGAACAAGGAGTCTCCTTGGCTTAGGCCCCTCGAGCTAGGGAAGAACCCAATGGGGGAACCATTGACCAGAATGGAGAACCAGGAGGAGGATATACACTTTTTTATGAGGTCGACCCAGCTAGGGTGGAAACCAAACTTGAGGAGGATCTCAGACAGGAACCCCCACCAAACTCTTTCGAAGGCCTTGCTCATGTCCAACTTGAGGATGATAACTAGTTTCTTTGCCAGGGTGGTGGAATGGAGGGCCTCATGAATGGTAATGACTTCGTCAATGATGACCCTACCTTTCATTGAGCTTCCTTGGCATGAATCAATGATAAGGGGGAGGATTATTTTGAGTTTGTTAGCAAGAGCTTTGGTCAGGATCTTGTAGAGGACATTGTAGAGGCTGATGGATCGAAAGTTAGACAAAGTCTTGCAGGTCAAGATTTTGGGGACCAGAGTAATGAAGGTTGAATTGATCCCTCTGGGAATGGATTTGGACATCTGGAGATCCTTAACTACTTTGCAAACCTCAACCTCGATTAGGTCCCAGAAATCCTGGTAGAAGTGGGGGGAAATCCATCCGGGCTAGGGGCCTTGTTCGGCTACATGGAGAAGAGGGACCTTTTGATATCATCCACAGAAAGAGGGCTGATGAGCATTTCGTTTGTGGAGTTAGAAATGAAGTGGGGTATGTTGGATAGGATAGCTTCTTTAGCCTGAGGAGACTCTGGGGTGGAGGATCCCAGGAGGGTTTGAAAGAAGTTGACAACTTTGTCTTTGATCTTCAAGATATCATTGGTGACCCTCCCGTTGGAGCAAGAGAGATCTGCGATTTTGTTAGAACTTCTATTTCGCAATGTGGAGGTCTAGAAGAATTTTGTGTTAGAGTCACCGTCCTTGAGCCATAGGGCTCGAGACTTCTGGCACCATAAGTATTCTTCTCTTGCTAGGACATTGTGGTACTCAGCTAGGAGCTGCATCTCCTCTATTCTGATATTGCTCTCATGGTTGCCTTCCTGGATTTGTTGTTCAATATATTCCAGATTTTCTTTGATCAAATGTTTTTTTTGAAGATGTTTCCAAAAGCCTCTTTGTTCCAAGTTCTTAGTTTTCCTTTGATAAATCTGAGTTTCTGGTATAGTTTTCCTATCGGGGATCCCTGAAAGAGCTACTAGAACCATTGGATCGTCTGGTTTCTAAATTATGATGGTGAAACCAAGTTGAATCAAAATGAAAGGGGCTCTTGAAGGAGGGGGCCAAGGATCCTTCAAACAACAAGGGGTTGTAGTCCGAGCCTATTCTAGGGAGGGAACGAAGGGTGGCATCCCCAAATATGGGGATGGCTTTGCAAGAGAGGATGACCCTATCCAACTTCACCTGAATGAGGTTGGTGCCCGTTCTTCTATTGCTCCATGTGTACTTTGCTCCCTTTAGCTGGACATCCATTGGTTCATTCGTATCTATGAAATCACCAAAATCTTCCATGCTTCTGGTGTCCATCACGTTGCCCCCTTGCTTATCAGAATAAAATAAGGGGCAGTTGAAATCTCCTGCTAGGATCCAAGGGATAGTTTTGAAGAAACTCCTCATGTGGTTTATTGAGTTCCACAGAGCACCTCTCTCTAGGGGGTTGTTTGGGGTGTAGATACTAGACAAAAATACATGTTTTTTTGCTGATTTTGTAATGGATCAACAAATTTATTATCCTATTGGAGGACAAGATCATCCTTCCTTCTACTTGAGTTGGATTCCAC
The DNA here is from genome assembly GCA_028583015.1 of Wollemia nobilis. Classification (NCBI taxonomy): domain Eukaryota; kingdom Viridiplantae; phylum Streptophyta; class Pinopsida; order Araucariales; family Araucariaceae; genus Wollemia; species Wollemia nobilis. The sequence continues at coordinate 93,636 of JAQPPZ010015694.1, forward strand.
ATGCAAAGTAGCCTGTCGAAAGTTCCTTTGGTGAGGATGAAAACAAAATTGCTCTTGGGCCATATAGCTTTGGAAACTATAGGGGAAGACATTTATTTCACCTTGGTTTCTTGAAGGATGAAGATAGTGGGGCAGTGATCTTTTCTGAGGTCGACCGTAATCCACCTCTTGCGGGCAGCATTTAGCCCTCTCACATTCCATGTGAGAACCTTTATTTCAAACTTCTAGGGTTTTTTTTTCTAGGAGGTTTGGTAATCTTTGGATCTTCTCTTATCAAGTTAAGGTGGTCGGATAGCAAGGTAGACTGGGAGCCATTGGCTATATCATCTGCTGCTTCTTTCCTTCTTTGATCTACCAGGGAAGGCCTTTCCCTATTCTTCTCACTTCCAAAATTGATGAGAGATGTTCTTGTTGGGAATTTACCATGTACAAACAATACACAACCTATGAAAAAACAAATAATAATAGCAAAAATGGAGAAATAGTTCAAACCCTAGTTAAGCCCCCATAAGCAAAATAGGAAACATTGCAATAAACAACAAGCAATCACACAAATGTAAGAGACACAAGATATACGTGTTTTAGGCAGTGTACCCTACATCCATAGAGAAACAATCAATCCTTTGTATTTTTATGCAACATCCCTGCACCCTAGGATTGAAATTTTCTCATAATCATGATCCTACTCCTTAAGGCCAACCGAAGCAAAACAAAAGCTCAACTTCTCCCTGGTTACTACTTTAGTAAGCATATCAACAAAATTTTGAAAAGTGTGAATCTTACCCAACTTTACCAAACCATCCTCCATTGTTGATCGAATGAAGTGATACCTAAACTGAATGTGCTTTGTCCGTGAGTGAAATGCAGAGTTCTTAGCTAAATGAATAGCACTTTGGTTGTCACTCGAAAGTGTCCTATCTCCTTGCTCCTGAACCAACTCCTCAATCATCCTCTGAAACCATATTAACTATTTGGCACCTTTTGTGACTGCTACATACTCAGCCTCTATAGTAGAAAGAGCTACAACACGTTGTAGCTTAGATTTACAACTCATTGTTGTACCTCCAAATGTGAATACATACCCAGTAGTTCTCATCCCACCATCCAAATCACCTACCATATTTGAATCCACATAGCCTTGTAACTCAACTTTGGAACATCCAAAATTCAAACAAAATTTTGAAGTCCCTTTCAAATACCTGAGTATCCATTTTACTGCTTGCCAATGAGATTTACCTGGATTACTCATATATCGGCTCACAACTCCCATTGCTTGGGTAATGTCTGGTCTTGTACACACCATAGCATACATCAAAATCCCAACTGATGAATAATAGGGTACCCTCCTCATGTACTCTTCCTCATCCTTTGTATTGGGACATAGCTTATTTGAGAGCTTAAAGTGCTTTGCAAGAGGTTGGGCTATCGGTTTTGCATCATGCATATTGAACCTCTTAAGCACCTTTTCCACATAGTCCTCCTAAGACAACTTTAGTATTTTCTCCTTCTTGTCTCTAGTGATTCTCATGCCAAGGATTTGTTTGGCTTCCCCAAAATCCTTCATGACAAATCTACTTGCCAACTCCCTCTTCAATTTCTTAATATCCTGCATATTGGATCCTGCCACAAGCATATCATCAACATACAATAAGAGAATATGAAATATACCATTTCCTGTAGCCCTAAAATAAACACAATGGTCACTATGGCTCCTAGTAAAATCTTGCTCACTCATGAAACTGTCAAACTTGAGATACCATTGCCTTGGAGCTTGCTTCAAATTATACAAGCTCTTTTTCAGTTTACACACAAGGCTCTTCTTGCCTTTGACCTCAAACCCCTCTGGTTGGTGCATGTAGATCTCCTCCTCAAAATACTCATGAAGGAATGTTGTCTTCACATATAACTATTCAATATGAAGATATTCTACTGCAACTATACTCAAAATAGTCCGAATTGAAGTCATTTTTACTACAGGTGAGAAAATTTCATCATAGTCAATACCTTTTCTTTGTGCAAATCCTTTCACAACAAGTCTTGCTTTGTATCTCTTGTTGCCATCAACTTCGTATTTCACCCTGTACATCCATTTGTAATGCAATACCCTTTTGCCCTTGGGAAGCTCAACCAAATCCCAAGTTTTATTTTGAGTTAGTGAGTCCATCACATCCTTCATAACATGCTCCCACTTAATCCTAGCATCCAGCCTCATGAAAGCATTCTGATTCACCGAAATTAGTGTACAATACATAATGTAAAGCAAGAGAATACCTATCAGGTGCATGTATTACCCTTGTAGACCTCCTTACTTCCCGTGGGGATGATGGTGGAGTAACAACAATTTCCTGTTCACCTTGCTCTTCCTCATGAGAACCATGTTCATAAATCTGAACAAGAGGCTATCTTTTTACACCATGCTCTGGGATTACATCCAAGTCAACAAACTCAGGTGCATCCTCTTCAACCTGTATGTGCCTATCCTTGTACAACCTATCCTCATTGAAAATCACATCTCTACTCTTGATAAATTTTTGGCCAACATTATCCCATAGCCTATATCCCATCTCATCCACACCATAACCAAGAAAATAGCACTTTCTAGACTTTGCATCAAGCTTACTCCTATTTTATTTATCTATATGGGAAAAATCCTCACAACCAAATACTCTAAGGAAAGAGTAGTTTATAGGCTTACCTTTCCAAGTCTCCTTTGGAATACCTCCATCCAATGCAGTACAAGGTCCTCTATTTATAAAATAAATTGTTGTATCAATTGCACTAGCCCAACAAAATAATGGCAACCCTGCATGCAATCTCATGGCTTTGGCACGCTCCATTATAGTTTTGTTCATCCTCTACGAGACTCCATTCTCCTATGGTATCCTTGGAATGGTCTTGATTCTCCTAATTCCTTCCTTTGCACAATAGTACTCAAAATCCTTGCTGCAATATTCACCACCATTGTCATATTTAAGGCACTTTACTTTCTTACCTACCTCAATCTCCACTAATGCTCTTCACTTTCGAAAAGTGTCAAAAACATCAGATTTATGCCTGATTGTGTAGATCCATGTCTTCTTGCTAAAATCATAAATGAAGGTAACATAATAAGAGTAGCCCTCAAGAGAAAGTATCGATGAGGGACCCCACACATCCGAGTGTACTAACTCTAATTTCTCTTTCTTCCTTTCTGGACCAACTTTCAAAAATCTTACCCTTTTCTATTTTTCGTATACACAACCTTCATAGAAACCCAAATCAACATCCTTGAGTTTTGGCAATAGTTTTTTGGAGTGAAGGGTTTTCATTCCTTTCTCACTCATATGACCCAACCACAAATGCCATGCTTTCACATCATCTTGAGTAGCATAGTTCAATGTACAATAAGATGAGTTCTACAGTAAATACAAAGTTCCAGTCAACTCACCTTTTGCAATCACCATTGAACCCTTTGTCACTCTCCATTACTGATTTTTGAAAGTAGTGTTGCATCCCTCCAAATCAAGTGCACTAATTGAAATCAGGTTCCTCTTAAGATAAGGAATGTGCCTAACAGTGTTAAGCACCTAGATATTTTTGTTTGGCAATTTTACATTCACCATGCCAATACCCACAATATCACATGGATAGTTATTTCCCAATAAAACCTCTCCATAATGACCTGAAGTATAATCAACAAAGTACTCCCTATGAGAATTGACATGATAAGAAGCTCTAGAGTCCATAACCCAATACTCACTCATGCAAGTTGCTGCAAGAATCAGGGCATCCTAATAAATTACACCTGCAATGTTTACCTCTTGAGAATCATTCCCATTATTTTACTCATTCTTATTTATGTATTTGCACTCTCTCTTAAAGTGTCCACTCTTCCCACAATGCCAAAAATCAATCTTGATTTTGTTTCTGCTTTTAGATCTACCCTTCGATTTGTCTCTGTTCTGGATTTTCCATCTAGCTTGACCTTTTCCTCTTTCTCTATTTTTTCCTCTACTTTCTGTAGACAATGCTACTCCAGATGATGAAGCCTCCCCTGAGGTTTTTCTCCTCATATGCTCATTGAGGATTGTGCTAACCACATCATCAAACACTAACTTTCTATATTCAGACATAGAATTACTCATTGCCATTACAATGCTACCCCACGAGTCTAGTAGTGAACAAAGAAACCCTAAAGTCATAACCTCATCATCAAAATCAAGACCTACAAATTTTAAAGAACCCATAAAAACATAAAACTCATTAAGGTGTTCTTGGATAGATCCACCCTCTTGCAACTTCATAGTAAAAATCTTTCTAATCATGAAAACTTTATTTGAAGCTGAGGATTTTTCATACAACTTAGCTAGTGTATCCATGGCTCCTATGGTGGTCTTTTCCTTCCTGATGTTGTATGCAATAGAATCAACCAAGCTCAATCGGATCACCCCCAGTGCCCTCCTATATATCAGATCTCATTTCTCATCATTCATCGTCCTAGGTTTACCATCAATCTTCCCTTTTAGAGCGAAGTACAAATCATCCTTTTGATACAGATAATTCTCCACTTTGGTTTTCCACATACCAAAATTTTGTCCAGTAAAATTCTCTAGTTTAAACTTCAAAATTTCTCCCATTTCTCCTAGTCGAACAGAAAACTCTCCTGTGAGTGCCCTTTCCCAACAATACCATCATGGGTTGCATGCCCTACAAGACCAACCTGGTTTGAATGCACCATCGGTCCGTCCTGGACAGAAGGCTCTGCAGGATCCTGGTTCAACTACACTATGGGCCCATATTTTCTAGGAAATTTTTTGTAGGTGTTAGGGTTCTGAGGAGGGAACCTATTTTGGGACCTAACTGACACTTTTGGATCAAAGGGGTTTGCAGCTTCGTCCACCCTAGGATAGTTGGATAGAGGGCACTAGTTTTTGAGTTGGCCTTGCATGTTGCATTGGGTGCATAAGATAGGTTTATTTTCATATTCAAGAGGTTGGTGCCACCTGAAGGATCATGAAACCAAGTTTACAAAGAATGGGAGTTCCCTCTCTAGATTGGTGTTGACACATATGTGGGCATGGACCATCCTGGATCCTGCTTTGGTTGTTGGGTCAACAACTACCAACTCTCCTACCACCCTTGCAATGGCTTTTAGGACCTCTTCTTCCCACAGGTGGAAGGGTAAGTCAGGGATGCGAACCCACACTGGTGCATAGTTGATATTTTGGGTATTGGGGTTGAAATATGCTACCCACCATCAGAGGAACAGGCTTCTCCTACCCAAGAACTAGGGTCCACCTGTTAGGATATGACTAGCAACGTCGTGGTTGTATATTTTAATGATGAAAAACTCCCTAGATAGGGCTATGATATCCATATTCCCTAGAGTTTTCCACTTGGAAAAGGCCCATTGACTTATGGTCTCCATGTTAGGTCATCCTCCCACAAACTTATCGACTAGGGAATAGGACAATTTGGAAATGTAGGAGGAAAAAACCTCTATTGGGATCATGATATCCACCTCGACCTGGATAAGAGGGTTTCTTGAGGGAGATAGATGACCCCCTCTGTTGAGAACCTGCACATTGGATGTCATGCCACGATTGGACCCTTAGGTTGCATCTTTTTTATGAGGGACTTTATCTTGAGGGCCCTTCGGGCGACTCTCGACGGGTTCGAGAACCCCGAGGCCTGCATCAGCCTTACTTGGGCCTGTTCTACTATTTGTCGATTTGCTTGACCGGATCCCGCCATCGCCCTCGTCTCCTTCCACTCCTACCACCCCTAATGCTCTTGCTGCTCCCGCCATCCCAAGGCCTCTCCTAGTTTTAACATCACACACCTTGCTCCATTTCACCATAAAAAAATTTGCTTTTATCATGTAATATTGACCACAAAAATGACCACATAATATAGATTAAACTTTTTTCTACCAATTTTGACATAATATACAAGGACATATAATATGTTGGAATGGCCTATAAGATTGATTTAATTAGTTGCACTCTTCTTGCTAATGATAACCATCTATATTTCCATGTCGATAGTTTATTTTTAACTTTACGTATAACTAGATTCCACAACCCTCTCTTCATTCTCCCCTTAAATAAGGGTATCCCTAGATATGTTACTGGAAAATGTTTCTCCTCCATTTGAAGTAAACTGCATTTTTTTACTTTGATTCTAGCTAGAGTATTTAGGAAGTAAATTTTGAATTTTGTCCTATTAACTTTTTGCCCTGACATTCTTTTATATTCCTTTAATGAGTTATTTAAATCTCTGGTCTTGTTTTTCTCTACCCTCCCAAAAAGGGTTGTATTATCTACAAACTATTGATCAGTGATGTTATCGATGTTATTACTATCCTTAAGTCCACTTATTAATCCATATTTATGTCTTCTTCAAGTTTCATCCCAATACCTCTACCTTAATAATGAACAAATATGGTGATAGAGGATCTCCTTGTCTAAGACCCCTCTTGGATTTAAATGATTATGTTACTAGCCCATTGACCAACACTAAATATGATACTATAGAGACACAAGCTTTAATCCATTTGACCTATTTCTTCCCAAATCCAAACTTTTCTAATACTACAAAAATAAAATCTCATTTAACCCTATCATATGATTTATTTATATCAAGTTTTAAGATCATTCCTCTCTTTTCTAGAAGTTGTTGAATGCATTACTTCATGAGCTACTATAATCTCATCTAGAATTTACCCCTTTCATAAATCCTCCTTGCTATTCTGCAATAATTTTGTTTAAGGGTGGTCTTAACCAATTTGCCATCACTTTGGGGATTATATTATATGCCATATTACATAGGCTTATGGGTCTAAATGACTGAAACAATTCTACATCCTTCTTTTTTAGAATCAAGGTAAGATATATTGCATTTAAGTTATAAGGTATTTACTATTTTACTATAAACTGTTTTGTTGTCACCATTAAAGAATCCTTCACTATTTGATAGTTATATTAAGAGAATGTTGCTAAAAGCCCATTCAAACCTAAGGATTTATCCTTATCAAAAGAGAAAAGAGCTTAATGAACTTATTCTAAATTAATAGGCCCCATCAGTTTGCTATTGTCTTCATCTATTATAACTAAAGGTACTTCTTCCAGTAGTTTATCATTAAGAAATTTAATCTCCTCCGACCCTAGAATATTCTAGTTAAAATACCTTACCTCCTTTCTAATTTTGCTCGTCTTCAATCCAAACCCCTTCTAATTTAATTATAATAATTCTAGATATTTATCTTTGTACTATTGCCATCCTAAGAAAAAACTTTATGTTTTTATCTTCTCCTTTTAACCAAGTCTATAAAAATTTTTATCTCCAAAATTTCTCTTCCTTACTTAAAATATTATGGTATTCACTAAGCAACTCCCTTTCCTATAAGCTTGGATTATTATGCTCACCTAATTTTAAAATTTTATCATTCAGTTCTTATTTCTTATCAAAAATATTTTCGAAAGTGTTCGTGTTCCATTCTTTTAATCTAGATGTCATTGATTTAATTTGCTTTAGAAGTGTATACAACCCATCATTTTCTAAAAAAATCCATGTATGCACTATCATATCAACAAATTGAGGATGGTCTTCCCACATCTACTCATATTTAAAATTTGATCTTTTTTGAATTCACTTGCCACCATTTTAACTCTTATTGACCAATGATCTGAACCAACCCTTGTCAAGTTATTAATTTTATCACAAGTCCCTTCATCTAGCCAATAATTTGAGACTATGCATTTGTCTAATTTCTTTGCTATCAAGTTCTAGCATGTCCTATTGTTGGTCCATGTATAGTTGTCCTCTTCAAACTCAACCTCCCATAGATTATTATTTGGAGTAAAAACTAAGAAATCTCTCATAATTTAAGTTATTTCCCTAATTACACCAGATTTTTCATCTATCTTGGTTATGGTATTAAAATATTCTATGATCATGAATCAGGTTTCTTAGTCTTTACTTCTCATAAAATCTTCAATCCTACTCCATACTTCTAACATGCTTTGCTGAGTTGTAGGTCCATAGACATTGATAAGGATGAAATGAATATCTATAAAGTAGTATGTGACTAGTGAGGCTATTTGATGCCTAGTTTTATAAATGGTTTCACAATAGGTTCTAATTGGATTCCAACATGTTAGAATTCCCCCTATCGCTTCTAAATTCGCAACATCCCATTCACATATTACCCATACTACTTTCATAGTTTTGGAAACTTCTTCCTTTGTCATTTTAGTTTCTTGGATACAAAGAATATTAGGTTTAATACTTAAATAGAGGTCCCTCATACACCTCTACTTTGAGGGGACATTAGCACCTACTATATTCCATGAGACGGAAATCATGTCTCATTAGGGGTTGTGGTCCCTCTTGCAAATTACTAATATCATTTTACTATTTGGTAAAGAGAATTTCAACCAACTTAGATTGTGTTCCTTTCTTTATGTTTGACTTTGCTTCCCTAACTATTGCTTGTAAATTTGAATGTTTTCCTCTTTTGGCCTTCTTAGTATTGAGAGTAGGTCTTATTATTCTATTTCTCAATATTATTTCATAACTTTCCTTTTCATTATATTTATCCTCTCCTAGGTTTTATAAGAAAACTTATGATTTATCCTACTCATTTTCTAGTATTTCCTTATTATTCATAGATGTATTAACATCTAACATTATATTTTCTCTACCAATTTCCTTCTCCTAAATGGTGTATGTTACTTCAATAGAGTATTCAAAATTTGATAAGGCACATATCTTAGGTTCAACAAGAATGTTCATCCTTAAATCAAGATCATATTGAGTAGATAGTTCCTAGTTAATATTCTAATCCCATTGTACTATGTCCTCTAAGATATAACTTGTTATTTCTTCATAGGCTAAAGGTTTAAAATAATTGGTATTTCTTCCATTATCCTTACTAGTATCCATTATTTTTATACTTTGATCTATCTAGACTTATTTTTTGAAAGTTGAAAACCATCCTCATCCATGTCCATTTGTAAGTTTCTCTTGTGGTTTTCTACAAATATTTTTGTTGGACTCTTATTAGGGTATGATCTCTAAATATGCCCCATGTCATGATATATTCTATAAATGAAAGATATATTTTCATAATCCATGGTTTGGATCCATAACTTACGCCCATAATTAAGAATGATTAATTCTGGAAAAGGTTTAATGATATCAATCATGATCAATACCTGGGCATAAATAGCCAAGACTCTATCTTTTATAGTTTCTAAAATCTCAAGTAATACTCCTAGAGTGTTACCTATTGCCTTTAAGGTAGATATTTCCCATAATTCAATGGAAAAACCATACATCCTGATCCAGACTAGTAATTGGAAGAGATTTATGTTTTTAGGAGCAAAGCCTTCATACCAATGGGTAAGGAAGAGTTCTACTCTTCCCATAATTTAAGGACCCCCTTTCAGTATTCTATCTCTTTCCTCCCTATAATAGAAAATGGATAGGAAGAAACGTTTGGGAAGAAATGATAGACTCACTCTAGGAGACTTCCATCTCCTATCAATCCATTTTCTTAGAGCCAAAGCCCTTGGACAAGACCCATTAAATTTACCAATGATTGTCTTATATTTGAGCAACAAGGATCATTTCTCTATGATGTCCTTCCTAACCTCTATTATTAAAAAAAATTCTAAGAATTTAGCTATAAATAATTCCATGGGAAGAAAACTATAACTTGATATCTATTGAAATTTACCAATATATCCTATAGTGATTATATTATTTGAAAATAAATCTACAATAATATGCATGCAAAACTTCTAAGATAGTAAAGGGATAAATTAAACTTAGCTAAAAAATTTTATGACTAGATATAATGTCTTGTCTTGTTGATGCCATAGTCCTCCATTTCTCCCTCGCATCATCAAAATCTTGACTAACAGATATCCATAATTTCATTTCCAATGACTTGAAAATTTATCATCACCCTTGTTTAGGATGGTTGACTTCATAGGGTCATATATACCTCAATACTACTTGGATTCCTTCATATGACCACCCATTTTAAAGCTCTTCCACTTTCACAAAATTTGGTCTAATAATCATCTAAATCAAACAACCCTTTGTAAAGGTATGGCTCTTGAAAGATGAGATATTTTTCTATAAAAAATTCCCTAGTGTTGCCCTTGTTCCATATGGTTGTATTCTCATGGTCATATATCCCTCAACACTACTTGGATTCTTAAGTATGACCACTTATTTTAAATCTCTTCAAATTCCACATAAAATGACATAAGAATCATTTGAACCAGATAACTCTATACAAAGATATGGCTCTTAAAATATGAGTTATTTTTTAAAAAACTTTGCCCTAGCTCTCCCAATTCTAGATTATATGAAATTATAAACATTTCATATGTATGCTTTTAATACAAAGATAATGTTGTTCTTTGAAATAAATGCAATATATTTCAATCCTATCTAATTAATTAAAAAAATAACATTGTGATTTTTCTTTCAAGCACAAAGGTAGTTATGGATGAAGTTTATAGTGAAGGAGTTGGAAAATGTATTAATATATTAAGGGAGTAGCATTTTAGAGGAAGTCTTATACATCCATCTAGTTGATGCTAATGCTTTAGAGTGGCAAGTTTGCCTTTATATAGAGGTGTTTTCATAATCCTAAAATAGCTTCAACTTTGTCAATAAAATGGAATGCTAGTACCTAATGTCTTAACCCTTTTTAATTTATTATAATGGTTTAGCTATTTAATGAGTGTAAACTCCCTTTTGAGTGTAAGGGTTACCCTCAACCATTAGGTTTAGGGTTAGAGTTAGGGTTAGATAACTCAAAAAACTATTTTGGGTTTAATCTATTTTAGTATTGTAAGTTATTTTGCATAAAGTTATTTTTATATATTGCAAAGGAGTGTTGCTCATAAATGAGGTTGCCCCCTTGAAGTGATATGTGGTACTTGTAGCTCTTGAGAGCAATCAATAAAATAATTTCTATTGTGTATTCTATGAAAATTTCTTTTTGGTTCTAGTTAATTTGTGCAAACATAATAATTACATATACTATTAGAGCTTGATTTAGAGATAGTTCCATTGTAGCAATGAGGCTTTTGTTTTAACTTTTTTCTATGGCCACAATGCATCCATATTGATAATTTACATTTTTTTTGTATTTTCTTTTGCATATTTTTTTGTAATTTGTTTTGCAGTTAGTAGAATCACTTCAATTTTTCTTTTTCCTAGATTCATTAGGTTAGAAACCTTGTGTTGGGAGTTTTAAAATATCACAGAGGAGCTATTGTTATTAGGTAAGCTAGGTTTTTCATGAAGTATTTAATGAAGTGAGAGGTGCTTACCCAGGCCATAGATAACACTTGTATATAGCTGCGAGTTCCCATGTAACCTCAAGTATATAGAGAGACCCCATGGGAATAAGATAAGCTTTCATCCATAGGAAGATATTGTCCATTTGAGTTTTGTGGTTCATCAATAAGCAATTATCCTTGGGAAGGTACTCACATCCTACCTCAAAGAGAAGCAATATTGCTATAGAAATGGTGGAATCCTTCATAGTTATTGCATTGATATAGCAGGTTGATCAATGTCTATGAATGAAGAACATAAGCTTATATTGAGAGGGGAAGGTGAACAATATAAGACCACTTTTTAATTTTCTTTCTCAAATAATAATATCCAATATATCAATGGCAATATCAACAACATTAATCAAGGTAATACACAAATCACCACACACAATAGAGACACCAATTTAACGTGGTTCACCCAATGTGGGCTACTCCACGGAGAAAATATTTCACTAATATTTTCTCAACAAATATATTGGGAATCCTTCTCTATTACAATATTTATGGACCTCTATCCAAAGTAGATACCAATTCCCTAATCAAGTTTGTGGATATCTATCCACATGAGACACCAATCCCCTCAACTAATTCATGGATCTCTATCCACAGGATAACTCCTCCTCTGCTCTGGTTGGTGATCCTCTAGAAGACTACTGCCTCCACTGCTTTGGCTTATGGATATCTCTCCATAGAAGACTCTGTCCTCACTCAAAAGATCTCTGTCCTCACTATTCTAGCTAATGGATCTCTATCTACTGGAGACTATTATCCTTTGCTATGTCACCTCCAAAGCTTACTCTCAGCTCTATCTCAAATTTGTACTAAACACAGTCCTTCGGTCTAGCAAAATCTGCTCAATCTCTGTCTCAAATCTGAACTAACATAGTTCTTCAGTCTAGCAAAAAACTGCTCAATCTCTATCTCTAATCTGCACTAAACATAGTCCTTCGGTCTGGCATAAATCTACTTAATATCTATATCTGGTCTGTCACAAACCTATCCTCAAATCTACATCAAAATCTATCCTCAATCCTTAACTCATATCTTGATCCTGTTAGCGTACTAATATGTATTTTGTCTTTATTACATAGTTTAGCTCACTGTTACAACTGCTGTAACAAGTTGCTATTATCGCTGGTTGGTTTGGCAACCTCCGGGATAATTGCTATTGTAATCGCTATTTAATCTGCTGCTGAATAATTCAATTGTGTTCGTTGAATCTAACATGGCATCAGAGCCAGCGACGAGCAGGGAGCAACGAGAGGCAGAGAAGAGTGTGGTTTTTTAATTTTTTTTTTATCTCTCTCGGCGACGTGATTTGTCTGTCGCGCGATATCAGCCGGAGAAGAATTTAAAAAAAAAAAAAAAAAAAACCCCAAGGGAGCCCCGCGCACACAGACCTGCGCGCGTCACGGACAGCACGCGACGGCCACGTCCGAAGCGCCAGCCGCAGGACGCAGCGCGCCGAGCGCTGTCACGTCACGTCCTGCGAGGAGGGACAGTTGTCCCGCCCCCCCCGGCCGTTAGACGTCCAAGGGAATGTGTGGGACGCACACCCCCACCCCCGACCTCCCTCCCCTCCCCACCCCCGCGCGACGCGCACATTGCGCGCGCGCTCCTCGAGGCCCCCCCAAAAAAAAAAAAAAAAAAAAAATGCGGGAAGCGGAAATTTAAATTTCCGCTCCCGCTCCCACAGGGGTATAAACCCCCCCCCGCGGCTTGCGACAGCGACAGGAGGGGAGAACCCCCTCCCGCGCGCGGGATTTTTTAAATCCCGCGACGGGCCGCGGTCGCGCAGGCGAGAGGCTGGACCCCCCCCGCGCGGGATTTTTAAATCCCCGCCCGCGCGGGAATTGGAGGGGGTATAAACCCCCCCCGGCGCCATTTGCGCGTAAGGGCGCGGCACCCCCCCCCAAACCCTCCCGAAAAAAAAAAAAAACGGCCCCCCACCGGCGCACAGCGCGAACCGCGCGGTCGGGAAAGAAAAAAAAAAACACGCAGCCACCCCCTCTTCCCGTTAAAAAAAAAAAAAAAAATTGGTCCGTGGAAGATTTTTTTTTGCAATCGTAGAGAGGAGCGGTGTTTCGGTGTTTCTGCCTCGGCAGAGAGGAGCGCCAGCACTGGCAGAGGCCGAGGAGGAGGAGGATTCGGGTTGATAAGGGAGGAGGTCTACTGATCTTTTCGGATCAGCCCGCTGGCTCACGTGGTCGTGAGCCGTGCGGTAAGGCTCAGGGAGCCTACAGGTCTGGGGTTCGAATCCCGCCGACTCCCCCAAGGTATAATTTTTTTTGTCAAAGTCATTTTTTTATTATTATCATTTTTAATTAAAATTTTTAATTTTAATTTTTTTTTAATATAGTTTTTAAACTTTAATAAATTAAATTTAATTTTAATTTATTTTTTCTAAAGTTTAAAACTATAGAAATTAAAATTATTTATTTTAATTTTAAAATTGATAATAATTATCAAAATGCTTTGTTAAAGAAAGCCTTTTAAGGGGGGATTTTTTTCAAAAAAATCAAAGGGGGATTGAGAGTAATTTTTTATGAAAAATAGCAATTTGGCATTGTAAAAGGTGCATTTTCGGCTGTGACCGACACCTAGTGGGTTATTCTAGTGGGCATTTTTTTTGTTGTATGTTGCATATTTCATTTTTGCACTATAACATTAAAAATTAAAATCAAACACTCCTTAAAGTCCCCGGAATATAAAACCCATCTCGTGCAATTTATTTGCACTCGCAGCTGTTCGGTATTTGCGATACCTCCGCCAAAGCACTTACAGTAAAGCCGTCGTGATTTGGCTACCGTATCCGCCGCCTAATATAGCCGCTATAACGACGTCCGAGCTTGTTCTCTATAAATCATCAGGGAGGAATAAGTACACCATTTTTTGCATTTTTTACTCCATCCACTACCCTTTATCGCACTTGTGTTTAGGCGTAAATCCCGACGAAGTATTCTTCATAGTGTTTAGGGGAAGTTACGCCCCACGCATGAGAAGAATCTTCTATGGTAGGTGCCATCAACAAGGCGATTCCCTTTCAGCACCGCTTATGTTCCACGTATCGTATGATCTCTAAAATTCACCTATAGTCTCCCTCACGTAAGGGCGGGTGATTTTTGTTGATCTTTCTAAATACCTATAGTTTCCCTCACGTAAGGGCGGGTATTTTGTACGGTATATTGGCCTAGCAAAAGGTATATCGAAAGGGGGACCAATTTGGTGATATAAGGAACCTTCACTATGGCCGCCGTTGCAAAATTGATGACCGATCCGCATCGCTTATTGAAAGGTCCAAATTATACACCATGGAAACATAAGATGAAGGCTATTCTCCAAATGGAAGATTTGTGGGATATTGTTACTCGGAGTAGCAACAAGGCCTTCACCAACAAGCAGGATCCACAGGTCCTTCAACAGATCAGATTGCTTTTGACAAGAAAGACAAGAGAGCAAAGGTGCTCATTTTGTTTGTCAGCTTCCGATGAAGTGCAACCTCATATAGCCGATAAAGCAAGTGGTAAAGAGGCATGGGATGCCCTTAGAACCATCTATGAGGGGAAGAATGAATCCACCATTCTTCATCTTCAACAACAACTTCATAACCCGAGTTTGAGACAGTGGTGAAACAGCTTGAACTCTTTCTCGTGCAGAGTGTCTGAGTTGAAAGAGAAATTGAGTTCTCTAGGAGATATTGTGGATGAAAAGCTTCTCATTTCACTTGTGATGAGAGCTTTACCTTCTTCATTTGACATGTTGATAACCTCCATCCAGGTGTCCCAACGACAAATTACCTACATCGAGTTGGTCAATCTGCTTCAACAACAGGAGGCACGCCAACTTCACAAGGATGATTCTTCCAATACAGACCCTATACACCAACAAGCAGTGGTTCTAGGAAGAAAGGTAATGGGCAAAAAGGAGGCAACTTTCGGAAAGGAGGAAATTCTCAACAGGATACGAAAGGAAAAGGCAAGCAACCTCAACGGAAGAAGAGGTGGTGCAAGATCCGTGAGAAAGACAACCATGACACCAACAAGAGTTGGCATAAGAACAAGCAAAAAGGCCAAAACAAACCACAAAATAAAAACAAGCAACCCCGAGCGAATGTTGCCGTTTGAAGAATCTGACTCAGATTCTGAATGGGCACACAAGGTGCTCATGACTACCACAGATTCCACTCAGAGGGATCCTATTTGGTATGTCGATTCTGGAGCTAGTAAACATATGACTGGCGACAGATCGTGGTTTGAATCATTTGTGGCCAAGGAGGGCAAACCTGTCACCATTGCTGATGATAAAACCTACAGGGGTTCAGTGGAGAGGGCACGGTTCAGCCACTCTTCCCGATGGCAAGTGTCGATTGACAAGGTCCTCTATGTTCCGGGATTGGCCAACAATTTGTTGTCGATGACACAAATCCCGGACAGAAATATGGTTGTCAAATTTCGTGTTGAGAATGGAAAGAAGTGTTGTACAATTACCATGAAGGGTAAGCAGATTGCAACAGCTTCATATAAGCATGGCTTATTTGCACTAGATGCTATCTCTATTCCACATGTTGCCATGGACTGCCTCTACCAAGGAGGCAACTTCCCTATGGCACAAGAGATATGGGCATCTTAGTTCTCGCTACTTACTTGAGCTCAAGAAGTATGAGATGGTAAAGGGTCTTCCTTCCCTTTCTCGCCACATTGCCAGTGTGCTCGACCGCTAGGCAGAAAGCAAAGATAGAGTACCATTTGAGAAGAGCTCTACAAGAGCACGAAAACCTCTCGGAGCTAATTCACACCGATCTATGCGGTCCTTTCACACCCAACAGTTGTTGGAGGGAAGAGGTACTTTCAGCTATTCGTAGATGACTACTCACGAAAGATGTGGGTTTTCTTTCTCAAACCGAAATCTGAAGCTTTCGCATTCTTCCAACAGCTCAAGAAATCCGTTGAGAAGGAGTCGTGGGCTTCTATTAAAACCCTCCGCTCGCATCGAGGGGGAGAGTTTACCTCTAATGAATTTTCTGCATTCCTAGATAAACATGGGATCAAGAGACAGCTAACAACCGCCTATACTCCTCAAGCAGAATGGAGTTGCCGAGAGAAGGAACCGTTCTATCATGGAAATGGTTCGTTGTATGCTCACAGTTGCAACTCTTGGGCAACAATATTGGGCGGAAGCCGTCACCACCGCAGTTGTATCTTTTGAATAGGGCACCCACAAAGGCCCTAAAAGGAATGACTCCACAGAAGCATGGAGTGGTCGAAAACCCTCCATATCTCATCTACGTATTTTCGGGTGTCAAGCTTTCATGCACATACCGAAAGAAAAAAGGAAGAAGCTAGATGAGAAAACACCGAGATGTATTTTTCTTGGATATTCTCGAGCACTCTAAAGGATATCGGTTGATAGATCCTTTGACCAAGAAAATTCATATCAGCAGAGATGTTGTCTTTGATGAAGCTTTCACATCACAGAGCACATCTACAATACACCAGGATATTGTGGAACCAAAGGAAGAGGAGATTCCTTCGACAACACAGACAGGAGGTCCTTCTACATCTTCTTCACCACCACCGAGCGTAATCCTAAATGGTGTACAAATACAATCGGAGATGCAAATTTATCCACTCCTCCCAATTTGAATTTGGATAGACCTCGTACACGCAAAGTATGGCTCAAAAGGAAAGAGAAGCCGGAGAAACCGGTGAGGTTGATGATCTTTGTCAATCTTTTGAGGAACTTTTCGTGACTCCAAGTAGAGAAGTTGAGGATATGGATATTGATGATGACAGGGCATTCATGTCTACCATAGATAGTCTTGAACTTGCATCAGTGCAAGATGCTCTTAGTGAGCCTCAGTGGAAGGCCGCTATGGATACAGAGTATGAGTCTCTGATGAAGAATAAAACTTGGAAGCTTGTTGATCTGCCTCATGGAAAGAAACCTATTGGCTGCAAATGGGTATACAAAGTCAAGTACAAGGCAGATGGAACAATTGATAAGCATAAAGCCCGTCTTGTTGCAAAGGGCTATGCTCAAAAGGAAGGCATCGACTATGAAGAAACTTTTGCACCTACCGCTCGGATGACCACAATTCGGGTTATGTGTGCTATGGCAGCACAATATGGGTGGAAAGTTCACCAAATGGATGTCAAAAGTGCCTTTCTTAATGGTGATCTCCAAGAAGAAGTCTATATGACTCACCTGAAGGATTTGAAGTGGAAGGCCAACAGCAGAAAGTTTGCAAATTGGTTAAATCCTTGTATGGTCTGAAACAAGCTCCTCGAGCTTGGTATATAAAAATGGACAATCACCTAATGCAAAGATGGATTTAAGAGATGTCCGTCGATGCAAACCTCTATTTCAAGAAACAGTGGTTCTCGAGATAGTGTTGCTTGTACTCTATGTGGATGATCTCGCTCATTACAGGGAGTTCGAAGATTTGATCTCTACCGTCAAAAGAAACTTGTGCAAATCTTTTGAGATGACAGATCTTGGACTTCTCCATTACTCGTCTTGGTCCTGAATTCAGCCGTAAGGAGCACACCATCAAAGTGTCTCGTAAAAAGTATGCCAAGACATTGCTCGATAAATATCGCATGACCGACCGCAAGCCAATGGCAACTCCTATGGAGAATGGACTTCAGCCTATCGCGACATGATGACTCACCCTGGTAGATGGCACTCTCTATCGACAGCTGATTGGGAGTCTCATATATCCGACCAATACTAGGCCGGATCTCGTATTTGCCGTAAACTATCTTTCGAGGTTCATGCAGGAGCCTAAGATTACTCATTGGAAAGCAATAAAACGTGTTCTTCACTATGTCCGTGGTACTATAGAATATGGCCTAGAATACAAGAGGAACAACAAATTCTTCTTGCAAGGATACACGGACTCCGACTATGCCGGATCATTTGATGATCGCAAGTCAACTTCTCGGATACATTTTTCATCCCGGGATCCGGTCCTCGTCTCTTGGCACGAGAAGAAGCAACAGGTGGTTGCTATTTCTTCAACAGAGGCAGAATATCGCGCCGCACGTGAAGCTGTGTGCGAAGTGATATGGTTACGTCGCATTCTAACAAGTATGGGCCATCCATCAAAATCTCCAATACACTTGTTTTGCGACAATCGTGGTGTTCGAACCTCGTCAAGAATCCACCCATCATGAAAAAACAAAGCACATTGACACACAATGTCATTTCATTCGAGAGGAAGTTCCAAAGCACCGAATTCAGCTTCAAACACATTCCCACCGATGCTCAAGTTGCAGACATTTTCACTAAGGCACTTGGGCGTGTCAAATTTGAATTGTTTCGCAGCTCACTTTGTATTGCAAAATAATGTAAGGGGATGTTAGTATAGCTATTAATTATTACATTACCCAAATAATGTAATAAAGGGGGATGTTAGCGTACTAATATGTATTTTGTCTTTATTACATAGTTTAGCTCACCATTACAACTCGTCGTAACAAGTTGCTATTATCGCTGTTTGGTTTGGCAACCTCCGGGATAATTGCTATTGTAATCGCTATTTAAACTGCTGCTGAATAATTCAATTGTGTTCGTTGAATCTAACAGATCCAACACTAATAAACTCTGCTAGACCTACCCCAAATATTAACTCAAGGTTTGAATAAATCAATCAATCAACTCTGCTCTCAAGTCTTCTCAAAGACTTACCTCAAATATGTCCAGAAGTCCTCTAGAACTTGCTCAAACTGCTCTCAACAAGTCTTCACCAAGACTTACCTCAAATTTGTTCAACAAGCTATCACTAGAACTTATCCAATCTTCTCAATAATCATTCACTAAGACGTACCTCAAATATGCATTGTAATCTTCCACAAAAGCTTACTCAACTCAATCCTTAAGTTCACTCTAGGACTTACTTCAAATCTGCTCACAAGCTTTCACAAAAGCTTGCTTAACTCTATCCTAAAGTCCACTCTTGAACTTACTCAAATCTATCCACTAGCTTTCACAAAAGCTTATTCAACTCAACTCAATCTATCATAGAAAACCTCTTCAATCACACAAATAAATTTCACTCAAAATTTTGTTTGACCTCAAAAATATATAGAGAATGGTTAGAGACTCAATATTTTTCACACTCACTATTACTCCAACACTTCCAATTCAATTATGCTCAATAAAATCCACTCAACAAATCACTCAATGAAACACAACTTACTTATGAACCCTAACCAAGCGTTTCACTATACTTCCAACAGCTCTCAACCTTGACTCAAGATGATTCCAAATTCACATAACAATGATACTCATGATCTTTCACAAACCCTAGTCAAGCATATGAAAGCTTACTTCAATATTTCCAACAATGCTTATCAAACAATCTCACATAACAATGATACTCATGATATTTCACAAACCCTAGTTTAAGATAGTTCTCAATTTCTTACACAAATGTTCTCACAAACATTCATCAATCATGCACATGAAAGCTTACTCAACAATGCTTATCAAACTAACCTTTTCACTCCAACTTAGCATTCACAACATCCAACCCAATAATATTTCAATCACAAGGATGATATGCCCATACCTTTTGTTTGATGAAGAATTAACCTCAAAACCTGTCTCAATCACAATCAACCTCTTTGCCAATCTCAAAGGTTAGGTACCAAAAACCTTCTCAAAATTTTATTCAAATATTCCCTCAAAATATTTTACCATACAAAAAATTAAATCCCAATTACACCTTATAATCTCCACACTTTTAACCACTACTCGAACCCTAGATCTCAAATTAAATTGAAAAAATAAACTTTAATAAAACACCTTATACCTCCCTTTAACTCAAAAATTCATGCCACTTTAAAAACCTTAGAAGCAAACTTTAATTAAAAATTAAATACCTCTATTGCCCTTGGTGGGATTTGATCTCCCGCTGCATTTCCACCAACACCATAGCCACGACCCAACTACCATGTGAGCTAGGCACTCACATTGGTAGTCAAAAGCGCCTTGTGCGCTTTGACTCATATGTTAGGCGCCAAAATAAAAAAACGACATCGATAAAACACTCCCAGGTCTATCGTCGGGATTCGATCACAGGACCTTTCGCTTGTCAACGTTTCAACGCATAACCACTTGCCACTAGCCCAACCACCAGGTTGGCAATGAGGCTTTAAGCCTCCCTTCTTTTATTCCTTCTATGGTCATTGAAAACAAATAAAAATTAATCTTTTCCTTGCACGTAGATCACAAAAATTCATAGGCACTCAATATTATTCAATCGAAGGTAAGGGCTTAGTCAACCATATGCACATGGTATTTATACCATTGTGCAATCTCCCTTTAGACGTCGACGAAGGGGAAAAAACTTTTGACATTGGTGCTTTAAATTAAACATTTTCCCTTCTAAACCTAACATTAGGGTTAATTAAATTAAATTATAAATTAATTTATAATGATATTATTATAATTAGTTTATAATTAACTTAATAACTTTAGGTCTTAGCATTAGACCTTTAATATTATAATAAAATATTATAATATTAGGCTTGGTCTTGGATTCTTTCATTTTTTAGACCTTTTATTGTTGGTTCATGCTCCTGGAGGCATATCTTATTGGGAGACCCTCTTCAGTTCTCCACAAATCTTTCAGTGGTTTGGCATATATTTAGAATTTCTATTCTCTTCCACATATGGAAAACTCGCAACAAAGTTATTTTTTCCCAGCAAGAATCCTCTTTGTATTTTTCACTGTCTGATAAATATGAGGTTTTCTATGATTGCTGGTTGCAGATTTTTTCCCAAATTAAGAAAGTCAACATGGAGTTTTAGTACCTTCGGCAACTTATGAACCACTGGCAGAATGCATCGGGATCATGGATCTGCAACTCCTCGTCACTGGTCTCAGTTCTTTCTACATGATTGTTGCTCTTATGTTTTCTGATAGCTGATTCCTGATATTATGTACAGAGATATGTTAGGTGATATGTTTGTTGCAGTTAGTGTGACTTTTCTTCCTAATTGTAATAGTTTCTCTTGGTTGATTGGGGTGTGTTAATCCCACCCACACTGTTTTGTATGATTAAGCTTTATTAATACAATTTTGGCTTTTTCATTCAAAAATATTATAATATTATTTTTCTTGGGCTCTCAACATTAGGTCTTTAATATTATAATAAAATATTATAATATTATTTTTCTCGAGCCTTCCTATTTCTCCTTTAGACCTTATCTGACCACCTTGAATATTATAATAAGAGATATTATAATATTATTTTACTTAGGCCTAAAAGCAATTTTTCTCTTGCACTGCTTACTAAAACCGACTCTTGACATCCTTCTTTTTGTACTTCTCACTGAAACTGACTCTTGACATCAATGACAACAAAACTTGCTCATATTTCCAACAATGAACAAGATAAGTATATCTACAAGCCCACAAATCAAACAAGCCCTAACCTAACACACCCAAACAATCCTGCAAGGACTTTTGGTCATACAGAGAGAGTGATTCATAAGACATTAAAATCCTTACCTAAGTAGAGTTCATTTTCAAAAGATATTTAGTTTGTAGCACAAAAAAATTAAGAAAAAAATTGTGAGGACTCTTAGACATACAAAGAGTGCATTTCTAGATAATATTCAAAGTTTGTATACTTTAGCAATAAAGGCATTATAGGGTATTTTATATAGATAGACATTACATACATGGATTATAGAGGTTTTTACAGGTAAAGGGATTATAGGGATTTTTATAGTTAAGGATTATTGGAGTTTTTATAGGCATGGATTGTAAGGGTTTCCCATAAGACATTCAATTATAGTTGGAACCTTCCAAATAAAATATCAACCAATCTATAAAATAAAAATCAAGAATAAAAAAATACCAAAGTGATAAAAAAAGTGCCAAAGCATTGAAAAATAATTTAAAAAATGAGTACTAAGTGTTGTTTAAAAAAATACCAAAGCATTTGAGAAAAAAAGCAAGTATCAAAGTGTCAGAAAATTATTAAAAAAAAAGAGTACTAAGCGCCCCAAAAAAATAATACCAAAGCATAGGAAAAGAGAGAGAGAAAGGAAGAAAGTACCAAGCGATGAAAATCATCATTGAAAGGTGTCATGACCGGGGGTTAAAGGCACATGTAAAAAAATAATAAAAAGTGGTTGGAGGATGGAAATCACAAGATAATTCTTTAAAAAAGTGAGTGAAGAGGTAAAGGAACTACAAGAATTCAAGGATCAATTTCTAACTTTTGACTAGGATAGAGTATACAAAGCATCTAAATATTCACAATTGGTCTCTACAACATTGTCAAACATGTGCAAGTCACATTACAACACGAGGAACAAAATCTCGTAGTCACTAAATCCATAGAAAATCCATAAAATATTGTGGGTGGACAACATACCTTATCCACTACATCTCATATCACAAAATTGGATTCCTCAAGTTTGATGGGTGAAAATCCTACTGATTGAATATATCGTGCAAATCAATATTTTAATCTACATCAAACTCAAAAAATTTCTAAAAGTTTATATAATATTTTTTCAACCTAGAAAAGGAAGTCTACAAAGGCATCATGAGTTACATAAATATAAGGAAACAACATCTTTGAGGGATGAATTTTGTGAAAACTTACTTGTTTGATTTAGGGCCAATGCTTATGAGGATTTCACAAGAGCTTTTTTGAAGCTCAAAAACATTCATATGGTTTGAGACTACCAAACAAAATCTGAAAAATTTGGCCAACATGATAGAAGGGCTAACTGAGGCATTTTTTACAAGTCGCTTTGTCAGTGGGTTGAATGAAGACATCCAAACAAATATAATAATGTTCAAACTAAATAACATTATGGAATTCATCGAGCTAGCGAGATTGGTTAAAGATAAAATGGTGGCATACCATTACACAAATAAGTTGTCCTAGTTCCAAAAAAATTCAACACCATTAATATCTCCTAATGTAGGAAACACAACAATCCCCATTAAATGACTGAGACAAAAATGAAATTTTGTTGAGGTAAGGGCCTATGTTATAATTGTAATGAGAAATATAGTCTAGGCTATAAATGTATTTGATAAATGTTATACTTACTAGATGTTGAGTCAACCACTACCCTCCATGGGTTCAAGGTATCCATTGGCAACTCAAATAATTAACAACATGAGGATATTGATACTTTTGAAGAGCCCACATCTAAGATATCTTTGTAAGCCTTGGAAGGTATGACTATATCACATACTATAAGAGTGCATGGGTACTTCAATAAATTTTCTCTAACTATTCTTATTGACTCAGGTAGTGATCCCAAGGTGACAAAACAAGAAGACTGCTACTTATACCCATGAAACAAATTTTAATTCATGATATCCAATGGAGGTACTCTTTCTTGCAAACACAAATATCACAAGCTCAAGCTTATTATAGGATACTAATGTAAAAACTGATATGTTTGTGTTTCCATTGGGAGTGTGTGACATAGTCCTAGGCACTCAATGGTTGCATACACTACGTCCTATCTTATGTAAAGTTTCAGAAATGTGGATGCAATTTACAAAAATGGATAAATAATACACTCTCAAGGGGTTGATAGTTGCACCAAAAATAGTCATCAATTCTCTTTGTATAAAAAATTACACAAAAATAGGTCATTTGGGGAGTCATGGCTCAACTTTTCACAATGGATTTTATAGAACTTGATAAAACTGATCCATCCACAACATTGTAAATATTCCTCAATAAGTTTACCCATGTGTTTAAGGACTCTTATATGAATGATCATATCATAGTAATCATTAAAGGGAATATACCACTCAACATATGTCCTTACTGATATTCTTCTACATAAAAATAAAAAATTATAAAGTTGATCTAATAACTATTGAAAGCAAAAGTGATTAAATGGTTTGTTCAATAATGTGATATTTAGGGTGACAATCCCAAATCTAGGAACACTCCACCCATTACTAATTCTAGCAACAATGTGAATTTATATTTCTATGGATTTTATTAGGGGACTACCTAAGATGACAAGTAAGTGAGTTATTTTGATTATTATGGATCATATTTCAAAGTATGCCCACCTTTGTCCTCTTAAACATCTTTACCCACATTCCACCATTTTCCAAATAATAATTGATCACATTATCTTGCTCCCTCAAATGCCATCCTCTAGTTTGTGATTGTGACCATACACACCAATAATTTTTTGAAGTCTTTAAGCTACAAGGAACCTAATTGAATATGAGTTTGGCATACCGCCTCTAGATGAATGACCAAACTAAAATTATCACTGAGTGATTAGAGACTTACTTATGATAATTTATATTAGATCATTATATGCAATGGACCAAATGGTAGCCACCACCAAATCTCATCTCACATCTTCCTAACAATTCTAATAGATCAAATAACAACAAGAGTTTTATGAAGTCCTAATTATTCTCTAGCCAAAATATATTCTAGATAAACAATCATGATAACTACACAATTGAACCATTACAAATATTTTGGTGTAAAATTGTAGATTACATCTTGAGGCTACCACATGGGAACCACTATACCAAATCTCACAATGTTCTTCATTTTTAGCTGTAAGGACAAATATCATGTTGAAGGGGGAGGTAATGTTAAGACCTCACATCCCAACCCTTTTTATTTTATTGTAATGGTTTAGTTAATAATGAGTGGGCACCCCATTTTGAATATAAGGGTGACCCTCAATTATTAGGGATAGGGTTATATAGCTCAAATAGTTATTTTGGGTTTAATTTATTTATGCATTGTAAGTTTTTTCTTTTTCAATTAATTTACATAGGTTTTTATGAGGGGTTTTGGTCCCCTCATACTAAAGCATTGTAAGTTATATTGGGTAAAGTTATCTTTATATATTATATTATAAGAAAGGGAAGGTATCCTAAAGAATTATATTGTAAAGAAGAATTTCTAAGAAAGAAGGTTGCCCCCTCGAAGTGGCTTACAATCAAGAATGTTGTACCCTCAAAATAGCCTATGATACTTGTAATTATTCAGAGTAATAAATAAAATAGTTGTTATTTTGTGTTTTGTGCGAAACTATTTTTTGTTCTAGTTAATTTATACAAGTAGGTAGAATGTGGATGACAAGGTAAGCCGTTGAATTAATTTTTCTATAGGGTCTCTAGGAATTTAAATCTAAAATAAAGCTCTACATGAAGGCTTTCTCCAAGAACTAAACAAATGGATAGTTTTGGATTAATTCTAATAAATTCATGGGTAAATAGTAGGTTGTGGAGTTTATGATAGAGAATATGGACTTGGGGGTGGATGTCTTTGGAAGCAACATGCTAACTAATAAAAATAGAAGCTTATTACACATAGATGTATAAAATATAATGGACAAAAAAGAAAAAGTATTTATATATATAATAAAAGTACTATAGAAGCTTAATGGCTATTTGCATATGCTTTTGTTGAAATTAAAATTTAAAAGGAACTTGCTTTTATATTTTATTTTGCTTTGATTCAATGAGTTTTCAACATGTCTATGATATAGTTATCATTTTTCATGGTTTTAATGACATGCTTAACGAATTACATGGAAATACGTTTTTTAATTAATAGTTGTTATGTAAACAAATGTTTCTCAATTTGTTCCACAATAGTAACAAAAGGCACCATGGAACCTATTAGGTATGAAAAAAGTTGTTCTTTCTCATAGAAATGGATGTACATGTTTCTTAAAGCACATGCTAATGTTATTTTACTTGTTATCATAATCAATTTAACATTACTTTTATATCTTACAAGTTGCCTATGTTATTTTAATTTTTGAGAATAGAATGCTTTTAAAATCCATGAGACCATATAATTTATGGATCTACAAAAATAATTTTATCAATCAACATATATTACTTCACTTGCTCTTTTAGGGGAAAGAACAAATTTGCATAAATATGAAGTTTGACCCACCATTTATTTTGAAGTGTTAATCTTTTGTTATTGTTTTTAATGATATGTTTTGATTTCTTTCTTTAACTTCTCAACTATTTCATGCATAGAGTCCATTTCTAAAATATTAACATAACTAGCCCTAACCCACATATCATTATAAGAATTAAATTGCAAGGTAAAATTTGATTTTAATTTTAATTGTTTCTAATCTGCACAACATGCATATTCTTTTCTTCAATATCTCTTTTTATCTCTTCCATACACCTATATTAAGTATAAGTTAATGTTAGATAGTACTTAATTAGATCATGATCATATTTACTCTTTACTTGATGTTTGTCCTTTTATGTACCTTTTGATGATGTTCATACATAGGGTTGTATCCTCTCTTCCTTCCTAGATCCTGTGTTCAAATAATTGTCCTAATTTTTCACTCAAACAAATATTTATATCCTTGTTATTATTTGGATATCTCATCTATCATAACTTTTTTTTTTAATCTATTTTTTTGTCTCTGTTCAAGTCTTCCTTTACTATAACCTTTAATTATCTATTTATATTTGTATAATTTATTTTTACATAAAGGGTACAAAATTATTTTTAATGGAAATATATTTAAATAAATGAAAAATACCTTATAAATAGTGTAACATATTGCGAGAGTTGGTTATTAACCATTTATTGAGTAATTTAATTATATGAATTGAAAATTAAGAACTTAACTCTTTCATGTTGCTTTCAATTTAAGTCAACATATATACCTTAAATTGAAAGCATATATATTTGAAAACAAGGATTGGATTTTGCTATGGAAGTTCAACAATAATGCACATTTAGGCTTTGTGTGCATAAGGATGCTTGAGTGTGGGTAGAATAGGGTATCATACAATATAAAGAATTATAATAAATAATTGTGCACATTTAAAAGGCAGTTAAAAATAACAATTAACTTCAAGTGTGAAAAAATTATATATTTTATTATTAAGTTTGAAATATAATTAGATGTCAACAATATTTTAGGTGCATTTTATTAATTTTTTTATAATTGTTTGAATAGTTATTATAAGGATTTTTGTCCAATTTGCTAAGTTAGTAAGATATAAATATATTTCACCACTTTTTAAATAAAATGTTAAGAGTGTTAACCTAGTTCAATAAATATCATAAAAGATATGATTTAAGGATGGTTAAAAATGTAATTTCAACAATTATGGTAAATAGATTGAAAATATTCTAGATTGTGTTATCTTGGAGGAACAAATTGGTTTATTCATGATAAGATAATTTTTGATGGCATAGTCATTATACAAAAGGCCATTCATTCTCTTAATTCCATAAAAAAATCAAGTATACTTGTAAAACTAGATATGAACAAAGCATATAATAGGGTTTATTGAAGTTTTCTACATCACATTCTCAAAAAATTGGGTTTTGATTAGGGTTGTGAATAGAATAAATGTTATTATAACACTAAAAAAATTGATACATTATTATAAGAGGAGGCATTATGCATCTATCTATTAAGATTGATGCAAGGCATCTAGGGTTTGGGATTATTTTACAAAGACTTTTAGTTGTTTATAGTTGTTTTTGGGGTCTATTTTTATTCATACGAAGGTATAGGTAGCCAATAAAGAAGAATAAGATTGTAGTTTGATAAAACTTTATAGATCTAGCCATTCAAATAGGTAGCAGTCTTTGCAAGTTAGGGTTTTATGGATCTAAGACATCAAGGATGTTGAGGATTTGGGATTCTTCTATAGAGATTTTAGTCTTTTGGAGTTGCAGTGTGGGTTTTTGAAGGCCCTCTTCTAGAAATTTTGAACCATGGGGGGGAGGGGGGTGTGCATGAGTTATAAATATTTTACTTTTTGTTTGTGCAAGTTAGTGTTTCGTAGATCCAAGGCACTAAGTGTTTTGAGAGTTTATGATTCTTCTACAAAAAAATTGGCTGTTTGGAGTTGTGTTTGGGGTTTATTTTTATTTGGACAAAGGTATTTTTACAAGGTTTACTTGGTCCCAAATTGAAAATATAACAAATAGAAGTGCAAATAGTCGATCGTGGCCTCAAGAGAAGCTTAGCCACCACATATTCCAACATCCCTCGTTAAGCTTAACAAGGGACATGGAGAGAGTCTGTAGTCAGATTTCATAGTAGTTTCTAGGAACAAATGCAATCAATAATTATCCAATATTAATTAACAAAAAAAATACACAACATAAAGAGCACATAATATAATAGGCTATCCATAGACGCCAAAAAATCTCCACTAAAAGAGAATTAAATTATACTTTAAATGATAATCAAATGATCAGTGAGAAGGGGTATTTATACCAAAGTATAAGGTCAAGATTATGAGACTGATCCTTAGAAATAAAATAATAAAATAGTTACAAATATATCTTTTACAAGGTTTACATAGGTCCAAAGGGAAAATATAACAAATAAAAGTGTAAATAGTTAGTCATGGCCTTAAGAGAAACTTAACCACCACATATTCCAACATCCTTCCTTATATCTTCTTCTTCCACAATATTTATTTCATCTAGAGTCAAAATATTTTTGATGTGATGAAAACAAATTGGTTGTAGCATGAATTTATTTTGTATTTCTATCTCCTTCCTTGATTCTTTTCTCTCTAGATTTTTGAAACCAATTTGACTCCTTTTTAATGCATTATGATAATTAGAAAGTAATTGTTTTTCTTTCACATAAGAATCTTGATCCATTCCATTAGTTTCTACTATCTCTTGTAAATTTTTGAGCTTGGATTATATTTATTTCATTTTTTTTTAAATGTTACCAAAAGATTTGGTATTCCAAATCTTCATTTGCTCCTTTAAATATTTTATATTTTGAACAAACCTATATATTTATGATCCTTCAAAATTTGTTGTATCCCACCATAACATAATCATTTGGAAGAAATCAAGGTCTTGGAGCCACATAGATTCAAAACGAAATGGATTTAGATGACCATTATTGGGTAAATCACAAGTCAAAAGAATAGTTTTGTGATCCAATCCTACTTGCAATAAAATTTCTAAATAGATTGTATACTCTTTTTGTAACTATGTTTTGGATAATAAAAATTTATCCAATATTTTTGCAACATGAGTTTGCCCAATGCGTCTATTATTCTATGTATATTGAAAAATTGAAGGACTAACATCCCAAAGGCTATTTGAATTGACAAATGAGGTAAAATATTGCACTGATTTATACCATCCTAGATTATCATATTTCTTTGCCAAAGGAGATAGAATAGTGTTGAAATCACCCCAAGAATCCATAGATCATAATGAATCATCACTATGTCTGACAAAAATATGTTAAGTTCATTCCAAAAACTTTCATGAGGAGTAATTATGGTTGGATCATATACATTATAATCCTAAATTTGATGTTTTTATATTTCTTGCAAAATAGTCTAACAACCCAATTACTTTTTGCTTCTAACAATTGCCCATGCGATTTACGTTTTTCCCATATTATTGCAATACCACTTGAAGATCTTATAAAAGAAACTACTAGAAAATCACCAATATTCTAAATATTTTTAAAAGCATTCTTATGTTCCTCACAACTTAATTTTATTTCTTGTATTAAAATAAATACAAGACTACAATGACCTATTAATTCCTTAATAACTCTTTTTTAGGGGTCTCATTGATACCCCTAATATTCCATGATATTATTTTCATCATCATCACTTTTTAATTTTTTAATTTTTTTGCATGATAAAAAGGGGTTGTACTCGGGTCCCCCACCCTTAACAAATTACATATATCTTCTTTAGAGCTTGATAGTTTACAAATAGATACATTTCTCATCTCAATTGAGATGCTATACTTAGAAACCTATATCAGTTTACATAAAATATCTGAATTCTTGATTTTCATTTTTTGGATCTTTTCAAATCTTTGTATGAATACAATTACTCCTTAATTTAGCATATTTCTTGACATTTTACTATAGCAACCTTCATAATGTCAAAACTTTACCTCTACTATCTATGCCTTGCATCTTAGTAGAATAATATTTCCAAAACATTGCACTAACATAGTCCGCTTTACCAAATATGGATTGCTAGTTTCCTTCCTGAAACACAAGTGCAACTAAAAAATTATAATAAATAGTCTAAATGAACAAATATTATTGTTACAAAATAAAACAAATATTACCAATTGAAAAAATTAAAGTAAATCTTAATCATTAATTAATTTAAGCAATCAACAATTTTTGTCAGCTTCAACTAAACTTTCTACTTCCTCTAACCACGAAAAGGAGATGATAACTTCATGATCCTCAATCAAAACCCCTCTATTGGCTAGCTTATCTGCACATTTGTTTTCTTCCCTTAATATATGTGTAAACATAATTTATTCAAACTCTTTAGCAAGATATTGAATTTCCACAATTATCTCTTGTATGTTCCATGGAGCCTTTGCTTTCCTCAAGATTGTATTTATTACTATGAGAGAATCACCTTCCATCCAAAATCTATTCCAATTCATTTGTTTAAATATTTTAACCCTTCTAAAGTTTCCCAAGCTTCAACTTCATTATTTGTCTTAAATCCATAATTGAAAGCATAATAAGACAAAATCCCTCCTCTATTATTTCTAATTATTTCTCCTCCTCCTGCTGGTCCTGGGTTTCCTTTAGATGCTCCACCGAAATTCAACTTAACCCACTCCACATACGGTGGTTTCCACTTTATATTCTTTACCTTATTTTTGCTTCTCTTGTACCCAACATCATAATTCCATTTAATGACTTGACTCCATATATCAAGACTCTCTTCTTCCAAATTAGGGATTGGATGAGTTGATAGGATTGGTTTAGACTCCTCTATGGCTAAAAATATCTTCTCTTTAATTATCTCTAAACTGATTTCCTTTTCTTTAAATATTCTTCTATTCCTTTCTAGCCCTATAGTCCAAAGTATTGCATTTTTTTATATATCCCATATTGTCTGTAAAGCCTCACTTTTATAAGTGCTTTGTCATTCTTTAACCAATATTCAAATATATTATTCATCACCATGCATTTACCAAACATATTAAGAATCCATTGCCATAGATTCCAGACTATTGAGCAATGTCCCAAGAGATGGTCAATACTCTCCTCCTCCTTATTACAAAAAACACAATTAGAGGGGTCATGGAAATCTCTTTTCATAAGGTTATCCCAAGATAACATTATTCTATGATCTACTAGATAAAAAAAAAATTTGGTGTTGAACATTATATCTACTTCTTGTTGGGTTATCCTAGATAAAATTAGGAATGCTTGGGCTATCCCAAATATCTCTCCAAATTCTAGTGATATTATTATTATGTTGGTGTTGAACATTATATCTACTTCTTGTTGTGTATTCTATTGAGCTATTCAACTCCTAAATCAAATTATCCTTGGCATCCCTTAGAATAATTACAATTGTTATCTTTCTACGCAATTGCCTCCTAGCATCAATGTTTTGTATACTTGTAAAAAAATCTTCATTCCATTTGTATCTTCCTTCTCGATCCTTGTACAAAATGTTTGAAACCCTATCATCATATTTTTCTTGAGGTAATCTCATCCAAGGTTAAAACTGGATCTAAATTGAGTGGTTTTGTATCCATCGAAAAAGAAAAATTTTCTCCAGTTCCCACCACCCATATTAAACCTTTAATCATAAGATCAATATAGTTTTTAAACCATTCCAAAAAGCATAACCATTTTTAAAAGAGAATGTAGTAAATATTAAAATTGGGTCATTAGGATCAACATACTTAGAAGAATTCTTGCCCATTGTCTTTGACTCTCTTTGTACAATCTCCAGATAACTTTTCCCTTAAGAGCTAAGTTTGCATCTGTAAAATCTCTTAAACCAAGACCTCCCCTAGTTTTATCATCATACAACTTGCTCCATTTCACCAAAGAAAATTTCCTTTTATCATGTAAATCTAACCATAAAAATGATCACATAATAAATATTAAACATTTTTCAACTGATTTTGGCATAGAATACAAAGACATATAATATGTTGGAATGGCTTGTAAGACTAACTTAATTAACTGCACTCTTCTTGCTAATGATAACCATCTACCTTTCCAAGATGGAAGTTTATTTTAAACTTTACTAATAATTGGATTCCATAAATCTATCCTCATTCTCCCCTCAAATAAAGGTATCCCTAGATAAGTTGTTGGTAAATTTTCCTCCTCTATTTGAAGCAACCTATAAATTCTTGCTTTGATATTAGCAGGAGTGTTAAGAAAGTAAATTTTGGATTTAGTCCTATTAATATTTTACCCTTAAGCTTTTTCATACTATTTTAAAAAGTTATTCAAAGCTCTGGCCTCATTTATCCTTTCCCTTCCAAAAATGGTTGTATCATCTACAAATTGTTGATGGGTGATGTTATCGATGTTATTACTAACCTTAAGTCCACTTATAAACCTTATTTAAGTTCCTACTCAAAAATTTTGCCATAATAATGAAAAAATAAGGAGATAGAGGATCTCCTTGTCTAAGGCCTCTCTTGGCTTTAAAAGATTCTATCACTAACCCATTGACCAACACTGAATAAAAAACTATAAAGACACAAGATTTAATCCATCTAACCCATTAATTTCCAAAACCAAACTTATCTAAAATTGTAAAAATAAAATTCCATTTAACCCTCTCATAGGCTTTACTCATATCAAGTTCTAAGATCATAACTTTCTCTTTTCTTGAAGTTGTTAAATGTATAACTTCATGAGCTACTATGATCCCATACAAAATTTGTCTCCCTTTCACAAAACCTCCTTGCTCTTCTGAAATAATTTTTTCTAATAATGCCCTTAATATATTCACAATCACTTTGGAAATAATCTTATAAGCCATATTACATAGGCTTATGGGTCTAAAAGAATCAAACAATTCAACATCCTTATTTTTTGGAATTAGGGTAAGATAAGTTGTATTTATTTTATAAGGAATTTATTATTTTACCCTAGACTGTTCCACTGCCACAAATAAAGAATCCTTCACTATATCCCAATTATGTTGGTAAAAAGCTGTAGAGAGCCCATCTGGATCAGGGGATTTATCCTGATTAAAAGAGAAAAGAGCTAAATGAACTTCTGCTAGAGTAATAGGCTCCATCAATTTCCTATTGTCTTCATTTTTTATAAATGAAGGAAAATCTTGAAGAAGTTTATCATTAAGAACTTTGGTCTCCTCTAAACCTAGAATATTATGATAATACAACTTAGCCTCTTTTCTAAATTTACTATATCTTTAATCAAAACCCCTTCTATTGATTTAATTATACCAATTCTAGAATAAGATATATGTACTATAGCCATCCTATGAAAAACTTTGTATTTTTATCTCCTTTTAACCAAGTATGTCTTGATTTTAATATCCATAATTTATCTTCCTTACTCAAAATATTATGATATTCACTAAGCAACTCCCTTTCCTTTGAGCTTGTATTATTTTCATCATATTTTTAGAATTTTGAAAGTTTATCTTTTAGTTCTTCTTTCTTATCAAAAATATTTCCAAAGGTGTTCTTGTTCCATTCATTTAATCTAGATTTCATAGCTTTAATTTTGTTTGGAAGAGCATGCAACCCATCATTACCTAAATAATTCCATGTTTGAGCTATCATATCAAAAAATTGAGGATGGCCTTCCCACATCTACTCATATTTAAAATATGATATTTTTTTGAATTCACTAACCACCATTTTAACTCTTATTGGCCAGTGATATGAACCAATCCTTGTTAAGGTATTAATTTTAGCACAAGTTCCTTCATCTAGCCAATGATATGAGAGAATGCATCTATCTAATTTTTTTTCTATTAGGTTCTAGCCTCTCCTATTGTTGGTCCAAGTATAATTATCTTTTTAAAACTCAACTTCCCATAGATTGTTGTTTTGAATAAAAGCTGAGAAATATTTCATACTTTGGGTCAATTTCCTAAATCCCTTAATTTTTTCATTCAAATCGGTAATGGAAATAAAATCTCCAATAATCATGAAACAGGTTTCTTGTTATTTACTTCTCATAAAAGCCTCAATCCCACTCTAAACTTCTAATCTACTTGACTGATTTGTAGGAACATACATATTGATAAGGATGAAGCGAATATTAGTAAAGTAGCAAGTGACTAGAGAGGCTATCCAATCCCTAGTTTTATGAATCTTTACACAAGAGGTTCTAGAAGTATTCCAACAAGTTAAAATCCCCCCTATTGCTCCTTTAGAATCCATAGAATCCCATTCACATCTTGCCCAAATTGCTTTCATAGTTTTTGAAACTTCTTTTGTTATTTTAGTTTCTTAGATACAGAGAATATCAGGTTTATTACTTAAACATAGGTCCCTAATACACCTATTCTTTGAAGGGGCATTAGCACCTCTTATATTACATGAGATGATAATCATGTCTCATTAGGGTCTTTTTGATACTCTTGTGTATTACCCATATCATTTTGTTGTTTAGTAAAAATAAGTTCAACCAACTTAGTTTGTGTTCCTTTCTCTATGTTAGCTCTTGCTTCCCTAGATCTTGCTTGATAATTTGAGGGTTTTCCTCTTTTTGCCTTGCCTATATCAGGAGTAGGTATTATTATTCTATTCCTCAATATTCTTTCACCATTTTGTTTTTCAACATATTTATCCTCTCCTGTCTCTATTATAGAAGCTTTTGACTTATCCTGCTCATTTTTTAGTATTTCCTTATTAATGGTAGAGGTATTAAATTCTAAAACTACATTTTCTTTACCAATTATTTTCTCCTGAATAGTACATGGTACTTCAAGAGATTCTTAAAAATATGATGAAACACATTCCTTGGGTTCATCAAGAATGTTCTTCCTTAAATTATGATCATATTGAATAGACGGTTCCTTGCTAATATATTGAAATTGTTGTCCTGTGTCCTCTAAGTTTTCATATACTTTTTCTTCATACGCTAAAGCCTCAAAATAATTGGAATTTCTTCCAATATCCTTTCTTATTGGTCTCCACTATTCATTTTATTTTATTTTTTCTAGATCTATTTTTTGGAAGTTGAAAACCATCTTCATCCATAACCATTTGTATATTTCTATTACGATTTTCTACAAATGATTATGTTGGACTCTTCTTAGGGCATGATCTCTCAATATGCCCTACCTCATGACATATTCTACATCTAAAAGATATGTTTTCATAATCTATAGTTTGGATCCACATATTATCCCCATATATAAGAATGATTGATTCTGGTAAAGCTTTACTTATATCAATCATGACCAATATTCGAGCATAAAGGAATTCTCCTAGAGTGTTTCCTATTGCCTTGAAGGTGTCTATTTCCCAAAATTCGACGGGTAATCCAAACATCCTAACCCAGACTGATACTAGGGATAGATTTACATTTTCAGGTGAAAAGCCTTCATACTAGAAGGTAAGGAAGAGCCCTGCTCTTCCCATAAACCAAGGACCTCCTTTTAGGATTCTTTCTCTTTCTTCCCTAGAACAAAAAGTGGCTAGGAAGAAACCTTTGGGAAGAAATGATAGAATCACTCCTAGAGACTTCCAACTC
Organism: Wollemia nobilis; assembly: GCA_028583015.1. NCBI lineage: Eukaryota > Viridiplantae > Streptophyta > Pinopsida > Araucariales > Araucariaceae > Wollemia > Wollemia nobilis. Next base: position 129,479 of record JAQPPZ010015694.1, read on the forward strand.
CTATCAATCCATTTTTTCAAGGCTGAAGCCCTTGGCCAATGCCCAAAAATTTTACCAACAACTGCCCTATCTTGGAGCAATGAGGATCTCTCTGAGGTGCGCTCACTAACCTCTACCACTAGGGATGATTCTAAGAATTTAACTAATAATCGATCCATGGAAAGGAAACTAAAACTCAAAATCTAATGAAATATATCTAAAAGTTCTATAATAAATATAATATTTAATAAAAACTTTATAAAATTTTCATGCACAATTTCTAAGATAAAGAAAGGGAAAAATAAACTTAGCTAAAAAATTCTTTGTCTAGATAGAATGTATTACCTCACTAAAGTCCTAGACCTTCATTGCTCTTCCCATCGTTCGATCCCTAGTTGACAAATAATTGCAATTTCATTTTTCACGACTTGAAAAATCGTCACTGCCCTTTTTTTGAATGGTTGACTTCACAGGGTTATATGTCCCTCAATATTGCTCATATATTTGTATATGACCACTCATTTTAAAGCTATTCAAATTCTATACAAGTTGGTCCAAGAATCAGCTGAATTAGATAACTCTTCGCAAAGATATGGCTCCTAAAAGATAAGCTATTTTGTTTAGGAAAAACCCTAATCCTTCGCACTTTGCAATTTTGTTTTTTGCGATTTGAAAAATCGTCACTGCCCTTGTTTCAAATGGTTGACTTCATAGGGTTGTATATCCCTATATATTACTCGTATTTTTGCATATGACCACTCATTTTAAAGCTATTCAAATTTTGCACAAGTTGGTCCAAGAATCAACTGAATCAGAGAACTCTTTGCGAAGATATGGCTCCTAAAATATGAGACATTTTTTAATGAAAAAATCCTAATCCTTCGCACTTTGCAATTTTTTTTCCCATAACTTTTTATTTTTATTAGTGGGCTTAGTTTAACTTCTTGTTAACACTTATAATATTCTTATTTGGCTTCCTAAATAGATATCTCTTTGAGTTTCTCTTTCTCTTTTTTCATGCTTTTATGGCCTTCCTCTCCTTTTTCCATTCCCACCAACACTGTCATCTTCATAAATCTCTTCTATTTTTCCATATTATTCATAATGATAAAATCTTCCTTTGCTTTAAAATTTGTCTCCCCATCTTCCTTCTCACCTTTAACTCCTGTATTTAAACTTGTGCATTGTACTTCCTCATCCCTTGTGTCATTTTTTCTTCTAATGGTTGATTTGAGTGAACTATAATAGCCTTTGTCATTTAATGATGCAAAGGGATTTTCTTACCACTTTCTTAAGAGTGGAAAATCCTTGATTTGACCCAACTTATCCTATGATATGATCTTATTTTATATTGAGGTTTGCTTCATGCCCAAAATTTTCCATCTCTTTCTCCATCATTTTCACTTTGCAATTTCTTACCATATTTCCAATTTCATTACATTTGCAACACCAAAATGCAATATATACATAATCCACTTTTTTATCACATTCTCTTGATTAAAATTTAATCTTAATGGACTGTAGTAAAGGTTTTGAAATATTTATGGCAACACATATTCAAATGCTTACAACATGCCTTCTCTCCTTAGTAGTTGGTCCCTCCTCGATGAACTCGTCTAGAGTATTATTAATATTCTTCAAAACCTTCTTATTAATGAGTTGATAAGGAAGTCCAAAAAACCTAATCCACATTGGAAGCCTTTTAATAGTATATGTCTCAGCAAAAAATTCTTACTCCATGGTCTTAAATATAATGCATCTTTACCTCTAAACCAATGACCTCCATCCATTATTTAATCCCATATTTTTGAACTAGAGAAGATAATAAGAAAAAATCCTTTTGGAAGAAAATTCGTGGAGTAATTTGAGTTCAATCACCGCTTCCACTTGATCCAATTTTTGATCTTAGAAAAATCTAGCTAGTATCCATGGAATTTACACATTAACCCTCTAGTTTTAAGAACCCTTATGTCATGCTCAATCATCTCATCCTTGATAATCACTTATAGTGTAGTACTTGCTCCTTGGATAAGATTTTACACATATTTTCTCTTCCTCTTATTGTTAACCAAAGTATCCATACTTCCAACTGGAGATCTTTACTTACAGTAAAGACTTTTAAAAACAACTTTCTTTCCATAATACCTAGATTTTCTTCACATGAATCCTTTAGTCTTTAGTGTATCCTAAGATCTAGAACAAGTTGTGGTGCTCTCTCCTTGTTTACATTTTGTTTCCTATTTCTTGCTCACTCTTCTTGCTTCTTGCTAAAGCTTCTAGCTCACACTTGCTCCCATTCATTTTCAAATAAATTATTCTTAAAAATTTAATATTTATAATTTACTCTTATTATATATATATATGATTATATTCTTTACATTTATCTAAAATAGACTAAAAAATTTAATATTTATAATTTACTCTTATTATATATATTTATATATATATATATAAAAAAAAAAAAAAAAAAAAAAAAATTTGGTTATATTCTTTACATTTATCTAAAATAGACTTAAAAAACTTAATATTTATAATTTACTTATTTATATATATATATATATATATATATATATATATATATATTTATATTTGGTTATATTCTTTACATTTATTTAAAATAGACTAGACTCTTGGGTCTTATAGAACAACAACTTCTTTAGTCTGTTTAAAATATTTTTGTTATAATTTTTTTATTTTATTACCTTATTTATAAGGTGCACATAGATTTCACATAACATATTATTATTATTGGAACCAACAATTATATTCAATAAAATAAAATATGTTAAAATAAAAAGAGAGTTGGATTAATCATAGCTCGAGGCGCAAGGTCACCCATACAATCAAAATAACCAACCCAACCCTTAAGGGTGAATAAACAACATAACTAAGCATAGAAAAATAAAGTAGAGTAAATAAACTTTAAACTATAAAATTGTAACTCTAGGCACCAAGTAGACTTATTGCTCTGTCATCCTGCGCGTCTATTCAATCTGCGCGTCTGTTCAAAGCCAACGCCCCAAAGCTGATGAAACTGTTGGGTTAGATGGGTGAAACCGTTTTTTGGGTAGACTGTCTCCATCTTCTTTCCCCTATCGAGGATTATGAGAACACCAAAACCACACAAAAAGAGGGATCTCTAGATTTTGCTTCTTCCGTAGGAACTGCCAATTCCATCGATAATGGCTCTGCATCCAACGACATATCCTTACGACCACCGCTAAGATGCTCCAACACATTGTAGTTGTTGAATGAATTAGGAATATAATTTCCCCATTGAACATTGGTCATATGAAATCGCTCCTTTGGAGTGACATCTTTTATAGATCCCTTCTCGAACTACGGGAGCACCCTAGCAAGGGGGAATGTACTAAAGGAAATTTTATTTGGTGTTTATAGCAGTGGGAAATTTTACTTTTCAGAAAACACCATGATAACGTTCTAAATTCTAAGACTAGCAGCAGATTGAATTGAATTTTAATCAATTCCACACCAAATGAAGATCAGCCGCAGAATTCGCACCGAGATACCAACAAAAAGTAAGGCCACAGACTATATTGACATATATATACTGCAGAGGTTTGGTTTGTACACAGCACACGTTCGACAAACGTCAGAAACAGAAACAGAAACAACGTTTTCATCCTCTGGCACCTCCGTCCGTGGGATAACTCCCCAGAACCCGCAGAAACGTCGCAAATTCCTTCAGCTCCGACAGAGCGTTCTGCACGCGCCTGTCGGCGAGGGACGCCTCGACGTCTATATAAAACACGTACTGAAAGGGCTTCAGGATGCCGGAGCCCTCTTCCACGGCGCGCAGCGGGCGAATCCGGCGGGGCCTGCTCTCCAGTTTCGTGAGATTGATGTCCCGGAACGAGAAAGCCGACAAAACCCTGAAGAGCACGCCGAGCTCCCCGTCGTGGGCCACCACGATGGAGGTCTTGTACGGGCGGTCGCCGGTGGGGATGAACGGGTCGCGGGCCAAGATGAGGAAGCGGGCGAAGTTGCAGGGCTCGTCTTAGATCCCCCGGGCGAGGACTCGGAGGCCGTAGATCTCCGCCGCGCGGGCGCTGGCGATGGCGGCCGTGTCTGTAAGCCCCGCGCGCGCGATGTGCTGGGCGGCGCCCGCCGTGTCGTCGGTGGTCTCCTTGGACACGGCGGCCAGTCCCAGGCTGCCGAGCGTCCGCCGGCACTGCGACACGGCCAGCGGGTGGCTCATGACGCGCAGGATTTCGCCGCGGCCGATGCCCGGCAGGGCGAGGAGGCAGTACTGGACCGGGTAGTGGATCTCCCCCACGACGTGGAGGCGGCGGTCCAGCAGGAGGTCGTAGTTGGGGTGGATGGTGCCCTCCTGCGTGCTCTCCACAGGGATGATGGCCCGGTCCACGCCGCGCCGCTCCACGGCATCCACGGCCGCCTCGTACGCCCGACACGGCACTCCCCGGCAGCCCGGGTGCGCCGCTATCGCCGCCTCCTCGCTGTACGCGCCCGGGACGCCCTGGTACGCCACGTTTAACCCTTGCCGAGCCTTCTTTTCTGGTTCCCTCATCGACAGAGCCCGTTTCACGGTCAGCAGACGCTCCGACGCCGTGAATTTTGTGTCGACCGCGCCATTACCCTCGTTCGGGCCGTTGGAGGCCCAGACGAACAAGGGGCCCTCTGCTCTTCTGGGGTCGAATCCCCGGCGGCACAGTGGGTTTAGTTTTGATGTTCCAGAGAACAGAATTATGGAGGAGATCCATGGCTGACATTCTAAAATCTCATGCGGAAGAGTGATCTCTTTGCTTAGATAAGTCTCCGGCGATCACGGAGTTGATAAAAATCAAAATCAGACTGATGTGTGGGTTTGTAAACAGCCACATAAGACAACCGGAATAATAATAATTATTCTTATAATTTAAAACAACAACCTGTATTGTCAGGTAGAATATATGCGGCCATTAAATATTCACAACGTTAATAGTTGAATGATATGGAGCAATTTCGTTTTCTAATGGGCTTGTAGATATTTTTAATTGGAAAAAATTTAAACGATATTTTATTATTATTTAATTTAAAGTACATACCATTACTTTTTATTTTTATTTTTTTTTGATGACAACCATACTACTTTTAATAACTGAAAAGTAACTGTTTCAAATTACAAGATTACTTCCACCAAACCTATTCTGCCTTGTTATTGTTGACCTGACATGAAGAAGAAGATCAATGATCACTCGAAGTTCATATCGTTATCATTGGTCCACTAGACCTGTCCCATTTAAATATACCTTTTAGATTAACCGAAGAGTTTTCGTATTGATGCAAACCACCAAACTTAAACCCTAAACCTTCTTCTAGAAGTACCATGTACGCATATCATTATTGTTTTAAATGTCAGGTCAGTAGCGCCCTTTTTTAGGATTAGTTCCACTTCCCTTCGTTGTAACATAAAGGAAGGTATGGTGTCCCCATTGTAATCAAAGTGCCCAAGCCACCAAGCAAGGGTTATTCTTGATATGTGAAGCATCATACAAATAGATAAGAGTATTGATTATATGAAAACAATAATTTAAAATAGTTTTGTAGAGGATATTTTAGGTTTTATTTAAAAGATTTAAGTTTAAATTTTAGTAAGATGTGATTAAGATTTTTTTTTTAATCTAGTTAAAAAAAATTTGTGGGGTTGTTTTAGTTTGAGAAACCACGACGAGGGTTCTATGTTGTTAAATTCACTCAGGAGTCATGTCTAACCCTGACTACACCAGCATTATCAACTAGATTTTGGATATTCGATGTGCATTTGGTAGGATGAAGATTTGAACTAGGGACCTCCCTTGGAGGATTGTCGTACCCTCTCCAACTCAACTACCACACGTGGGTCGATCGATCAAGACCCTTTTTAAAAACCCTTATTTTTAATTTAAAATATGTGTTTTGTGAGGATACAATAGTGGTATGTTTTTGGGTTTTCATCTAGGAGACCCAAGTTTAGGATGTTGTAGTGGTGCCTTTGGATTTTCATCTAGGAGGCCAAAGTTCAAACTATGATACAAGGGGATCTGAATCCCTTTCAAAAGCCCATGCTTTACCTTAAAAGTTTTACCCAAAAAAAGATAGTCTGGTTGGTAGTGACCAAGTGCTTGTAGATGGGTTACCCCAATTCAATTTCCTAGAGGATCGGGGTCTCGTTGACTTCGTCTATACTACCCAATGGGCTAAGGATTATAGAGGTTTCCTACACAACAATATATATATATATATATATATATATATATATATATATATATATATATAATTGCCAAGAAAAAAATATTTTAAATAGTTTTTGAAAAATAATTTGAAAAAACTTGTATTAAAACAAAGATCATTTACAAGTTGGGATGAGACTACTCCCAGCCTTAGCCAAAGAGAACATATGTTTACAACAGAAAAAGAAGATTTGCATTGGAGCCAAATCTCTTAAACCATATTTCTACAATGGTTGTTCACCTATTTCCAACTGTAAAAGAAGATCTACATTGGAGCACAAATCTCCTAAACCATAATTTTGGAATGGTTGTCCAAATTAGCTAAACATTGGATTTTCTCACCAACCTGCCTAATCATCTCATCCTCAATAGCCATGTCACTATGTCACTAAACCCCTACCTCATTCTTAGTGCCCATATTAGCCGAGAAGTCTGCCACTTTATTTAGATCTCTACTCACATAAACTGGAATCACATCATCTAATTTCCTCCATAATTCCTTAATTTGAGTGACAAGAATCCTCAACCTCCATATCTTCAAAGCAAAGTTCCTCATGCAATATAGAGCTCCAACCATTATTTGAGAATCTGATTCTAGGATTATCCTCATGTAACCTTGTTTTACTACCCAAATAGAAGCAAATTTGATAGCTAAGGCTTCCGCTTCATTGTTTGTGGCCCTTCCCAAGTCTTGTAGTTCCTAATAGAGTACTGTTCCAACATGATTTTGGCAAACCACTTCAATTCCAGTTCTACCCGGATTGCCTTTTGTAGCTCCATTAGTATTAATTTTAATCCAACCTTCTGGGGGTGGTTTCCAACTAGCTCTGTTTTGTCCCTCTTGCACTTCAACTTCCTTCTCCATTGTCCCTATAACAACCTGAGTTTCCTCTTTAGCATACACTGCCACAGTTTCTGTGGCTTTGCTCCAAATGACCTGCCAAACTCCATCTAAAGACAAAAAGGTTTCTCTAAATTTTTTGCCATTTCTCTCCAACCACACTTGCCACCAAATGAAGTTTAATTCAATCTCCCAACCAATACAAAGAGCTTTAGATTTAAATCTACCCATCTTCCATATTTCCCAAATATTAATCTGATTCAAATCACCATTAACTTGAATTTATAATATAAAAACCATCTCTCCCAGATCTGGCACGTGAATGGGCACTCAAACATCAAGTGATCAATTGTTTCCTCACTCTTGTAGCATAAAATACATTGATATGGACCAATGATTCCCCTACATCCGAGATTATAAAAAGTAATAATTCCATTATGCATGAACTACCAGGCAAAAAAGTTTACTTTCATCCAACCCTTGGACTGCAAAATATTTCTCCAATCCTCAACTTGATATGCATGAGGAGGATGCTCTGGAAGGATATTATCATATCCATCCTTCATTGTGTAGACACCAAGGCTCTCATATCCCCAAGCTAATTCATCCTTCTCATCTCTAATTGTGAGAAATATTTTTGCCAAGATTCTAGTCATGATGGGTGTCAAATCCAAAGGGATTGAAATTGACCACTCATCCAACTTCTTAAACTGCTTAAACTTATAATCCCCCAACTAACTAGTGTTGAAATAAATTTCAATTTGGACCCAACCCCTGGTTTCCATGGTTGTTTTTATTGGTTGTAGTTCAGGGAATTCAATAATGAGAGGTGGGTATTGATCCCATGAATCTATCCAAAATCGTGCCTTCTTCCGTCTCCCCACTTTCCAAAATAATCCATCTTTAACTACCTGATATCCTAACTTAAGAGCCTGCCACACTAAGGATCCATTACCATCCAAAGGGAAACGACCCACCTCATTTGGATTTACCTGTCCCAGATAGTTACTAGTTAAAATTTTACTGAATAAAGAAGTTGGTTGGGAAATCCACCTCCAGTAAAGCTTTCCAACCAAAGCTTTATTATTTAAATTTGATCTTCTCAGTCCCAAACCTCCTTTTACCTTGGGTTGGCTTACTTTCTTTCAACCTACTAAGGCCCATTTACTCTCTACTTTTACTCCTCATAAAAAAATTCTAACCATTTTGTCCAACTCTTTCCATATGGTATGTGGGGCAGCAAGGATAGAAAATTTATAAATTGGCATGGCCTGAATGAATGACTATAAAAAAATTAATCTACCTCCATAGCTTAACCATTTGTGAGGCCAATGATTAATTCTTTCCTTGATACGATCCAAAATATTCCTCCAAATATCTATTTTTAGTTTTTTAAAATGCAAAGGGACCCCCAAGTATACCACTGGGAGAGAAGTCCTTGTGAATCCCAAGATCTCTAAAATTTTGCCTTGAAGCCTTTGATCAAGATTGAAAAAGACCACTTTGGATTTTTTATCATTGATGACTTGGTTTCTAGCCCTAAGGTAGACATTATGTGTATCTCTAATCATTCTTGCTTCCTTGAAGTTGGCCATTCCCACCAATCCTATGTCATCCATAAACTGTAGGTGAGTCAAAACCTCCTCACCCACTTTGATACCTGTTAGCAAACCTTGTTGTCTTCTCCTCAAGATGAGTCTACCAAAGCCTTCAGCCAATATGAGAAAAGGATAGGGGGAACAAGGATCTCCTTTACGAAGGCCTCAAGTAGCTCCAAACGGTTGCGAGGGAAGACCCTTGATTAACACTGAGTATGTCAGAGTAGAAACACAACTCATGACCCATTTTATCCAATCCTGAGAGAAACCAAAGGCTGCCATCATATTTGACAAGAAACTCCACTCCACCCTATCATAAGCGTTTGACATATCCAATTTTATGAACATTACTCTATTACCAGATGTTTGCATTGAATGGATTTCCTCCTGAGCTATAACCACACCATCCAAGATCTGCCTACCCTCAACAAAACCCCCTTGCTTTGAGGAGATAATGCTATGTAGAAGAGGTTTTAGCCACTCAACCATTACCTTTGTGATTATTTTATATATGACATTGCATAAGGCAATAGGTATATAATCTAAAATATGCACCCCTCCTCCCCTTTTGGAATTAAGGCAATGAAAGTATGATTTAATGCTTTAAGCATTCTTTTACTACCTTTGGACTCCTCTATAACAACCATTACATCCTCCTCCAAGTTGTCCTAGAAGGTCTGAAAAAACTCAATTGGAAAACCATCTAGACCTGGTGTTTTTCTGGTGCTCATTCCAAAGACTACATTCTTCAATTCCTCTCTATCAATGGGTTTAATTAGGGTCTGATTTTCGTCTTCAGATATAACAGAGGGTATAACAACAAGAACTTATTTTTGAGCCTCTTCATATTGCACCATACTTTCCTTAAATAGTTTAGAAAAATAATCTATTGAATGGAAATGCATACCTGGAATTGTATCAAAGGAGTATTCGTTCTCATCTTGAAGAGCTTCCATATTGTTCGTTTGTCTCCTAGCACAGGCAGCCTGATGAAAAATTTGATATTTTTATCACCTTCTAATAACCAAGTCGTTCTTATTCTCTGTTTCCAGTAGATCTCCTCTTAGTTGTCAATGTCCTCAACCGATTTACTCAATGCATCATCCTCATCTTTGAGCTGCTCTATAATTGTTACTTCCGTAAAGTATTTTGAACCTCATCCCATCTGGCCACCAATGGAGCTCTTTGGACCTAGAAGTTTATCTTGTTAGCTCGCCTCCATTGTTTTAGTTTATCTTTGACATAATGAAGTTGTTTGTGGAATCTAAACATTGTTGTCCCATATGTTGGGCGGTCTTCTTCCCACCACTGTAGAATTTTCTTTCGAAGTTCCTCTTTTTGTAACTAGAAGTTTTCAAATTTAAATGGTTTGTGATGTTGCACTGTCTTGATCCCTCCTTCTAACAAAATGGGAAAGTGATCTGAAACTGGACCCTCCAAAATATAAAATTTTATATTCCATTTTACAAATGCCTCATCTAAAACCAAAAAATGATCTAACTTCACCTTCCTGCTATGTGGCTCCCTCCTCTTATTAGTCCAAGTATAGTTGGGTCCAGGGCATTTAATATCCACCAAGTGTAATACCTGGACTTAGGCAATCATAAGTTGATACCCTGGGTCCAAAATTATGGTTTCCCCTTCCTGATATCTAGAGGATGATTTAGCATTAAAATCCCTAGAAATAATCGAATCTAACTCTTCCCTTGAGACTCTCATGTTATGCATAAATTTCCATTGATGCATCTGACCATCTAGGTTTTGAGCCCCATAAAAATTTGTGATTAAAACATGTTTAGTTGTGACATTGTTCCTAAAATGTGATGTGAGGACACCCCTCCAAGCTATATGTTCTATTGTAGTCCATTTAAGAGAGTTCCAAAAAATAACTATTCCACCTGAGGCCCCTTGGGCAACCACTTCCATATGACCATCACCCCTCCAAAGTCTATTTACTATTTTACACATAAGATCCAACAACATTTTTGTCTCCTGGATAAGCAAAAAATATGTTTTACATTTTTCTAAGAGTCTTCGAATAGCAGATTGATGGGTTCTACTATTTAAACCCCTAACATTCCATGATTGTAAAATCATTGGTTACCTTGAGATCAGTTTAAATCTATTGGTATCACCGATCCTCCAGTGATCTATTTGTCTCCTTGAACTGCTATTAATTCCTTATTTGATTTTCTACCCACTCCTTGAGAGATGCTATTTTTGATCTCTTTTCCACCTGAGTTATCCCTAGAGTTGGACTTTCTCTATTATTTTCTGCTATGTCCATGATGACATCCTTAATTATCAATTGCTCTTGGTTATGCACTATCAATGCCCTTGCACTCTCTGATTGCGGTAACTCACTGCACTCAATTACCTGCTCTATGATGGGAGGAGGTGAAAGAGGGGCTTGAACATGGTTGTTATTGTTTTGATTATTCCCATCCACTTCTTCCATGAATTTTTCGTCTTCTTGGTCCATTAGTGTCTTAAAGATCTCATACCTATTGGAGGGCTTGATTTGGGTTTGCTCTTTACCACATTTTTTCTTTTAGCTTCTTCTTTTGGGTTGTTCAAAAACTGTGCTTCTTTACCCTGATAAATATTGGTTGTTTCTTTATTGATTGTTGACTTACCCTCCTTAGCAAAATTTGATATTCCCAAAGGGAGCCTCCATTTTTATGTTCATATTATTTGGGCAAGATCGGGCAAAATGCCCATATTTGTGATAAACTCTGCATCTGAAGGGCAATGTATCATAATCCAGTTGTTGAATCCAAGATAGTCCTACAAGTATGAGTTCCACCTCTATCGGTAAAGGTTGGCTAAGATCCATTTCCACACATAATATTGCATAAACAGTTGTGTTTCCTTTCATTGTATCTTTGGAAACACCCAAATGTCTTCCAAAGGAATTGATGATAATTTCCAATACTTGCTCACTCCAAAACACCATTGGAAGTGTATACAAATGGATCTAAACTGGGATAGCAGTGGGTTCAATTTGAGGATCAAATCCCACTCTCCAGGGTTGAAAAAATAATCATGTCGAACCATGTTTCCTCTTTTCTGATTCTAAAGCCCAATTTCTATCGGTAAGTGAAAAAACTAACAATAAAATAACCATTACTAATAAACCACAAAGAATACTCACCAAGAGGCTCCCAATTTTTCCGAACCCAGGAATGTAAAAAATTCAGGGTAAGGCAAATACCCATGAACTTACAGATCAAATCATGATTGGTTCTATATAAAACTATTTATTCGACCATCCTTTGTTCAATGGTAATCTTTGGCCTTGATTTTGACTATGGCAAGCATCCATTAACTCGTTGAGATGTTGATCTATTTATAGTAGCCATAAAGAGCATTTTTAATGCAGTTTTTTGTGCTTCTTCAGTATCTGATGGAGATTTATCTTTTAACAAATCTGCAAAAGAACTATGTCTCTCTAAAAGAGGATCTTGAGGTGTTCCCATTGGGCCCTCCTGGGGCAGCAATCTTGTCTTCAAGTCCACAGTAACCAGAAATCTCTTCGGCTACCCAACTGATCTTGGATTTTGTATTATTAACCAATTAATGAATCAAAATATTTTACATTATAAGTTAAGATTTTAATTTTTTTAAATAGTGTTTTTTTACATTCTTTTAAGGTATTGTATAACAACAACAAAATGAAAAGTAATTGTATAAGTGTAATTTAAGTCTAAATCCTCAAATTTTGATAGAGACACTCTTAGGTAGTTTGGTCTTAGTAGTACAATTTGTTGTAATACAAAGATAATGCTTTTTTCTAGAGAAAAATGGGTTGTACTTAGGTAACCACCCTTGACAAATCATAACTCTCTTTTTTAGAGCTTGAGAGTTTACAAACATATTTAATTCACAATTTATTTAAGTTGTTATAGTTAGATACTTACAAAAAATTTGAATTATTGATTTTTATTTTTTGGGTCTTCTTTAATTCTTTTTGTAAATACAAATATTTCAAAATTCAATATTCTACATTTTTTTGTAGCAACATTCACAATACCAAAAACCCACCTCTATTGTCAACGTATTGCATCTTTATAAAGTAATATTTCCAAAACTTTGGGCTATCATAGTAAGCTTTATCAAGTCTAGATTGTTAGTTTCCTTCCTGAAGCATATGTGCAACAAGTGTAGTGAAATTTCATTAAATTGGGTAAATCTTGCCAAAAAAGTACAACTATGGTTCACCAATCAATTGGTGTTGATCGAAAAGAAGAACAAGATGAAAGGTCCTTGAAGTGTCGCAACCTGTCAAGAAGCCCATGATGAAAAATTATTGAAGACACTATCAAGAGAGAATTTCCAATGGGAGTTGAAAGTGGGTATAAACCCCCTAACCACAATAGCTACCTTGACCATCTAATGTCTTGTACGATCTATGTTAGCGTTTTCAGTGATAAATGAGTTGAGCCTCTTCATTGGATAGAGTCTAGGAACATTTTTGATGATAACTAAAATGACTCCATCATTGGTTGAGGTTCCACCCAAAAAACGATTGCAGGTTTGATCCCTTCCCATATGCTTGTCATATCTGATGAGACAACCAAGTAGGGGAAGGCTAGTGATATCCACCATCAATTCATTAGTGACCATGAAATGTAGCCTTTGGATAGTTACTTTGCCCTGGTTCCAAGAACTAAAAAAATCATCAGTAATGGGATCTTCAGCTCCAAAAAATTTCTCCAAAAATGGGGTAAAATTATTAGCATCCATGAAGGTTCTGGCATTGGGGTTTAGTTGCAGGAAGGCTGGCTCAATGTAGGTCATGATTGAAGTAGGAAGGCTACGGTTGATAGCCTTAGAAGGGAAGAACCAGGGGCCGAGAAAGGGCTCTACCACTACAGATAAGGTTAAGGTAGACCAACTAACAAAGAGAAGGATGTGGGACACTGGCTTAAAAATGGATGAAGGTGTGACAAGGAATTAGGACAGGGTGAGGTGGGTTTGAATATGTGAATGATAATGAGCCACCTGGGTTGGCTCATGAGATGGGTTGGGAATGGGTGAGCAATGAATGATGAGAGCAAGCGGGCCAACCTTGCCACACTTAAGACTTGGATTATCAAGATATGCTTGGAGATCAAGGCCCTTGTTTGACGACATGCAGAGGGATAAACTGAGGTGAGTGGGAGCAATGCAAAACATCAAAGATGGGCTTCGATGTTGGCTCCACGTGGTAGCATTTTCTGGAGGCCAGACCTACTTCTTTTTGCAATTTTCTATATTTCTTTTAGCGGTGGTGACATGAAATCCATCAACCTGGTTAGTGCACGTGCCAAAGCTTTCGAATTTGGATGGCCATCGTGGCTTGACTTTATCCTATAGGTGGGTGACTTCCCATGATTTGCTTCTCGCTTTATTGAACTTAGACCCTGACATGATCCACATGTGAACGTTGCCCAAAAAACTAAGTAGACCTTGAGAATACCCTGCCATGGGGATGGGCGCTCTTGGAATGATCTGAGCGGGTCTTAGGACTTTGAGAATTGTCAACTTGACTTGTGGCACTTTATTGCTTAGCCACATTAACGATGACTTGGGGAAAGTCCTCCCTCCAAATTTTGAGTCCATTGGTAGATGTTGCCAGGTTGGCCGCCAGGTCAGCTACCTGATTGGCTTCCCTAAAAATATGATGAATAATTGCTCTTGGGTGATTCTGAAGAAGCCTCCTGGATTCTAGGATGGTGTTGTAGACTTTCCATGATGGATCCTTGCCATTGGTCATGTAGTTAATGATATTTAGTGAGTCCCCTTCAATTATCGCTTCCCTGGGGTCCTCTTGGAGTAGCAACAACCCCTTCTCCAAAGCCATAGCTTCTGCATAGTTGTTAGACTGATGTCCAAGGGATCCCGCATAGACCAAGATAAAATTGCCTTGGTGATCTCTGATGACCCCTCTCGCCCCAACTTTTCCTGGATTCCCCTTTGAAGCCCCATCAAAATTTAGCTTGATCCATCCTTCGAGAGACAGACACCATTTGGCATTGGTTATGGGATTTGGCCTTGGCTGGTCATTGGTATTCTCCAGGGTGATGCCAAGGGACTTAAGGATAGCCCCCTCAGAGGTTGAGGGAGGGGATGCAGAGCAGGGGTTGAGCCTAGATTTTTCAATGGCAAAGGCTATGGATTTAGAGGCCATAGATAGGGGATCCCTGGAAGGGTTCAAGAAGGCCCTCCTATTCCACTCTAACCAAATTTTCCAAACAAGGTGAGGAAGGCACAAGGACCACAGGGTTCTGAGCCTGGGATTGTGGAATAGATTTGGCCATTGGGCAAAAAGGTTGACAATTGAATGGGGATGTACCCATTGAATGTGAAAGTTGTTGAAGATGTGCCCAAAGGATTTAGAAGAAAACCCATAAGTGCAAAAGATGTGGTTTGTGCTCTTCCAACTGGACAGGCACAAGTAGCAGCAGTTGAGGATCACAAATCCTCTTTTGGAAAAATTCTCGATCATGAGGATCTGGTTTTGGATGGCAATCCAAACAAAAAATTGATCTTGGGGATGATATTTGCCTTCCAGACTAGGTTGAAGGGGATGCTTGGTTCCAGGGTTGGGCTCAAGGAAGCATAGGCCGACTTGACCGAGAAGGCTCCACTGTCGGTTCCTCTCTAGATGGGTCTATCTTCGGCTTCTCCCCTTGGGATGGTGATCGCTTGGAGAAGGTTGGACAATGTAGCAAATTGATCAAGAAAGGTGTCCACCTCAATGGTTCTCCATCTTGGCCTTCCTTCACCTCGGGTTATGAAGTTGGCTACCTTGGTCCCCATGGTGTCATCGGTGAAAGGCTTCAGCACTGCTAGCTCTCTGTTTTACTTAGGGGATCCTCTTGCATCCAACGGTCATGCCAGAAGTCAATAATATTCTATTTGTGTAGGATCCATCCACTACCCTTTTGGATGAGGTTTCTGGTTTGGGTAATGGACTTCCATAACACCGAACCATTCCAGGGCCCTTGGGCATCCAAGAACCTATGGTTCTGAAGGTATTTCTCCTTGACAATCCCAATCCATTCTGAACTATCACTGGAGTAGATCTTCCAAGCATGTTTGGCTAGGAGGGCCAAGTTCACGAGAGCTACTCGTCTGAGACCACTGTCCCCCTTGTCTTTGCTACGACAGGCCCTATCCCAAGCCACTAGAGGGATTCTTTTTTTGTCTTCACTCCCCGACCACAAAAACCCCTTTTGTATTTGCTTGATCTTGGAACTTATCGATACTAGGATATTGAAGATGGAAATAAAGTAAACCGGGATACTTTGGAGGTAAGACAAAATGAGGGTGGATTTCACTGCCTAGGAGAGGAGATGGCCTTTCCAGGAAGCCAAATTTTTCCTTATTATATCAATGACAAAGTTCCACATGGATGCAGTGGGGTTGTTGGTGAAAAGAGGGAGTCCAAGATAGGTCATGGGTAAACTTCTGGGGGAGCATCCCAGGATCCTGGTGATTTTGGTCTGTTGAGAGAGGGGGGTGCTGAGGAAATAGATTTTGCTCTTGAGGAAATTTATCTCCTGCCCTACCACTTCCTTGTAGAGGTGCAAGATGTTCTTGATGGTTCAATCTTGGGGAATAGAGGCTATGGTGGTAAGGATGGTATCATCCACAAATTTCTGGCAAGTCATAGGGAGAATCCTGGAAGTAGTTTTGATCCCTAAAATGAGCCCTCTTCTTGCTGCACTTTTGATGGATTTACCCAAAGCTTCAGCCAGGATAATGAATAATATGGGGGACAGGGGGTCTCCTTGCCTTAGGCCCCTTGAGCTAGGGAAGAACCCAATGGGGGAACCATTGACCAAAATGGAGAACTAGGAGGAGGATATACACTTGTTTATGAGGTCGACCCAGCTAGGGTGGAAACCAAACTTGAGGAGGATCTTAGACATGAACCCCCACCAAAATATTTCGAAGGCCTTGCTCATGTCCAACTTGAGGAGGAGAACTAGTTTCTTGGCTAGGGTGGTGGAATGGAGGGCCTCATGAATGGTAATGACTTCATCAGTGATGACCCTACCTTTGACTAAGATTCCTTGGCATGGATCAATGATGAGGGGGAGGATTATTTTGAGTTTGTTTGCAAGAGCTTTGGTCAGGATCTTGTAGAGGACATTGTAGAGGCTGATGGATCGAAAGGTAGACAAAGTCTTACAGGTCAGGATTTTGGGGACTAGAGCAATGAAGGTTGAATTGATCCCTCTGGGAATGGATTTGAACATCTGGAGATCCTTAAATGCTTTGCAAACCTCAACCTTGATTAGGTCCCAAAAATCCTGGTAGAAGTGGGGGGAAATCCATATAGGTTAGGGGCCTTGTTCGGCTACATGGAGAAGAGGGACATTTTGATCTCATCCACAGAAAGAGGGTTAATGAGCATTTCATTGGTGGAGTCAGAAATGAAATGGGGTATGTTGGCTAGGAGAGCCTCCGTAGCCTGAGGAGACTCTGGGGTGGAGGATCCCAGGAGGGTTTGAAAGAAGTTGACAACTTTGTCTTTGATCTTCGAGATATCATTGGTGACCCTCCCGTTGGAGCAAGAGAGATCTACAATTTTGTTAGAACTTCTGTTTCATAATGTGGAGGTATAGAAGAATTTTGTGTTAGAGTCACTGTCCTTGAGCCACAAGGCTCGAGACTTTTGGCACCATAAGTATTATTCTCTTGCTAGGACATTGTGGTACTCAGCTAGGAGCTGCCTCTCCTCTGTTATGATATTGTCTCATGGTTGCCTTCCTGGATTTGTTGTTCAATATATTCCAGATTTTATTTGATCAAACGCTTTTTTTGAAGATGTTGCGAAAAGCCTTTCTGTTCCAAGTTTTTAGTTGCCCTTTGATAAATCTGAGTTTCTGGTATAGTTTTCCTATCGGGGATCCCTGAAAGGGCTGCTGCAACCATTGGATCATCTGGTTTCTAAAGTCCGGTGGTGAAACCACATTGAATTGAAACGAAAGGGGCTCTTGAAGGAGGGGGCCAAGGATCCTTCAAACAACAAGGGGTTGTGGTCCGAGCCTATTCTAGGGGGGGAACAAAGGGTGGCATGCCCAAATATGGGGATGGCTTTGCAGGAGAGGATGACCCTATCCAACTTCACCTGAATGAGGTTGGTGCCCATTCTTCTATTGCTCCACATGTACTTTGCTCCCTTTAGCTGGACATCCATCGGTTCATTCGTATCTATGAAATCACCAAAATCTTCCATGCTTCTGGTGTCCATCACGTTGCCCCCTTACTTATCAGAATAAAATAAGGGGCAGTTGAAATCTCCTGCTAGGATCCAAGGGATAGTTTTGAAGGAGCTCCTCATGTGGTTTATTGAGTTCCATAGAGCACCTCTCTCTAGGGGGTTGTTTGGGGTGTAGATACTAGATAAAATGCATGTTTTGTTGCTGATTTTGCAATGGATCAACAAATTGATTATCCTATTGGAGGACGAGATCAACCTTCCTTCTACTTGAGCTGGATCCCACATGCAAAGTAGTTTGTCGAAAGTTCCTTGGGCGAGGATGAAAACAAAATTGCTCTTGGGCCATATAGCTCTGGAAACTATAGGGGAAGACATTTATTTCACCTTGGTTTCTTGAAGGATGAAGATAGTGGGGCAGTGATATTTTTTGAGGTCAACCGCAATTCGCCTCTTGGGGGCAACATTTAGCCCTCTCACATTCCATGTGAGAACCTTTATTTCAAAATTTTAGGGGTTTTTTTTCCTCCCTTCCCGTGCTGAAGGGGAGGTTTGGTAATCTTTGGATCTTCTCTTATCAGGTTAAGGTGGTCGGATAGCAGGGTAGATTGGGAGCCATTGGCTATATCATCCATTGCTTCTTTCCTTCTTTGATCTACCAAGGAAGGCCTTTCCCTCTTCTTCTCACTTCCAAAATTGATGAGGGATGTTCTTGTTGGGAATTTACCATGTACAAACAATACACAACCTATGAAAAAAACAAATAATAACAGCAAAAATGGAGAAATAGTTCAAACCCTAGTTAAGCTCCGATAAACAAAATAGGAAACAGTGCAATAAACAAAAAGCAATCACACAAATGTAAGAGACATAAGATATACGTGGTTCGGGCAGTGTACCCTACATCCACGAAGAAACAATCAATCCTTTGTATTTTTATGCAACATCCCTGCACCTTAGGATTGAAAGTTTCTCATAATCATGACCTTACTCCTTAAGGCCAAACAAAGCAGAGAAAAAGCTCAACTTCTCCCTGGTTACTACTTTAGTAAGCATATCAACAAAATTTTGGAAAGTGTGAATCTTACCCAACTTTACCAAACCATCCTCCATTGCTGATCGAATGAAGTGATACCTCAAATGAATGTGCTTTTTTTGTGAGTGAAAAGTAGAGTTCTTAGCTAAATGAATGGCACTTTGGTTGTCACTCCAAAGTGTCCTATCTCCTTGCTCCTAAACCAACTCCTCAATCAACCTCTGAAGCCATATGAAATCTTTGGCACCTTTCGTGACTGCTACATACTCAACCTCTGTATTAGAAAGAGCTACAACACGTTGTAGCTTGGATTTCCAACTCATTGATGTACCTCCAAATGTGAATACATACCCAGTAGTGCTCATCCCACCATCCAAATCACCTGCCATATTTGAATCCACATAGCCTTGTAACTCAACTTTGGAACCTCCAAAATTCAAACAAAATTTTGAAGTCCCTTTCAAATACCTGAGTATCCATTTTATTGCTTGCCAGTGAGATTTACCTAGATTACTCATATATCGGCTCACAACTCCCATTGCTTGGGTAATGTATGGTCTTGTACACACCATAGCATACATCAAAATCCCAACTGATGAATAATAGGGTACCTTCCTCATGCACTATTCCTCATCCTTTGTATTGGGACATAGCTTATTTGAGAGCTTAAAGTGCTTTGCAAGAGGTTGGGCTATCGGTTTTGCATCATGCATACTGAACCTCTTAAGCACCTTTTCCACATAATCCTCCTAAGACAACTTTAGTGTTTTCTCCTTCTTGTCTCTAGTGATTATCATGCCAAGGATTTGTTTGGCTGCCCCCAAATCCTTCATGACAAATCTACTTGCCAACTCCCTCTTCAATTTATTAATATCTTGCATATTGGATCCTGCCACAAGCATATAATCAACATAAAATAAGAGAATAAGGAAGATACCATTTCTTGTAGCCCTAAAATAAACACAATGGTTACTCTGGATCCTAGTAAAATCTTGCTCACTCATGAAACTGTCAAACTTGAGATACCATTGCCTTGGAGCTTGCTTCAAATCGTACAAGCTCTTTTTCAGTTTACACACAAGGCTCTTCTTGCCTTTGACCTCAAACGCCTTTGGTTGGTGCATGTAGGTCTCCTCCTCAAAATCCTCATGAAGAAATGTTGTCTTCACATCTAACTATTCAATATGAAGATCTTCTACTGCAACTATACTCAAAATAATCTGAATTGAAGACATTTTTACTACAGGAGAGAAAATTTCATCATAGTCAATACATTTTATTTGTGCAAATCCTTTCACAACAAGTCTTTCTTTGTATCTCTTGTTGCCATCAACTTCGTCCTTCACCCTGTACATCCATTTGTAATGCAATACCCTTTTGCCCTTGGGAAGCTCAACCAAATCCCAAGTTTGATTTTGAGTCAATGAGTCCATCGCATCCTTCATAACATGCTCCCACTTAATCCTAGCATCCACTTTCAAAGCCTCATGAAATCATTCTGATTCACCAGCATGAGTGTACAATACATAATGTAAAGCAAGAGAATACCTATTAGGTGCATGTATTACCATTGTAGATATCCTTACTTCCTATGGGGATGATGGTGGAGTAACAAAAATTTCCTGTTCACCTTGCTCTTCCTCATGAGCACCATGTTCATCAATTTGAACAAGAGGCTATCTTTTTACACCATGCTCTGGGATTACATCCAAGTCAACAAACTCGAGTGCATCCTCTTCAACCCGTATGTGCCTATCCTTGTACAACCTATCCTCATTGAAAATCACATCTCTACTCCTGATAAATTTCTGGCCAACATTATCCCATAGCCTATATCCCATCTCATTCACACCATAACCAAGAAAATAGAACTTTCTAGACTTTGCATCAAGCTTACTCCTATTTTATTTATCTATATGGGAAAAAGCCTCACAACCAAATACTCTAAGGAAATAGTAGTTTACAGGCTTACCTTTCCAAGTCTCCTCTGGAATACCTCCATCCAATGCAGTACAAGGTACTCTGTTTATCAAATAAATTATTGTATCATCTGCACTAGCCCAACAAAATAATGGCAACCATGCATGCAATATCATGGCTCTGGCACGCTCCATTATAGTTCTGTTCATCCTCTTCGAGACTCCATTCTCCTGTGGTATCCTAGGAGTAGTCTTGATTCTCCTAATTACTTCATTTGCACAATAGTCCTCAAACTTCTTGCTGCAATATTCACCACCATTGTCAAATTTAAGGCACTTTACTTTCTTACCTACCTCAATCTCCACTAATGCTCTCCACTTTCAAAAAGTATCAAAAACATCAGATTTATGCCTGATTGTGTAGATCCATGTCTTCTTGCTGAAATAATCAATGAAGGTAATATAATAAGAGTAGCCCTCAAGAGAAAGTATCGGTGAGGGACCCCACACATCCGAGTGTGCTAACTCTAATTTCTCTTTCTTCCTTTCTGGACCAAATTTCAAAAATCTTACCCTTTGCTATTTTTCGTATACACAACCTTCACAGAAACCCAAATCAACATCATTGAGTTTTGGCAATAGTTTTTTGGAGTGAAGGGTTTTCATTCCTTTCTCACTCATATGAACCAACCACAAATGCCATGATTTCACATCATCTTGAGCAGCATAGTTCAATGTACAATAAGATGAGTTCTGCAGTAAATACAAAGTTCCAATCAACTCACCTTTTGCAATCACCATTGAACCCTTTCTCATTCTCCATTACCGATTTTTGAAATTAGTGTTGTATCCCTCTAAATAAAGTGCACTAATTGAAATCAGGTTCCTCTTCAGATAAGGAATGTGCCTAACATTGTTAAGCACCTAGATATTTTTGTTTGGCAATTTTACATTCACCGTGCCAATACCCACAATCTCACATGGATAGTTATTTCCCAATAAAACCTCTCCATAATGACCTGGAGTATAATAAACAAAGTACTCCCTATGAGAAGTGACATGATAAGAAGCTCTAGAGTCCATAACCCAATACGCACTAGTGCAAGTTGCTGCAAGAATCAGGGCATCCTGATAAATTGCACCTGCAATGTTTACCTCTTGAGCATCATTCCCATTATTGTCCTCATTCTTATTTATGTATTTGCACTCTCTCTTGAAGTGTCCACTCTTCCCACAATGCCAAAAATCAATCTTGATTTTGTCTTTGGTTTTAGATCTACCCTTCGATTTTTCTCTATTATGGCTTTTCCATCTAGCTTGGCCTTTTCCTCTTTCTCTATTTTTACCTCTACTTTCTGTAGATAGTTCTACTCCAGATGATGAAGCCTCCCCTGAGGTTTTTCTCCTCATATGCTCACTAAGGATTGTGCTAACCACATCATCAAACACCAACTTTCTATATTCAGGCACAAAATTACTCATTGCCATTACAACGCTACCCCATGAGTCTGGTAGTGAAAAATAAACCCTAAAGTCGTAACCTCATCATCAAAATCAAGCCCTACAGATTTTAAAGAACCCATAATAGCATAAAACTCATTAAGGTGTTCTTGGATAGATCCACCCTCTTGCAAGTTCATAGTAAAAAGCTTTCTAATCAAGAAAACTTTATTTGAAGCTGAGGATTTTTTATACAACTTAGCTAGTGTATCCATGGCTCCTTTGGTGGTCTTTTCCTTCCCGATGTTGTATGCAATAGAATCGACCAAGCTCAATCGGATCACCCTTAGTGCCCTCCTGTCTATTAGATCTCAGTTATCATCATCCATCGTCCTAGGTTTACCATCAACATTCCCTTTTAGAGCGAAGTGTAGATCATCCTTCTGATACAGATAATTCTCCACTTTGGTTTTCCACATACCAAAATTTTGTCTAGTAAAATTCTCTAGTTTAAACTTCAAACTTTCTCCCATTTCTCCCACTCGAATAGAAAACTCTCATGTGAGTGCCCTTTCCCAACAATATCGCTCTGATACCAGTTGTTGAGAATTTACCATGTACAAAAAATACACAATCTATGAAAAAATAAATAATAACAACGAAAATGGAGAAACAATTCAAACCCTAGCTAAGCCCCCATAAGCAAAATAGGAAACAGTGCAATAAATAACAAGTAATCACACAAATATAAGAGACACAAGATATACATAGTTCGGGCAGTGTACCCTAAATCCAAAGTGAAACAATCAGTCATTTGTATTAGCAACAATACAACAATCTTCTCCACTTGTACAATGTCTCCTCCCCTCTCTTCCTCCAAACCAAAAAAGAGCATTCACATATAAGACAACCTTTATAGTACAAAATATATAGAGATTCATGACTTTTACACTACCCGAAACCACATAGTGGTGTCAAAATACAATGGGCCAAAACCATGGGTTGAAACCACCCATATGGTTATCATGTTCTTTTGACAAGTTTTTTTCACCAAGAATTATAGTTAAATTTCCTGTTCCTATTGTTGATCGTTGCCCATCAACAATATTTAATGGCCTTGGAACCCCACCAACAATATTTAATGGTAATTAATTTCTTTCTTATCAATTTGGCTCCATTACCTAACAATTTGTTGTGGGTTTGCTTTGGGCTAAAGCTTTCAGATCGAGCCAGGGAGGGGATGGGGCTACCTTCATCCTCACTATCGATATGAATGGATTCTAGGTCAGAGTCCTAAGGTTGGATGAAATGCATAGACTTGGGAAGGGATTATGAGGGATCGGATCCCGTCAGATCAACCTGGGAGTAGACTGGGGGGAGGGGTTATTGGCTAGAAGGGGCTTCACAAGACCCTTGGAATAAATATTAGAGGGTATGACTGTGTGACATACCTGGTCCACACTCGAAAGTGGAAGGATTTAGACCTTGCTCTTGCCTTTGCTTACCACTAAGATGGCCTCTCCTGGAGCAGATACCTATTTTGCATTGGCTGTGGTACCATCATGGGTTGCATGCCCTGCAAGACCAACCTGGTTTGAATGCACCGTCGGTCTGTCCTGGACAAAATGCTCTACAAGATCCTGGTTTGACTACACTGCGAACCCATATTTTCTAGGAAATTTTTTGTAGGTGTTAGAGTTCTGAGGAGGGAACCTGTTGCGGGGCCTAACCGACACTTTTGGATCAAAGGGGTTGGCAGCTTCGTCCACCCTGGGATAGTTGGATAGAGGGCACTAGTTTTTGAGTTGGCCTTGGATGTTGCATTGGGTGCAGAAGATAGGTTTATTTTCATATTCAAGAAGCTGGTGCCACCTGAAGGATCATGAAACCAAGTTTACAAAGAATGGGAGTTCCCTCTCTAGATTGGTGTTGACACAAATGCGGGCATGGACCATCCTAGATCCTGCTTTGGTTGTTGGGTCAACAACTACAAACTCTCCTACCATCCTTGCAATGGCTTTTAGGACCTCTTCTTGCCACAGGTGGAAGGGTAAGTCAGGGATGCGAACCCACACTGGTGCATAGTTGATATTTTAGGTATTAGGGTTGAAATATGCTACCTACCATCGGAGGAACAGTCTTCTCCTGCCCAAGAACCAGGGTCCACCTGTTAGGATATGACTAGCATCATCGTGGTTGTAGATTTTAATGATGAAAAACCCCCTAGATAGGGCTATGATATCCATATTCCCTAAAGTTTTCCACTTGGAAAAGGCCCATTACCTTATGGTCTCCATGTCAGGTCATCCTCCCACAAACTTATCGACTAGGGAATAGGACAATTTGGAAATGTAGGAGGAAAAAACCTCTATTGGGATCATGATATCCGTCCCGACCTGGGTAAGGGGGTTTCTTGAGGGAGATGGATGACCCCCTCTATTGAGAACCTACACATAGGACGTCGTGCCATGGCTAGACCCTTAGGTTGCATATTTTTCAGGAGGAACTTTATCTTGAGGGCCCTTCAGGAAAATCTCGAGGGGACCAAGAACCCCGAGGCCTGGATCGGCCTTACCTGGTCCTGTTCTGCCATCCGTCGATCTGCTTGATCGAATCCTGCCATCATCCTTGTCTCCTTCCACTCCCACCGACCCTAATGCTCTTACTGCTCTCGCCATACCAAGGCCTCTCCTAGTTTTAACATCACACACCTTGCTCCATTTCACCACAAAAAAATTTGCTTTTATCATGTAATATTGACCACAAAAGTGACAACATAATATAGATTAAACTTTTTTCTACCAATTTTGACATAATATACAAGGACATATAATATGTTGGAATGGCCTATAAGATTTATTTAATTAGTTGCACTCTTCTTGCTAATGATAACCATCTATATTTCCATGTCGATAGTTTATTTTGAACTTTACTTATAACTAGATTCCACAACCCTCTCTTCATTCTCCCCTTAAATAAGGGTATACCTAGATATGTTGCTGGAAAATGTGTCTCTTCCATTTGAAGTAACTTGCATTTTTTTACTTTGATTCTAGCTAGAGTATTTAGGAAGTAAATTTTGAATTTTGTCCTATTAACGTTTTGCCCTGACATTATTTTATATTCCTTTAATAAGTTATTTAAAGCTCTGGTCTTGTTTTTCTCTACCCTCCCAAAAAGGGTTGTATTATCTACAAACTACTGATCAGTGATGTTATTGATGTTATTACTATCCTTAAGTCCACTTATTAATCCATATTTATATGTCTTCTTCAAGTTCCATCCCAATACCTCTACCTTAATAATGAACAAATATGGTGATAGAGGATCTCATTGTCTAAGACCCCTATGGGATTTAAATGATTATGTTACTAGCCCATTGACTAACACTAAATATGATACTATAGAGACACAAGATTTAATCCATTTGATCTATTTCTTCCCAAATCCAAACTTTTCTAATACTACAAAAATAAAATCTCATTTAACCCTATCATATGATTTATTTATATCAAGTTTTAAGACCGTTCCTCTCTTTTCTAGAAGTTGTTGAATGCATTACTTCATGAGCTACTATAATCTCATCTAGAATTTACCCCTTTCATAAATCCTCCTTGCTCTTCTGCAATAATTTTGTTTAAGGGTGGTCTTAACCAATTTGCCATCACTTTGGAGATTATATTATATGCCATATTACATAGGCTTATGGGTCTAAATGACTCAAACAATTCTACATCCTTCTTTTTTAGAATCAAGGTAAGATATATTGCATTTAAGTTATAAGGTATTTACTATTTTGCTATAAACTGTTTTGTTGTCACCATTAAAGAATCCTTAACTATTTAATAGTTATATTAAGAGAATGTTGCTAAAAGCCCATTCAAACCAAAGGATTTATCCTTATCAAAAGAGAAAAGAGCTTAATTAACTTCTTCTAAATTAATAGGCCCCATCAGTTTGCTATTTTCTTCATCTATTATAACTAAAGGTACTTCTTCCAGTAGTTTATAATTAAGAAATTTAATCTCCTCCAACCCTAGAATATTCTAGTTAAAATACCTTACCTCCTTTCTGATTTTACTCGTCTTCAATCCAAACCCCTTCTAATTTAATTATAATAATTCTAGATATTTATCTTTGTACTATTGCCATCCTAAGAAAAAACTTTATGTTTTTATCTTCTCCTTTTAACCAAGTCTATATCAATTTTAATCTCCAAAATTTCTCTTCCTTACTTAAAATATTATGGTATTCACTAAGCAACTCCCTTTCCTATAATCTTGGATTATTATGCTCACCTAATTTTAAAATTTTATCATTCAATTCTTATTTCTTATCAAGAATATTTTCGAAAGTGTTCGTGTTCCATTATTTTAATCTAGATTTCATTGATTTAATTTGCTTTAGAAGTGTATACAACCCATCATTTTCTAAAAAAATCCATGTCTGCACTATCATATCAACAAATTGAGGATGGTCTTCCCACATCTACTCATATTTAAAATTTGATCTTTTTTGAATTCACTTGCCACAATTTTAACTCTTATTGGCCAATGATTTGAACCAACCCTTGTCAAGTTATTAATTTTAGCACAAGTCCCTTCATCTAGCCAATAATTTGAGACTATGCATTTGTCTAATTTGTTTGCTATCAAGTTCTAGCATGTCCTATTGTTGGTCCATGCATAGTTGTCCTATTCAAACTCAAATTCCCATAGATTATTATTTGGAGTAAAAGCTAAGAAATCTCTCATAATTTAAGTTATTTCCCTAATTACACTAGATTTTTCATCTAGCTTGGTTATGGTATTAAAATCTTCTATGATCATGAATCAGGTTTCTTAGTCTTTACTTCTCATAAAATCTTCAATCTTACTCCATACTTCTAACATGCTTGGCTGAGTTGTAGGTCCATAGAAATTGATAAGGATGAAATGAATATCTATAAAGTAGTATGTGACTAGTGAGGCTATTTGATGCCTAGTTTTATAAATGGTTTCACAAGAGGTTCTAATTGGATTCCAACATGTTAGAATTCCCCCTATCGCTTCTAAATCCCCAACATCCCATTCACATATTACCCATACTACTTTCATAGTTTTGGAAACTTCTTCCTGTGTCATTTTAGTTTCTTGGATACAAAGAATATTAGGTTTAATACTTAAATAGAGGTCCCTCATACACCTCTACTTTGAGGGGACATTAGCACCTACTATATTCCATGAGACGGTAATCATGTATCATTAGGGGTTGTGGGCCCTCTTGCAAATTACTGATATCATTTTACTATTTGGTAAAGAGAATTTCAACCAACTTAGATTATGTTCCTTTCTTTATGTTTGATTTTGCTTCCCTAACTATTGCTTGTAAATTTGAATGTTTTCCTCTTTTGGCCTTCTTAGTATTGAGAGTAGGTCTTATTATTCTATTTCTCAATATTATTTCACAACTTTCCTTTTCATTATATTTATCCTCTTCTAGGTTTTATAAGAAAACTTATGATTTATCCTACTCATTTTCTAGTATTTCCTTATTATTCGTAGATGTATTAACATCTAACATTATATTTTCTCTACCAATTTCCTTCTCCTAAATGGTGTATGTTACTTCAATAGAGTCTTCAAAATTTGATAAGGCACATATCTTAGGTTCAACAAGAATGTTCATCCTTAAATCAAGATCATATTGAGTAGATAGTTCCTAGTTAATATTCTAATCCCATTGTACTATGTCCTCTAAGATATAACTTGTTCTTTCTTCATAGGCTAAAGGATTAAAATAATTGGTATTTATTCCATTATCCTTACTAGTATCCATTATTTTTATACTTTGATCTATCTAGACTTATTTTTTGAAAGTTGAAAACCATACTCATCCATGTCCATTTGTAAGTTTCTCTTGTGGTTTTCTACATATATTTTTGTTGGACTCTTATTAGGGTATGATCTCTAAATATGCCCCATGTCATGATATATTCTACAAATGAAAGATATATTTTTATAATCCATGGTTTGGATCCATAACTTACGCCCATAATTAAGAATGATTGATTCTGGAAAAGGTTTAATGATATCAATCATGACCAATACCTAGGCATAAATAGCCAAGACTCTATCTTTTATAGTTTCTAAAATCTCAAGTAATTCTCCTAGAGTGTTACCTATTGCCTTTAAGGTAGATATTTCCCATAATTCAATGGACAAACCATACATCCTGATCCATAGTAGTAATTGGAATAGATTTATGTTTTTAGGTGCAAAGCCTTCATACCAATGGGTAAGGAAGAGTTCTACTCTTCCCATGATTTAAGGACCCCCTTTTAGGATTCTATCTCTTTCCTCCCTATAATAGAAAATGGATAGGAAGAAAAAGTTTGGGAAGAAATGATAGACTCACTCTAGGAGACTTCCATCTCCTATCAATCCATTTTCTTAGAGCCAAAGCCCTTGGACAAGACCCATTAAATTTACCAATGATTGTATTATCTTTGAGCAACAAGGATCATTTCTCTATGATGTCCTTCCTAACCTCTATTATTAAGAAAATTTTTAAGAATTTAGCTATAAATAATTCCATGGGAAGAAAACTCTAACTTGATATCTATTGAAATTTACTTATATATCCTATAGTGATTATATTATTTGAAAATAAATCTACAATAATATGCATGCAAAACTTCTAAGATAGTAAAGGGATAAATTAAACGTAGCTAAAATTTTTTATGACTAGATATAATGTCTTGTCTTGTTGATGCCCTAGTCCTCCATTTCTCCCTCGCATCATCAAAATCTTGACTAACAAATATCCACAATTTCATTTCCAATGACTTGAAAATTTATCATCGCCCTTGTTTAGGATGGTTGAATCCATAGGATCATATATCCCTCAATACTGCTTGGATTCCTTCATATGACCACCCATTTTAAATCTCTTCCACTTTCACAAAATTTGGTCTAATAATCATCTAAGTCAAATAACCCTTTGTAAAGGTATGGCTCTTGAAAGATGAGATATTTTTCTATAAAAATTTCCCTAGTGTTGCCCTTGTTCCATATGGTTGTATTCGCATGGTCATATCTCCCTCAGCACTACTTGGATTCTTAAGTATGACCACTTATTTTAAATCTCTTAAAATTCCACATAAAATGACATAAGAATCATTTGAACCATATAACTCTATACAAAGATATGGTTCTTAAAATATGAGTTATTTTTTAAAAATCTTTGCCCTAGCTCTCCCAATTCTAGATTATATGAAATTATAAACATTTCATATGTATGCTTTTAATACAAAGATAATGTTGTTCTTTGAAATAAATGCAATATATTTCAATCCTATCTAATTAATTAAAAAAATAATATTGTGATTTTTCTTTCAAGCACAAAGGTAGTTATGGATGAAGTTTATAGTGAAGGAGTTGGAAAATGTATTAATATATTAAGGGACTAGCCTTTTAGAGGAAGTCTTATACATCCATCTAGTTGATGCTAATGCTTTAGAGTCAAGTCTGCCTTTATATAGAGGTGTTTTCATAATCCTAAAATAGCTTCAACTTTATCAATAAAATGGAATGCTAGTACCTAATGTCTTAACCATTTTTAATTTATTATAATGGTTTAGCTATTTAATGAGTGTAAACTCCCTTTTGAGTGTAAGGGTTACCCTCAACCATTAGGGTTAGGGTTAGAGTTAGGGTTAGATAACTCAAAAAACTATTTTGGGTTTAATCTATTTTAGTATTGTAAGTTATTTTGCATAAAGTTATTTTTATATATTGCAAAGGAGTGTTGCTCATAAATGAGGTTGCCCCCTTGAAGTGAAATGTGGTACTTGTAGCTCTTGAGAGCAATCAATAAAATAATTTCTATTGTGTATTCTATGAAAATTTCTTTTTGGTTCTAGTTAATTTGTGCAAACATAATAATTACATATGCTATTAGAGCTTGATCTAGAGATAGTCCATTGTAGCAATGAGGCTTTTGTTTTAACTTTTTTCTATGGCCACAATGCATCCATATTGATAATTTACATTTTTTTTGTATTTTCTTTTGCATATTTTTTTGTAATTTGTTTTGAAGTTAGTAGAATCACTTCTATTTTTTCTTTTCCCTAGATTCATTAGGTTAGAAACCTTGTGTTGGGAGTTTTAAAATATTACAGAGGAGCTATTGTTATTTGGTAAGCTAGGTTTTTCTTGAAGTATTTAATGAAGTGAGAGGTGCTTACCCAGGCCTTAGATAACACTTGTATATAGCTACGAGCTCCCATGTAACCTCAGGTATATAGAGAGACCCCATGGGAATAAGATAAGCTTTCATCCATAGGAAGATATTGTCCATTTGAGTTTTGTGGTTCTTCAATAAGCAATTATCCTTGGGAAGGTACTCGCATCCTACCTCAAAGAGAAGGAATATGGCTATAGAAATGGTGGAATCTTTCATAGTTATTGCATTATAGCAGGTTGATCAATGTCTATGAATGAAGAACATAAGCTTATATTGAGAGGTGAAGGTGAACAATATAAGACCACTTTTTAATTTTCTTTCTCAAATAATAATATCCAATATATCAATGGCAATATCAACAACATTAATCAAGGTAATACACAAATCACCACACACAATAGAGACACCAATTTAACGTGGTTCACCCAATGTGGGCTACTCCACGAAGAAAATATTTCACTAATATTTTCTCAACAAATATCTTGGAAATCCTTCCCTATTACAATATTTATGGACCTCTATCCAAAGTAGATACCAATTCCCTAATCAAGTTCATGGATCTCTATCCACATGAGACACCAATCCCCTCAGCTAATTCATGGATCTCTATCCATAGGATTACTCCTCCTCTGCTATGGTCGGTGATCCTCTAGAAGACTACTGCCTCCACTGCTTTGGCTTGTGGATATCTCTCCATAGAAGACTCTGTCCTCACTCATAAGATCTTTGTCCTAAACTATTGTAGCTAATGGATCTCTATCCACTGGAGACTATTATACTCTGCTCTGTCACCTCCAAAGCTTACTCTCATTTCTATCTCAAATTTGTACTAAACACAGTCCTTCGGTCTAGCAAAATCTGCTCAATATTTGTCTCAAATCTGAACTAAACATAGTCCTTCAGTCTAGCACAAATCTGCTCAATATCTGTCTCTAATCTGCACTAAAAATAGTCCTTCGATGTAGCACAAATCTGCTTAATATCTATCTTTGATCTGTCACAAACCTGTACTTAAATCTACATCAAACTCTATCCTCAAGCCTTAACACAAATCTTGATCCAACACTAATCAAATTTGCTAGACCTACCCCAAATATTAACTCAAGGTTTGAACAAATCAATCAATCAACTCTGCTCTCAAGTCTTCTCAAATACTTACCTCAAATATGTCCACAAGTCCTCTCTAGAACTTGCTCAAACTGCTCTCAACAAGTCTTCACCAAGACTTACCTCAAATTTGTTCAACAAGTTCTCACTAGAACTTATCCAATATTCTCAATAAGTATTCACTAAGACGTACCTCAAATCTGCATTGTAAGCTTCCACAAAAGCTTACTCAACTCAATCCTTAAGTCCACTCTAGGACTTACTTCAAATCTGCTCACAAGCTTTCACAAAAGCTTGATTAACTCTGTCCTGAAGTCCACTCTTGAACTTACTCAAATTTGTCCACTAGCTTTCACAAAATATTATTCAACTCAACTCAATCTATCACAGAAAACCTCTTCAATCACATAAACAAATTTTACTCAAAATTTTGTTTGACCTCAAAAATATATAGAAAATGGTTAGAGACTCAATATTTTTCACACTCACTATTACTCCAACACTTCCAATTCAATTATGCTCAATCAACTCCACTCAACCAATCATTCAATAAAACACAACTTACTTATGAACCCTAACCAATTGTTTCACTATACTTCCAACAGCTCTCAACCTTGACTCAAGATGATTCCAAATTCACATAACAATGATACTCATGATATTTCACAAACCCTAGTCAAGCATATGAAAGCTTACTCCAATATTTCTAACAATGCTTATCAAACAATCTCACATAACAATGATACTCATGATATTTCACAAACCCTAGTTTAAGATAGTTCTCAATTTCTCACTCAAATGTTCTCACAAACATTCATCAATCATGCACATGAAAGCTTACTCAACAATGCTTATCAAACAAACCTTTTCACTCCAACTTAGCATTCACAACATCCAACCCAAAAATATTTCACTCACAAGGATAATATGCCCATACCTTTTGTTTGATGAAGAATTAACCTCAAAACCTGTCTCAATCACAATCAACCTCTTTGCCAATCTCAAAGGTTAGGTAGCAAAAACCTTCTCAAAATTTTATTCAAATATTCCCTCAAAATATTTTACCATACAAAACATTAAATCTCAATTACACCTTATAATCTCCACACTCTTAACCACTACTCAAAACCCTAGATCTCAAATTAAATTGGAAAAAATAAAATTTAATAAAACACCTTATACCTCCCTTTAACTCAAAAATTCATGCCACTTTAAAAACCTTAGGAGCCAACTTTAATTAAAAATTAAATACCTCTATTGCCCTCGATGGGATTTGATCTCTCGCTGCACTGCCACCAGCACCCTAACCATGACCCAAATACCATGTGAGCTAGGCACTCACATTGGTAGTCAAAAGCGCCTTGTGCGCTTTGACTCATATGCTAGGCGCCAAAATAAAAAATGACATCGATAAAACACTCCCATGCCTATCGTCGGGATTCGATCACAGGACCTTCCGCTTGTCAACATTTCAATGCATAGCCGCTTGTCGCTAGCCCAACCACCAGGTTGGCAATGAGGCTTTAAGCCTCCCTTCTTTTATTCCTTCTATGGTCGCCGTAAACAAATACAAATTAATCTTTTCCTTGCACGCAGATCGCGAAAATTCATAGGCACTCAATATTATTCAATCGAAGGTAAGGGCTTAGTCAACCATATGCACATGGTATTTATACCATTGTGCAATCTCCCTTTAGACGTCGACTTAGGAAAATAAACTTTTGACACCGGTGCTTTAAATTAAACATTTTCTCTTCTAACCCTAACCTTAGGGTTAATTAAATTAAATTATAAATTAATTTATAATGATATTATTATAATTAATTTATAATTAATTTAATAACTTTAGGTCTTAACATTAGACCTTTAATATTATAATAAAATATTATAATATTATTTTTCTTGGGCTCTCAACATTAGGTCTTTAATATTATAATAAAATAT
This sequence comes from Wollemia nobilis, assembly GCA_028583015.1. Lineage (NCBI taxonomy): Eukaryota > Viridiplantae > Streptophyta > Pinopsida > Araucariales > Araucariaceae > Wollemia > Wollemia nobilis. The sequence continues at coordinate 163,013 of JAQPPZ010015694.1, forward strand.
TATAATATTATTTTTCTTGGGCCTTCCTATTGCTCCTTTAGACCTTATCTGACCACCTTGAATATTATAATAAGAGATATTATAATATTATTTCACTTAGGCCTAAAAGCAATTTTTCTCTTGCACTGCTTACTAAAATTGACTCTTGACATCCTTCCTTTTGTACTTCTCACTAAAACTGACTCTTGACATCAATGACAACAAAACTTGCTCATATTTCCAAAAATGAACAAGATAAGTATATCTACAAGCCCAAAAATCAAACAAGCCCTACCCTAACACACCCAAACAATCCTGCAAGGACTTTTGGTCATACTGAGAGAGTGATTCATAAGACACCAAAATCCTTACCTAAGTAGAGTTCATTTTCAAAAGATATTTAGTTTGTAGCACAAAAAATAAAGAAAAAAATTGTGAGGACTCTTAGACATACAAAGAGTGCATTTCTAGATAATATTCAAAGTTTGTATACTTTAGCAATAAAGGCATTATAGAGTATTTTATATAGATAGACATTACATACATGGATTATAGAGGTTTTTACAGGTAAAGGGATTATAAGGATTTTTATAGTTAAGGATTATTGGAGTTTTTATAGGCATGGATTGTAAGGGTTTCCCATAAGACATTCAATTATAGTTGGAATCTTCCAAATAAAATATCAACCAATCTATAAAATAAAAATAAAGAATAAAAAAATACCAAAGTGATAAAAAAAGTGCCAAAGCATTGAAAAATAATTAAAAAAATGAGTACTAAGTGTTTTTTAAAAAAATACCAAAGCATTTGAGAAAAAAATCAAGCATCAAAGTGTCAAAAAATTATTAAAAAAAAGAGTACTAAGCGCCCCAAAAAAATAATACCAAAGAATAGGAAAGAGAGAGAGAAAGGAAGAAAGTACCAAGCGATGAAAATCATCATTGAAAGGTGTCATCACCGGGGGTTAAAGGCACATGTAAAAAAATAATAAAAATAATAAAAAGTGGTTGGAGGATGGAAATCACAAGATAATTCTTTAAAAAAATGAGTGAAGAGGTAAAGTAACTACAAGAATTCAAGGATCAATTTCTAACTTTTGACTAGGTTAGAGTATACAAAGCATCTAAACATTCACAATTGGTCTCTACAACATTGTCAAACATGTGCAAGTGACATTACAACACAAGGAATAAAATCTCGTAGTCACTAAATCCATAGAAAATCCATAAAATATTGTGGGTGGACAACATACCTTATCCACTACATCTCATATCACAAAATTGGATTCCTGAAGTTTGATGGGTGAAAATCCTACTGATTGGATATATCGTGCAAATCAATATTTTAATCTACATCAAACTCAAAATTTTTCTAAAAGTTTATATAGTCTTTTTTCAACCTAGAAAAGGAAGTCTACAAAGGTATCATGAGTTACATAAATATAAGGGAACAACATCTTTGAGGGATGAATTTTGTGAAAACTTCCTTGTTTGATTTAGGCCCAATGCTTATGAGGATTTCACAAGAGCTTTTGTGAAGCTCAAACACATTCATATGGTTTGATACTACCAAAAAAATTTGAAAAATTTGGCCAACATGATAGAAGGGCTAACTGAGGCATTTTTTACAAGTCACTTTGTCAGTGGGTTGAATGAATACATCCAAACAAATATAATAATGTTTAAATTAAATAACATGATGGAAGTCATCGAGCTAGCGATATTGGTTAAATATAAAATGGTGGCATACCATTACACAAATAAGTTGTCCTAGTTCCAAAAAAATTCAACACCATTAATATCTCCTAATGTAGGAAACACAACAATCCCCATTAAATGACTGAGACAAAGATAAAATTTTGTTGAGGTAAGGGCCTATGTTATAATTGTAATGAGAAATATAGTCTAGGCTATAAATGTATTTGATAAATGTTATACTTACTAGATGTTGAGTCAACCACTACCCTCCATGGGCTTAAGGTATCCATTGGCAACTTAGATAATTAACAACATGAGGATATTGATACTTTAGAAGAGCCCACATCTAAGATATATTTGTAAGCCTTGGAAGGTATGGATATGTCACATACTATAAGAGTGCATGGGTACTTCAATAAATTTTCTCTAACTATTCTTATTGACTCAGGTAGCAGTCATAAATTCATTGATCCCAAGGTGGTAAAACAAGAAGACTGCTACTTATACCCATGAAACAAATTTTAATTCATGATATCCAATGGAGGTACTCTTTCTTGCAAATGCAAATATCACAAGCTCAAGCTTATTATAGGATACTAATGTAAAAACCGATATGTTTGTGTTTCCATTAGGAGTGTGTGACAGTCCTAGGCACTCAATGGTTGCATACACTACGTTCTATCTTATGTAAAGTTTCATAAATGTGGATGCAATTTACAAAAATGGATAAATAATCCACTCTCAAGGGGTTGATAGTTGGACCAAAATTAGTCATCAATTCTCTTTGTACAAAAAATCACACAAAATTAGGTCATTTGGGGAGTCATGGCTCAACTTTTCATAGTGGATTTTATAGAACTTGATCAAACTGATCCATCCACAACATTGTAAATATTCCTCAATAAGTTTACCCATGTGTTTAAGGACTCTTATATGAATGATCATATCATAGTAATCATTCAAGGGAATATACCACTCAACATATGTCCTTACTGATATTCTTCTACATAAAAATAAAAAATTGTAAAGTTGATCTAATAACTATTGAAAGCAAAAGTAATTAAATGGTTTGTTCAATAATGTGATATTTAGGGTGACAATCCTAACTCTAGGAACACTCCATACATTACTAATTCTAGCAAAAATGTGAATTTATATTTCTATGGATTTAATTAGGGGACTACCTAAGATGACAAGTAAGTGAGTTATTTTGATTGTTATGGATCATCTTTCAAAGTATGCCCACCTTTGTCCTCTTAAACATATTTACCCACATTCCACCATTTTCCAAATAATAATTGATCACATTATCTTGCTCCCTCAAATTCCATCCTCTAGTTTGTGATTGTGACCATACACACCAATAATTTTTTGAAGTCTTTAATCTACAAGGAACCTAATTGAATGAGTTTGGCATACCACCTCTAGATGAATGGCCAAACTAAAATTATCACCAAGTGATTAGAGACTTACTTATGATAATAAATATTAGATCATTATATGCAATGGACCAAATGGTAGCCACCACCAAATCTCATCTCACATCTTCCTAACAATTCTAATGGATAAAATAACAACAAGAGTTTTATGAAGTCCTAATTATTCTCTAGCCAAAATCTATTCTAGATAAACAATCATGATAACTACACAATTGAACCATTAAATTTTTTTTGGTGTAAAATTGTAGATTACATATTGAGGCTACCACATGAGAACCACTATACCAAATCTCACAATGTTCTTCATTTTTAGCTGTAAGGACAAATATAATGTTGAAGGGGGAGGTAGTGTTAAGACCTCACATCCCAACCCTTTTTATTTTATTGTAATGGTTTAGTTAATAATGAGTGGGCACCCCATTTTGAATATAAGGGTGACCCTCAATTATTAGGGATAGGGTTAGATAGCTCAAATAGTTCTTTTGGGTTTAATTTATTTATGCATTGTAAGTTTTTTCTTTTTCAATTAATTTACATAGGTTTTTATGAGGGGTTTTGTCCCCTCATACTGAAGCATTGTAAGTTATATTGGGTAAAGTTATCTTTATATATTATATTATAAGAAAGGGAAGGTATCCTAAAGAATTATATTGTAAAGAAGCATTTTTGATAAAGAAGGTTTCCCCCTCGAAGTGGATTACAATCAAGGATGTTGTACCCTCAAAATAGCCTATGATACTTGTAATTATTCAGAGTAATAAATAAAATAGTTGTTATTTTGTATTTTGTGCGAAACTATTTTTTGTTCTAGTTAATTTATACAAGTAGGTAGAATGTGGATGACAAGGTAAGACATTGACTTAATTTTTCTATAGGGTCTCTAGGAATTTAAATCCAAAATAAACCTCTACATGAAGGCTTTCTCCAAGAACTAAACAAATGGATAGCTTTGGATTAAGTCTAATAAATGTTGGGACTATAATGGAATGAACAAGATGAGATATATTGTACATGGAAATGAGTTACATATATAGGCAGAAGGCCTATTTGATAACATGACAAATGTCAAGTGAAACTGACAAGTGTCAAGGTGAAGGCATAGTGCACTTTAATTCTAACATTTCCCCTTAAAGTGAGACATAGTGCACTTTAATTCTAACATTCCCCCTTAAAGTGTACTATCCTAACTAAAGAAAAAAAACAAGTCAACATTAGGTAACATTCCCCCTTAATGTTGACTTCTCTAAAAGCAACCTATCATCCTCTTTTATTGTTGATTTGGTCTAGGCTCGTGCTCCTTGCGCTTGGCTCTCCAACTGTGAATAATGCTAGATTCACTGTGTGTACATCTCGGTCTGATGCCTCCTAGTCAGCCACTTCCACGGGTCTGTTGTCACTGGGTCAGCCGTCTAAGTGCCTTAGGGTCAGCCACTTCTAGATCTGTTGCCTCTGCAGGTCATCCTCAGAGGATGTTGCCTAGCGTAGGTCACTAACTAGATCCACCATAAATATCAAATCCCTCCTCATGGTGAACTCAATCTAGAAGGTTTTGGTATCTGCCAAAAATACACCTTAATACATAAGAAAAAAATGAGCCATGAAATACAATAAAATGAGCCATTGAAGCCAAATATGGAGGAGAAGAAGAAAGAAGAATAGAAGAGAATCTTCTGAAGTGTCTTCATCTGTAGTCTTCAGAAGTAGATCCAGAAAAACCTCGGATAGAGTGTAGGGTGTCTATGTCTGTAGTCCCTAGAATAAGTGTCCTTACCTCATCTTACCAGAATGCATGGGTACCCAGCCGCTGCATCCGCAAAGTAGAAAGAGGATAATACTAGATACTAGGTTCACTTACAAGTGCCTTGGGAGTGTCGGGTTCAATCGAAAGTGCACTCCAAGGTAGAAAACTTTAAGGCTAAAAAAGACATCTTAAATAGCCTCAAAATTATAAATGGACACCACCAATGTGCCCGTCATGGAAAAACGTTTCCAACGACTATAAATACCCTTATACTTGTGTCTAAATGGGGCCTTCAACTTGCTGGGAAAACAATAGCATGCCTCTCTAGGCAACAAAATAAACCTCAGGAATAAAAATTCCTGGCATCGCACTCTGGCGGCATAAAAACAGTTTCAGTTTCCCTCGCAGGGGAATTACATGGGCCAATGTCTCATCTTCACCATCGCTCGGTGCCGATTGGATTTATTTTACCAACAAAAAAAGCCTCCAGCTGCGGGTTCCCACAAAGACATATTATTGTATACAAAGCAATAATAAGATAGATCACCGTTCGCAATCTGGTTACTCCAAGCGCATGCCACCAAAACAGGCTCACATCACGAAACAACAAAAGAGGGTAGTGGCGTTGGATTCTCCTGCAATGAATCAGAGGTCTTTGGCTTTGATGGCAAGGCAACGATGACTAAAAAATTCATCAATCACTATCCTATGCTCACCAAACTGAAATGCAACCGACTCACCCACACAGGTGTTTACCCACTCTCACTACAACATAGAAACATTAGCACATAGGACTGGCGATTATGAAAACAAATAGAAGTGTGCATCACAGGGAGTCTTCCACAATCACCCTCGGAGCATAAGATAATCACGAACTGTTACGGGAGCATTCTTAGAGCGAAAAAAAAATTGCTTCTTGGTCTTATCCATGATAGATTTCATCTCAATTTGCCCAATATGAGTAAATGAATTCACTTGCACACACATTGGTTATTAATTGACTTGAGTCATTACCATACTCAGGATGGGTAAATGAACATTCACTACACATACATTTGATCTTAGAGAAATTAGATAGAACTTAGTGAGTTTGTTCGACATAACTAGGATGTTTGAGTCTGCAAAACAATTCTAGATCAGCCATCCATAAGCCAACACAACATCATATCATTATCACATCACTACATGAGTCTTCCACTTCACATCCCACCATCACATGTTGGTGTTCCTATTTAAGAAACAAATATAAATTTGGTCAAGTAAGAGTCTAAAACATTTTACAAATTATCATTAGAATATGATGGTCATTCATTTATTTGCATACATAAAAAATCATCAAGAAACTTGGGGGTGTTTAAGGTATCACACCTTCCCCATCAGTCACATAAAAAAAATCCACTTGGATATGTTTAAGGTATCACACCTTCCCCAATCAAAACAATCAATCAACTAAGGGTGCTTAAGGTATCACACCTTCTTCTTCAGTCCAACAAACTGCTTCTTAAAATTAGTTTCTATGTTCAAAAGGTTGTGTCCTCTTGTCAAAGGTTACGCTCTTTACCTTGCATTTGCAATCAATCAATCCATCATCAGTCCTATCCTACAAAACAAAGGAAGCATCAATACATCAAAAATCCTATTTTTTGGGGGAAAAAGCAAAACCAATCAATCCATCATCAACCCTATCCTACTAGGGAAAAGGTAAAATCATCCTATTTCACTTTGTAAGAATGAAATGCACTTAGCCCATCTCATTCCACAAAATTGTCAAATTTTCTCATCAATGCATTTACATCATCCCACATCATCAAATCCATTTATATTATCAAGTGAATCTCGTATCTAGTGATTTACTCTAGTCCCCTAGTGGCTTTAGTGATGGGTTATCCATGCAGTCTGGTAGGATGGGTAGATCACCATAAGGATGCTTGTTCAAAATCATCATCCCATGTCATGTTTAAAATCAAAACCAACCGATCTCTCCTTTTTTTAATACGACTATGTTCACGAAAATTTGCTCAAGGCTATAAAATTCTACTTACAAATTCCCTTTGTATTAAGCCAATAGTTAGGCTAAAAGAGTGTGGTCGCATGAAGTGAGGCGGTATCCCTACCTCCACCACGTGTTCACCAAGGTTGGTTAATTTATCTACAACAACAATAACATTGCACATTGTGCTAAGAGCAAATTTTTAAAAATATGGAATCATCCCCAAACTTGGGGTAACCAACCTTGAATTTGATTTCAATATTGGCATATCCATTTACATCATCCATTACACTATTCAAATCCAAAAACCCCTTTTTGTTGGGGCAAAAACAAAATCCTTCATCACGTGCATTTCCAAAAACCCCTTTTCTATTGGGGCAAAAGCAGAATCATTCATAACATTCATTTACATCATTCATATCATCTACATTTCCAAAAACCCCTTTTCTATTGGGGTAAAATTAGAATCAATCATTGCACCATTCCCAATCATTGCATATTCATTTACATTATTCATATCATCCCCATTTCAAAAACCTCTTTTTTTTGGGAAAAAATAAAATCAATCATTTAACTATTCATAATTACACCATTCCCATGCACTGCATCATTCACATTCCTTTACATCATCCATATCATCCACATTTCCAAAAACCCCTTCTTCTATTAGGGCAAAAAAAAATCAATCATTTACATCATTCACATCACCCACAATTCTATCAATTGGCTTGTGAGATTCATTCTTCACTCATTCGTCAATTGAGGGGGTAAGCTATACTAACAATTTTTATCTTCAATATCTTTTTGTGCACCAAGAAAAACAAGCTGCTTCACCAAACCAAGTGTCTCATGTTTTTGCATCGCATTGTATTTCACGCAACACGATACAAAAAGGGGCATTTGTAGACACCAAATCCTAGCCATTTATCATCCATTCACATCATCCAATCACAACCATCCATTATTTATTTATATATGTATATTTATTTATATTTATATATAAATATAAATATTTTATATATTTATATTTATATATATAATATAAATATATATGAAGAAATCACAACCGTTCATCATGTCTTAATATCAACGATCCATTCAACTTGATATGTGTCACATATCAAATTCATAATATTAGCGCTTCATCATGTTTTAATCTTGGTTGAACATTGGTGTCGTCGAAACCCTGACATGTTGAAGGTAAGTTATAAAAGATCATTCACTTTTGTGAATGAGGTTAAGCGGTTGTTTGATTCAAAATTTGATTGACGATTCTTGAGTTTAGAAAGCATTAGAGCCATTCATCCATCATCATATAAACCCTAGCATTTTTCTAACACTTTTCCTCCTTGCCACCTTCGCATCCTCCATTTTTGTTGCCAAAACCCCTGTAAAACCCTATCCAAATTCTGCAAAGTGTCCCCCATCACCCACAAACGCTCCTGGGTGTATCCCAGGAACATTGCAGGGCATTCATAGCCTTCCCTAAATTCTCTAGGGCATTTACCCTCAACCAGTTTACAATCGACAAACCCTCGAACGCTTGTGGGCGTTCATGCATCACCAAATCGTGGAAACAAAGATATAGATCAACATTGCATGTATTACTCTAACAAGATAATAGGTATTACTGGTCTTCAACTTACGTTTTATGTATTTGACTTACACTTTATCATTGTTGCACCTAGGGTGGGTTTGTAGATCTACTATTCGAAGGGTCTCACACAATGGAGCCCTCACATATACTAATATTTAGTGTTGTGATTTGTTTGTAGGTACATAAGATATCTTTCATTAATAGTTGTTGCAGCTCAAGTGGTCCCGTAGGGATACACAAGCCCACCCACAAATTTTTTGGAGTGAAGACGACTAGGATACACCAACATTCTTTTAAATGAGGGTTTCAAACCCTCATCATTGTAATAATTGTATCAAGGCATACACTAGCATTGTAACCTCGATTTGGGGCAAATCCATTATACAAATTGGAGATACAGGCTCCTTGAGTTATAATAAATAAGATCTATCATTTTATGCATTGTATTACTATTTTCTTTGATCTATTGCTTTATTGGTGTTAGTCATTTTTTTCTTTACAAAAATAATAGCAATTCAATGAGAAATCTATATAGTAGAATACCTCTTAATAAAATATACCATTCATTCAATTTTTATAAAATGCTCAATAAAAAATGCATACATACATATTCTTCAACAATATTTGATAGAGGTCAAACAACATTAACTTACATTAAGGGATATATAGACTTCGATAATACAATATATGCAATTGTAAAAGCTAAATATCCAACCATTTGAATGAGCTACATTCAAGTATATATAGCTTTACATTTGCATTTAGTTATTTTAGCATGATTTCTCTCAGAGTGGACTGTAGGCTTGTCAAGTTGATGCAGCATGTGTGCATCCTTTTTCAGCTCATTTTGTTGCAAATGTATCAATGCCATGACGTTGATGTGGTTTGCTTCAAATTCATCTAAGAGAGTGAAGGCCTAAATGTCTTCATCTAATCCATAGGATCATCTAACAAGTTTTTTTTTTCTCTCGGTTACCCCATGACTAGCCCAACTATGTTGGTATAAGTGTCGATCAAGAAAGCTTTTGGATGTTGAGATTCTCTGATAGTAGATTATGACTGTCAGGCATGTGCTTGAGAATTTTGCTATATCATAGGATTCATCTCTTATTAGTTGAAATCAATTCATCCTTTTAGTATGCAGGTGTTGTCAACCTCATTATCTATTGAGGGCTTCTCAACACTTAGATTAACTTTATGCTTTCTCTTGCCAAATATTGGGTTTCTTAGCTTATCTTGATGATGCCAACACCTTTAGAATTTGGCCACCCTTTATACTTAGTCACATACCTATGCATAGCACTAGATGTAGGATGAGCTTCCACTTTATATTGCCCTAGTGTGTCAGGTTCAATACCTTAGAATATTTTTTGTTCCAGCTCTATTATATTATGAGAGTTTTTATGCAACCTATGCTAATATCAACACTTTCAAAAACCTAGCCCTCTCTTTTATATAGCCAAAAATTTTCTACATCCAACAAGTTCTTCTATGACGTTGAATATCAGATCCTTCTCCACACAACCAAAATAATTTTATAATGCCTTAGATGCTAAAATTTTATCAAGCCTTTATTGACATTAGCATTTTATATTTTTGGCCATGCCTCGTGCTTAGTAAAAAATTGAGTCCGATATTAAAACAAAAATTGGATTCTTTTACCTTAGTCAAAACCTGAGCTTCAACCATATCGAATGTCGAATAACTTTATGCTTATTGTTGATGTCAGCATCTCAAAAATCTAGCAAATCTTCATACTTAGAAAAATTCAACGTTTTGGTGCTTCTTTAGAATAGTTGAGCCTTACCTGCCTTTTTTTTTGGTTTGATGGTTGTTCCACATGCCTGACTAAGTCTCTAAAGCTACTTAGCAAAATGGAAAAATATTGATAGCAAAATTCTCTCTTTTTGAAGAGATAGATGTGGATAAATTATTCTACCCACAATACCTCCTAACATTAGGCCTTCAAATGGGTAAGATTTGTCTTATTACATCAAGGTTCTATAATCTAATTTGGCTTTAATAGTCTATAATGCCAATCCTTATACCTTGTCCAAATCCTTTGAAGAAGTTGCCCATATAGAATATGTGTTGATTTAAGTTGGAAAACTAATATTCACTCCACCCATGGCTTATGCAACATATATAAATCTAACCTTTAGTCCATAAGTACTAGAATTCCACCTATTATTAGTCCAATCTGCAATGTTCAAACCCAACCTACATCAATGCAATATAACACACCCAAATATCCTCAAATCAATACCCCCTATATCATAATATTTTTAAGTCAAAATGCACTAAAAGTTTTAACCTTTCAACCCCAATTGTTAGCCTTACATGTTCATCCTAAAACATATAGTCTAAACACTAATCATATACCTTAGAATTATAATGATGGGATCCAATCCCATGTAAACAAACTTAGAGAGGTTGTGAAGGTTTTTATAAACCAAAACAACTTGGAAAAAAGGTAAAACCAAAATGTGCAAGAAGAATGTGTGCTAGTAGGTAGGGACTTGTTGAGTGGTGTTTTCACCCAATTGTGAAAGCACACTCTCCGATAGGATCTGAGTCCCAAAATCCTCTGCTTGCAAAGAAATTACAACAGAATAATTTCTCCAAGGTTCCTGTTATGCTGGCTCTTTGTTTACCAATGATGTTGTTCAATTTAAATGCTGGGAATACCTTAGGGTTGCAAGTGGATGTTAACAAGGGGCCTGGTGGTTTATTTTAATTTGAATTTGCAATGGACTCAAAGTGAATAAATCTAAGAAATGAATCTATTTTGATCTTGAGCTTTGATGGATTTTCAATTATTTATTTGAATGACAGTAATTAAAATGCAGAAAATAAAATAAGGGATTGAAAATAAAAGAAATGCAAAATGAAAATGAAGCTAAACTATGTCCAGAGTGCTACCATCTTGATTGACAAAACCGAAGATAATGAGGTTTTTGCATGCAACCTAACCTATTGAACCCGCAAATTCGCACAATCCAGATAAGCTAGGTGCGGGTTTCGGGGTTTTTAATGTAATTTCAGATTTAGACATTCGCATGAAGCAACCAAGAACACTTGCATTAAACTTCACCTAAAAGCCTAGAAATCTGAAAGGGAAAGATAAAACATTAAATCATGCATGCAAAAATGACTCCTTCTTTCTCATCAATGAGATGCCAACTCTCTGTATTTTTGTATTAAAATGATATATCAGTTACAATGACAGAATGTTCCAGGTTTAACAAATCCAGAACAAATGAAGGAAATTGCTCCAAGTGCGAGCCCAGAATGGCTTGCGGCCCTTGTCTCTGCAACACTGCTAGAAGCAATTTCCAACCCTTGTATCAATCCGCGCTTCTGATTTTATACTAATCTGGCGCGGCTCTTCGATTCACCCTGCGTCGCTTCGTTTCACCTTCCAGAATGCATCGTTTCAAATTCCCCGCCTTTTCGTTGCTTTTGATTCATGCTCGATGCCGAAACGTTCGAAATTTTTTGTTACATGTAACGCTTCTACAACTCTGACACTCGTATGCCACGTGTTTCACACTTTCAACATGTTTCATAATGGCCCCATGTAAATCGTGACATTTTTATGCATGCAGCCTTGTTCCTCTGCCAACACATGAAAATGAGACATGTCGCGATATCGCGACATTTTTTGACCAACAACCTTCTTGCCTTCTTGCCCAATGAAAACGCGACATGTCGCGAAATCGCGACGCTTTTCTATTTCGTACACTCTTGGCCGCAACCTATCGCGAAATCGTCGACGCTTCTCATTTGATATGCTTTCGGCCGTAACTTGTCGCGATTTCGCGATGTTTTTCACTCTGCACTCCTTATTCCAATCCACTTTTTCACTTTTTTCCAATCACGTTTTCACTTTTGTCAAAATCGCGATTTATATTCATTCCGATCCACTTTTCTCCTTCCTTCACTGTCACATATCACGACTTTTCGCTTCATCCCCTTTGTCTTTTCATCGCGATATCGCGACATTTTCCTTATGCCTTTTTGTCCATTCTTTTTTTCTTTTTTTTTTTGGCCACGATTTTGCGACATGTCACGATTTCCTACCTTTCTTCTTTCTTTCCTTTCACAACATGTCGCGATTTCGCGACACTTTTCATGCAACAACATTCCGATTCACCTTTTTTTTATACACTTTTCTTTCACGCAACATGTCGCGAATCGTGACACTTTTCATTTTCCGACGCGCAACATGTCGCGATATCGTGACACTTTTCATTTTTTGCCAGTGATGGAGCGACATGTCGCGATATCGCGACACTTTTTCATCCTTGTGAATTTTTCCCCTTTTTCTTGATTTTTAGCATCTGGGTCACCGAGATTTTCTTTGAAAGCATGCAAAAAAGGTGGGTCCCCAATTTTGGGGTGTGTTGTGGATCAGCCACAACAAATGGCGACTCTATTGTCAAATGCTCTTGAGCATTTTAGTGAGAACCCAACCTGGAAACATATATAAACTCGAAAACATGTGTTAGCACATAAGCAATATAAACAAATGCCCAAAGATCAGAAGTACATGAATCATCAGAATCATCAAGTATTAGCTCGGTGTGTGCAATGAATTTCATTCCCTATCGTTTGAAATTGATCAACATTCCATTGTCAGTTTTACATGAATGCATATGTGAGATTGTGAATGATTTGTGTAACCTAATGAATATGCTAGGAGATTTTGCTTTTATAAAAGGCATAGTCTTTCTTCTAGTATCATGCACAAACATTCAAGATTGCCAAACCCTCTTAGGATCCACTAATTAATTGCTTTATTATATCCCAAAGTTGGTTATGAGTCCCTACTATCTTGAACCCATGTGCAAGTGAATGTGAAATCAGAACTTTGGGGAATCAGACTCCCAACCTAACCGAGATGGGAGTTTAACCCTATCCTTACTATTCTGATTTAGAATTCATTACCTCACTTTGAGCAAAATAATTTAACCAATTATGGAAGAAATGGTCATGCTAGTCTAACCCTTTGGACAATCGGTGGTCTTGTTTTTTAGACAAGACATGTTGCCATGCATGGGCATACCTAACCCCATAATCCAAGACTTATCTTCATTTCTTTGGACCTTGGGGATGACTACCCATCCTTTGCAGAGGACAAGTAGTACGATCCTTCCAATCCAATATAAATATGAGATGGGAAAAATTAATTTTTTACTTCTTGGACCTTGGGGATGACTACCCATCCTTGCTAGGGACATGTAGTACGATCCTTCCAATCCAAGCTTTGGATAAAAAATGGAAAATATTAATTTATTGCTTAGACCTTGGGGATGACTACCCATCCTTTGCAGAGGACAAGTAGTACGATCCTTCCAATCCAAGATTTATCATGAAATGAGACATAAGAGCTTTGGGGAATCAGATTCTCAACCTAAGCGAGATGAGAATTTATGCCCTATCCTTACTACTCCATGTAGGTCAAATCAAAGCTTTGGGGAATTGGATCCTCAACCTAAGTTCGATGAGGATTTAGCCCTATCCTTACTACTATGATTTTAGGCTTTAAGCTTTATGGAAGTGGTCAAAACCACTGTTTTAAGGATCATGTTGCATAATAGGATAGACATGAAAAACTTCTTTCGCCCAACCTTTTCTTCCAAGTTAGGTTTTGATCATTTTGCTCAAGATCCTTTTTAATGTATAAGACGTGCTTGGTTCTAGATATCTCAAGACTCAGTTTCCAACCTTAGGATTTTTTTACATTTATGTTATAACACAACCCTAAGAGGATTTGACACACTTTAATGATTTGTACCTAAGATGCATATGCAACTAAGATGGAATGTATATGTAAAGTGAGATGTAACATGAATGCATTATCTCTTGAATTGCAAATGAAATATTTGCCATACAAAACTGACTACTTCATGCATCACAAGTTTCAAACGATATAACTTAAAATGTTTGTGTTACTTGTGGAGCTTTTACAAGACAATTCCAATATTTCATACTCTCCTAATCTTAAGCATAAGTTGACATCTCAATTTTATTTTATTATTATTATTATTATTATTTTTTTCTCTTTTTTTTTTTTTATAAAAACAAACAAAGCATGTCAATTGAAATCAAACACACAACTTAAATCATGATTAAACTAAGAATCCAAAAAATGAAACTTGAAAAACACAAACCAAAACCAAAACCCAAAAACAATCCCAAAAACAAAAACTTGAAAGCCCACACCAAAAAACCAAAAATTATATACACTATTGTACAAGATGATGCCAAGCTTGGACTATTACTTTCCTGGATCCCAAACATGATTAGAATATATCAAAAAACATATGACACAATACACATGCCAAATTTTGTAGGAATCCAACAACAATAAGATCAAACCAAGCAATGCAACAAATTTCAACTTGCCATGCTCACCATTCCACTTTGATTTAGTTCTATTACCAACATCATAGGTGAGATTCAAATCAAATTGATTAGACAATGGTTGATATTCAATTTTATCTTGTCTATTCTTTAAAGTGCAAGTTTCATCATTCCATTCATGATTTAGAAGTAGGCTTTCCTTTTCAAATGTGAGATGTTGCAAACAAGAGCCTATTTCTAAAAATCTTGAATTCAAATCATTTTCCAGGATTTTAAAGCAATCAAAATCATTCAAAACTTGACAAGCATCAACAAAATTTGGCATTTCCTCATTAATGATGTTAGCATCCAAAGGGACATCATGTAACCTATCACTTGAAATTTTTGTAGCTACTACCAAAGGTAAAGATTTCCCCTTGTCATCCATACTCAACCCATCATGATTAAAATTTATCATAACTTGATGAGTATTAGTAGCCTTTTCTTTTTTCTCGTTGTCTTCTTCATCGTCCAATACCTGTTCAAAAACACCAAAGTTAGGCACCCAATCAAACATGCGTCCATATTTTTCAAAACAAGAGCCTAATTTTTCAAGATATGTGTCACGTGACACCTTTCCACGATCAATGGCTTGAGTTGCCCCAAAATCCATATTTTCATTAAGATCATCAATAGCATCCAACCCACACCACTTAGGTTTTGTAATTTCATCATTTTGAGATGGCATAGACATTGTAGAAACAATAGGTGGATCAATATTTTCGATTTCTTGCCCCCCAAGGGGAACAAAAACAATTGATTCTCCTTCTTCATCCATGGTAGTAGAATCATTATCCTTCTCCAACCTTTGATGAGATTCCAACCCTTCTTCCAAAACATTCTCAGATTGTACAGGACTTGTAATATCCTCATATGAAAGGGCAATTGTATTATCCTGCATATCAATAGGCACACAAATTTCATTAGAAGGTTTGGAGTGAGCATACTCTTCCCAAGAATCATAACAATCATCTTTCAAAATCAGATTGTGATGCTCAACTATTTCTTCATCATCTTTTAATTCATCAACATGTTTCTCATCAAATTTATCTTCTCCTTCCTTAGATGGTTCAATTACTTCCAAAATTGGGTTATTGCTTGCATTCAAATTGATAAGGCTATCATAATCCACATGTGTAACCCATGATTCATGTTTAACATGATTTGGAAGGTGTGAATTTCCTAGGCCATTACTTTCAACAATGTCATCCAATGTGTCATCCGAATCAGATTCATCCTCATAGAATTCATCTTTTGGTGAGTCAAGGGTTTCCAATCTGTCACATGTTTCCATACTAGTTGGATCTAGTACTCCTCCCTTGCCTAAAATCATATTCTTATGAAAATCATTGAAATTGATTTTAGCAACATCTTTTGAATCAAGATGAGTATTTTGAAGTTGATTCATACTTAAGAAAGATGGTTGATCTTGCATAGTAGGTTGAGGATTTTGAAATTGATTGAAGCTTGGGAATGATTGTTGATTCTGAAATTGATTCACACTTGAACTTGGTTGAGGTGGATAAATCATTGGGTGGGTAAAGGAGGTATTAAATGATTGAAGATTACATGATCCAAAACCCACACCATAATTTTGACAACTCAATTGTTGCTCAATTGCCATTGCTTGAGTATAGGCTTGTGACAAAGATGTGATTTGAGGCATCCCTCGCAAATATGTGGACATGGGTGAGTCAAGAGCATTGATGTATATTTGGAGAGCCACTTCTTCTTGAAGAACATAAAATGTCACTAATTGCGTATATAATCCAAAGAACCTTTCAGAAAATGACTTCACATTTTCACTTGGTCCTTTTCTAATATAGACCAACTGATTGTACATGAGGATTGGGTCAACTCGCTTTTTGTTGAATTGATTGAGAAATGTTGCCTCTAGCTGAGCCCAAGAAGTGATAGACCCTAAAGGCAGACTTGTAAACCAATCATATGCCACTTTGTCCAAGGTGTAAAGGAACATTTTACAAGCAACATCATCATACCAACTTGTTAAGTGATTCACAACAAATTTGAATGCTTGAATATGTTCTTCTGCAGTATTTGTCCCATTAGACAAAAATTGAGGAAGACATCTCTCAAAACCAACGGGCAAATAATGTTGAACTCCCGGTATATTCAATGGGCTACCTGTCATCCACGGTGTAAACATAGCCATTAGTGAATCTTAAAGAATATAACTTTAATACCCAAAAATTCCTTTTTTTTATTTATTTATTTTTATTATTTTATTTATTTATTTATTTATTTATTTTTATTTTTTTAAATCAAACCAAATCATATTATTCCTGTATGAACAATCAAAGCGTTAAGAACAGTGCATAGCAATTCCTGTAGCCCTTAAATCACAATAAAATAAACCGTTTCAGCCCTCCTTGACGAAACTCTCGATTATCACCAAGAAAACCTGCAACAGAAAAACAAATGCTGCAGTTTAGCCGTTTGTGAGATTTAAGAGATAATTTCAAAATCGAATCAAAAAGATATTACTTATGTATGAAAATCAAAATAAAGTAAACCAATTCGGCCCTCCTTCTAGCGCCAATCTGTTGAGTGGTGTTTTCACCCAATTGTGAAAGCACACTCTCCGGTAGGATCTGAGTCCCAAAATCCTCTGCTTGCAAAGAAATTATAACAGAATAATTTCTCCAAGGTTCCTGTTATGCTGGCTCTTTGTTTACCAATGATGTTGTTCAATTTAAATGCTGGGAATACCTTAGGGTTGCAAGTGGATGTTAACAAGGGGCACTGTGGTTTATTTTAATTTGAATTTGCAATGGACTCAAAGTGAATAAATCTAAGAAATGAATCTATTTTGATCTTGAGCTTTGATGGATTTTCAGTTATTTATTTGAATGACAGTAATTAAAATGCAGAAAATAAAATAAAGGATTGAAAATAAAAGAAATGCAAATGAAAATGAAACTAAACTACGTCCAGAGTGCGACCATCCTGATTGACAAAACCGAAGATAATGAGGTTTCTGCATGCAACCTAACCTATTGAACCTGCAAATTCGCACAATCCAGATAAGCTAGGTGCGGGTTTCTGGGGTTTTTAATGTAATTTCAGATTTAGACATTCGCATGAAGCAACCAAGAACACTTGCATTAAACTTCACCTAAAAGCCTAGAAATCTGAAAGGGAAAGATAAAACATTAAATCATGCATGCAAAAATGACTCCTTCTTTCTTATCAATGAGATGCCAACTCTCTGTATTTCTGTATTAAAATGATATATCAATTACAATGACAGAATGTTCCAGGTTTAACAAATCCAGAACAAATGAAGGAAATTGCTCCAAGTGCAGGCCCAGAATGGCTTGCAGCCCTTGTCTCTGCAACTCTGCTAGCAGCAATTTCCAACCCTTGTATCAATCTGCGCTTCTGATTTTATACTGTCTGGCGTGGCTCTTCGATTCACCTTGCGTCGCTTCGTTTCACCTTCCAGAATGCGTCTTTTCAAATTCCCCGCCTTTTCGTTGCTTTTGATTCATGCTCGATGTCGAAACGTTCGAAATTTTTTGTTACATGTAACGCTTCTGCAATTCTGACACCTGTATGCCACGTGTTTCATGCTTTCTACACGTTCTATAACGGCCCCATGTAAATCGCGACGTTTTTATGCATGCAGCTTGTTCCTCCGCCAACACGAAAATGAGACATGTCGCGATATCGCGACGTTTTTCGGCCAACAACCTTCTTGCCTTCTTGCCCAGCGAAAACGCGACATGTCACAAAATCGCGACGCTTTTTTGTTCCGTACACTCTCGGCCGCAACCTGTCGCGAAATCGCTACGCTTTTCGCTTGATATGCTTTCGCGTAACTTGTCGCGATTTCGCGACGTTTTTCACTCGGCGCTCCTTCGCACCTCGATATCGCGACGTTTTTCACTCGCGCTCCTTCGCAACTCGTCGCGATATCGCGACATTTTTCACTCGGCACTCCTTCGCCGCAATCTGTCGCAATTTCGCGACGTTTTTCACTCGGCACTCCTTCGCCTTTGCCGAACCACTGTCGCGATTTCACGACGCTTTTTTGCTTCATCCCCCCTTCGCTGCTTTTTGTCGCGATTTCGCGACCATTTTACGCTTCATGCCTTCCGGTCGATTCTGTCGCGATTTCGCGACCATTTTTGCGCTTCATGCCTTCCGATCGATTCTGTCGCGATTTCGCGACCATTTTACGCTTCATGCCTTCCGCCTGCCTGCAAGCCGCGAAAATCAAACACGTCGCGATTTTGCGACGATTCTGCCCACCTGCTGTCGCTGACTGCGTTGACCGTGATTTTGCGACACGTCGCGATTTCGCTACGCCTTTCTACTTCACCTTTCTCTCTCCTCTTTCGGCCGCGACGGAGCAACATGTCACGATTTCGCGACACTTTTTCATTTTACCTTTCTCTCTCCTCTTTCGGCCGCGACGGAGCAACATGTCGCGATTTCGTGACACTTTTCTGTTTTTGGCAGCGATGGCGCGACACGTCGCGAAATCGTGACACTTTTCATCTTCTGCCAGCGACCGCGCAACATGTCGCGAAATCGTGACACTTTTCATTTTTCGCGACGACCGCGCAACATGTCACGAAATCGCGACACTTTTTATTTTCTGCCAGCGACGGAGCGACATGTCGTGATATCGCGACACTTTTTCATACTTGTGCATTTTTTCCTTTTTCTTGATTTTTAGCATCTGGGTCACTGAGATTTTCTTTGAAAACATGCAAAAAAGGTGGGTCCCCAATTTTGGGGTGTGTTGTGGATCAGCCACAACAGGACTTGACAACAAAGAAGAACTCCTTATCATATGAAGATCAAATACCTAGACCAACTACCAACACATATTAGAACTAGGTGTAAAATAATATGGTGAATGCCAATATAAAAATGAATACCTTTTAGTATCTTATACATAATGCAATACATAATCCACTAGAATGTGTTGTAATAAAAAATGCTCAAACTATAAAAACTTGGGGGGAGGGGAGGGTCCTGCTTCCTCTCCCTGCTCCCCCTCCCCTGGTTCTTGCCCAGTTCCTGGCTCATCCCGGGTCATCCCGCTCTGGGAATGCTTTGTAGCATATGATCTCCTTGGGGGGAGATCCTTCTCCACTTTTTGCTCCTTTCCTAGCAGTTTCAGGGTTTCCCGACCTGAGCCCGTGGTCTGGTGCATCCCATGGATCTCCTAGGGTTTCCTGCATGTTTTCGGGATCCCTTCCCCGATCTCCCTCAAGCTTTCCCCTGGGGTTTTTTGTAATTTTTTTGTGTGGATCCGGTTCCTAGGGCTTCCTCGATCGATGGTGGTGGCAGGTTGGGATTTCGATTGCTTCTTGGTGCATCCTGTGAGGTCCTCTCTACTTCGGGGTTGGTCGAGGGGGCCAGTTTCCTCTTCTTCCAGTGACTCCTCTCTGCGATGCCTGTGGTTGCTATTGGTCTCGTCCCGTTGGGTAGGGCCCTTTTCGGTTTCCTGTTTAGAGGCTTCTTCTTGCTGGATCTACAATTTGGTGGACACCCAGGGCATTGGTTGGCCTTCGGGGTGGATCTCTTCCTCTGCCTGGGTTGTTCCTAGTCCCAGTCCCAATTCCCTAAAGTTGTCCATGAGCAAGGATGGGGTGATCTTGGTCCCTTCTTTTGGGGTTCCTAGGATTTTTTTTGAATGTCTGGATCTTGGGGGAGGGGACCCATGATCAATGCATGCAGACTCTGGTTCCCCCAGGTTAGGTTTTCGAGGATCCCATCTTTGTGCCTGTTGCTACTTCCCGCCTGGGATCCTTAGGTTGTCCATTTTAGTTCATGTTCAAGGGCTTCTGGTCCCAGTTCCCTGGACCTGTTCGTGAGCAAGGATGGTGGTTCCTGGGCCTTTATGTTGGAGTGTTGGGGGATTCCTTCTATATTATCTGGTCTGAGGAGGAGATCAGTGTGTTTGCAATTGTGGTCCCTCCTTCCTCTTTCAGTTTTGGCTTCTGGGATCCTGTCTTTGCATCTGTTGCTATTTTCCCTGGATCCTTTCGGCTTCCTCATTTTTCTCCTTGTTGTGCACAAGGATATCTTGGCTTGTAGATATCCCCAGTAGTGTTGTTCCACTTTTCAGGCTCATGTGGAGGCTTCCCATTTTTTTCTTTGAGGACCCTGATACCATTTCCCAGGCTGTCTTGTTGTTGATCCTTGGCCTGTATCCCGGTGTTGCTTGTTGTTTTGCTCACACGACTGCTTGCTGCTCCGCTACACCCTGGGTTGCATCCCGAGCCATCCCTGTGCAAGGATGCTCTCCAGTTTTCTAAAAATTACCTGCTTCTAGTTTTCGAGCAAGATTTTTGGTTGCAGGCTATTCTTGGCCTTCCTGCTCTCCCTACGCAGGTCTGGGCAGGTGTGTTGTATCCACCCTTAGGAGGATCCCAGATTGCTGTATACACCCCCGGGTGGATCCCAAACTGCTATATCCATCCCTGGGAGGATCCCGGACTGCCAACAATGGGAGGATGATATTTTCATGAAGTGAGCCTCACTAGCTGGTACTAGTATCTAGTCTTTCTGCTGGATCAAGGGTTGTTTTTGGCCCTTTCCCTTTTAGTTTGTGTTTATTTTCATGTACTAAGGAATTGCTTTAAATCTCGGTGCTACGATCCTTTTTGTTATAAGGTTTTGGGATCCTCTTAAAAAACCCAATTTGTATATAAAATTCTAGTTACTTATCAAAAAACAAAATGCTCAAACTATGATATGTAATCAATAGTGTCAGACAGAACAAAAAAATATGATGGTTAGGCAGTAATCCCTTCAATGCCAGTAGTTAAACAAACTATAGTACAAAATCCAAATGTAATAGATCCATCAAAAATAGTTTTGTCATCCTATATGATTGTTTAGATCATTAGACAAGTGCACCAAATGAGGAGGACTATCGTGCCTCACACAAACCAACACAACAAGGTTATTCCCAAGAGCATAGAGTTTGGATCAATTGGAGGCCTCCAAGATTTTTTACAAGGTTAACTCCTTTTAAGATGTGATCTTGAGTGCATTTTTCTACTCTAGCCTAATCTACCAACTTTAGGGAGAAGGATTAGAGAAATGCAAAAAACAAATATAGAGAAGAGGAGAAACCTAAGCTAACAAAGGTGATGCACCAAGATCAGAATAAGATTCTCTTGTACAATAGCCTTGATTGTAATGAACCAATAGCTAAGAAGTTGAATGCTTCCTCCTCTAAGCATATATAATCATAGACTAAAATATAAACATACATACATAAAGGAAACAGGACAAGGAGAATCAAACAATTAGAACCAAATAGTCACAAGACTCCAATATATATGAATATAAAAGCATTACAAGATTATGCTAAAAGTGGGGTTTTGGAATTCCTATAAGACCACCCTTATATCTGCATACTACTATGCAAAATAAAATGAAGAGAAAGCTATACAACTTTCCAATTAGTTGGAATGCTAAGATAACTAATACATACACACACACACACACATATATATTAAAAAATAGGGGATTTTTCCCTCCAAAACTTGCAAGAAAGTTTGACAACCCATGTTGTTCCTTTCCTGTGATCTTGAAAGTTTTAATGGAAGAGCCTCCTAAAATTAAAGTTGTTAGGTATATGACTATGGCCACCATGCCTTCATCTTCAATAGATCATCCACCTTTCTTGGATTGCTAGGCTAAAATGACATCAGTAGGTAATATTTACCTTCTCTTAATAATTTCGCATTAATTTAACTCATCTATTTCCTTTTGGGATCTTGTGCACCATTATTACTACCCTATAACTTGATCTAACATTTCCTTTAAGTTGATACTTTTTTGTACTATCCTAGTTTCTTGGAGCGCTCCTATCCTTTATACGATGATGCAGGTTATTGGTTGCTTGTTGGCACTTTAACACTTTCACACGTAGGCTATATTATTTATTGGAGATATTTCGAGGAAGATTTATTTTCTTCCTTATCATTGGATCTTTTGTCACTCCCCCTTTTGGAAGTTTTCCTCTTTATAGCCCAACCTTTGAAGCTTTTATTTCTTTTTTTTTCTCAAAAAATTTCAAAACTTCCAACTTTCAAAATTTTTGGTTTCCCTTTTTTGCCTATCAAAACTTTTTATCACCTATCATCTTATAGTCTTTGAGATGCATAAGCCATAAAAAAAATTGCCTATCTTTCTTGGTTAACACATTCAAGAACTCTTGATATTCAGATATTTTGCCTTGTCCTGCACCTCTTGGAACTTTTGGTCATTTTTCACTTTTTGAAAATATGCAATGTGGAAATACTTGGAATCTGCATTTATTCCTTAATCGAGACTTTTATAACTTATCTCTTATTGAGTAAAAAACATTTTTTGTTTTCACAAGCTTGAACCCTTTTCTCTTTATATTTTTCCAGCTTTACCCCTTCATGATGAGAATTCATTAGAAAATATTTCTAGAAGGATACAAACAACAAATGATATTTTGTTAGTCTACAAATTTTTTGATTTGAAGTGCTCTAGTATACCATCAAAAACTCTACTGTCATTAAGTGTTGGTCTCATAATTAAAGGAATCATTACTGTAGGTAATCCTTATCCAATGACACCTTTGACTAGATTTGTTGGAGCAAATATCTCTCATGATCTCTTCATGATGAGGTTCTATGAGTCTTCATTCACTCCTCGTAGTTATTGACTTTCTCCCAACTAGATCTCCTAATGAATGTGTCTTATGCATGTGATAGAAAGATAATGGATGGGTGGTCAAGAGCTATAAACACAAATTAATGTGGATGGTAGCTAGGTATGTTGGCTCACCCACGACTAGTATCTAGTTCCAACCTCCACCAATGATAGTCATTTTAGCTATCACCAAAATGGCTCATGAGCTACTATCATTAGCAATGTTTGGCTTAGTATCACCACATATTTTGTGAGACATTATTGTGGACCACTGAATGTTATGTTTTGGTGGTCATTCTAGCATCATAATTTGAGGGGTTTTGTACCCATTTTTAACCTTTGGTGATAGCTTCTTGACAATTCTTTGGCATTATCTTATTTGAAATTTGCAATGGTTTGAGAGCTCTTCATTTTACACAAGGCTCCAAGAAGGCTTTAGTTCTAGTGTTATTTTTTCAGTTGGATTATAGTGAGGCTTCACTACAACTTTGGCAACACATAGGGATCTACTTTTAGGAGGAGATGAAACCAAGAAATATTTTTTTTATCTATTGGATATAGACTCATTTCAGGGTAATTCTAATAATTGAGGTATGGATAATTCAATTTCTATGGTTGCTTAGTATCAAAGAAGATGCAAGATAGTATTTTTATAGTATTCTTCCTAGGGATGGGGACAACTAGTTGCATTAAATTCCATTTATGAAAATTTATGTTTCCCTTTTTACCTGTGACCTTTTTTTGGCTTGTGCTTATCTTGTTTTCATCAGGCTAACACAAGAAAATATCTTTCTTATATTAATTTTTGAATTTACATGGGCTTGCTTGGCTTGTGATTTTCCTTTGGGCTTGCAGCATGGAATATGGGTATATCATCACCTTTCATGTTAATTTCATGTTGCAAGTCTCTTATGAATGACCTTTAATCACTTTGGTGAGATTCTCAAGGAGCTAGAATTGAGAAATATTTGTTATCCTTTTGGCATGCTTGTTCATGTGGCAGTCTAGTTATGTCATCCATGACTTGTGATCCTATGAGCTAGCATCACCTTGGATTTTGATTTGACTTTGGGCTTTGCTTCTAGAAACACATTTTTTATTCATCACTTACTATTAGCTTGTATTTCATTAACTTGCTTCAACATTTGGTCTTACCAAAATTAAATATGTTAGAAGAATGTATGAAATATATACTAGTCTTTTTTTTTAGAACCAAATAGGCTTAGGGATACTTCTTCAAGTGAATTCCATTTATTGACATACAAATATTATCCCCTTCCATGGTTTCTAGTCCTTGCAAGAAGTTATAATATATGGTGCACTCTAAATTACATTAAACTTTGTATGATGACTTGGCTTGTTCCTATCCTCATCCCGCTTGAGTATAAGATCACCAGATTCAAATTTTTGCATAGTGGCTTTCCTATCAAACCATATTTTGATTGTTTCTTGATGTTTTAGTAGCTATTGTCTCAATAGATCTCCCGTCCTTATTGTTATTGCATTATTGTATTGTAATTCTAGTTGATGCAATAGTTGAAGTGTAGGTAATTCTATGGATATAGACATCTTAGCATCCTTTCCATATACCAAGTTTTATGGAGAACATCCTAAAGATTTTTTTGGGGTGATGTGATCTTCCAATAGATCCCTCTTAAGATGGAGTTGCCATTGTCACTGAGTTTTTTATCCAATTCTTTTTAGAATTTGTAGTAAGTTTTTGTTTGTATATTTTTCCAACCCATTGCCTTATGGATAATAATTCAAAGAATCCTTTAGATAGACACCATGCTAGAACGTAAACTAAGTCATTTTAGATACTCTTAATGCCTTGGCATTATCTGTGATTATTGTGTTGGGAACAAAACCTAGTTACGATATCTTCTAGAAGCTCCATGATTACTTTCTTAGTGCCCTCTTTTAAAGGGACTACTTTGAACCATTTGGTAAAATAATCTGTAGCAGTAACGATCCAATCCTTGTTGGGCAAAAGGCTCATTCGTGACAGGATTGAAAGAGATGATATAATACATAGAAATGAGTACAAATATATAGGCATAAGATCCTATATGAGATTATGACAAGTGTCATAACATGCATACAAAGTACACATTAAATTTATTCTAAAACCCCCCCTTAATGTGTACTTTTCTAATACACAATGGATAATGTCTAGGCTCGTGCTTTTTTTTTTAGCTCTTGCTCTTTTATTCTTCTACTTTTAAGAATATTTCTAAATCCATTATTCATCTATAGGTCTATTACCTCAGGATCAATCGCTTCATCGAGTATGTTACCTCTAGGTCAGCCTTGTTTTAGTGCCTTAAGGTCAACCTTTGGATATGTTACCTCAGGGTTAGCCTCTTCCTCGAGTTTTTTACCTCTGGGTTAGTCTCTAGGTCTGTTACCTCTGTAGATCACTACTTACAAGGTTCACCATGGGTATGATCCCCCCTCATGGTGAAACTCTTCTAGAAGGTGTCGGTCTCTACCGAAAATGCACCTTTATACAATAAATTGAGCCATTTGAGAGTGTCAATCTCTGCTAAAAATGCACTCCAAAAAATTACAACAAATGATGAGCCATAGACTAGAATTCAAAATTTGGAGGATGGAGAAAGAAGAATATTTTGAAGTGTCTATGTTTGTAGTCTTCAGAAGTTGATGTTCAAAGTGTGAAAAGAAACTATTTAGTCTTTTGATAGAGTCTAGGGTGTCAAGATTATGTAGTCCCTAGATTGGTAAGTGTCCTTATGGTAACCTTCTCATCCTACTAGATTGCATGGATAACCAATCACTTGTGTCCACCATGTATTATAGAGATCACTAGGTACTAGGTTCACTCATATTATGAAGAGGAGCGTCGATTTCAACTGAAAATGCACTCCATAATACAAAAACTTTGAGCCACAAAAAATCCTAGTAAACAATTTCAAAACTAAAAATAGATACCACCAATGTGTCTAGCTAAAAAAATATTTTCGACGACTATATATAAGGCTATAGTCGGATCTGAATAGGGCCTTAATTTGTGGTAAATACAATAGGCTCTCCTTAGAGCCAAAAGAAGAGGGAAAAAATGTCCCATTACAATTGAAATTAGAATATTCCTAGCATCAAAGACTATTCTCTTTGGAATTTTTTGCAGGATTTGTACTTGGTTTTAAAAAAGATAGTTGGCCTCCATTTTCACTTACATTCAAAAAATAAATTTTGCCTTTACCAGAAGACAATCACACTTTCACCTACATTCCTCCATGTGGGCCCATTTTATTACATGGAAGTGACAAACAAATATTAAAAAAAGAATATACCCTACCCTTTATGCATGTGGCAGAAGGATATAAAGAAAAATGTATTTTTAAATGCAAGTGGGCCATAGTGTCGACCACTTGTTTGGAGGTATTCCCTTAGTGTATTTTTTTAAATACAATGCCTTCCACCATCGTCCAACCAATGTTTCAATTCCACACACAACACTAAAAACAACATGGATGAGATTAACGGGCCCATATCTCCATGATGGCCTCTGATGGCACTGTATCCCATAAAAACTTTGTAGTTAAGCATGTCAATCCATAGTAGTATTGGGATGGGTGACCTCCTGGGAAGTCCTAGGGTTGCACCATTTTTTTAATAAAAAATATTATTTCCAAAAATAGGAAAAACAAATCCCAAAAAAAATGCATTGATACAGGTCACTTGGAAACAAAAGTTGCAAAGGAAAATGTAAGACAAGGTAGATTTTTGTCATACATGATACCATTTCCAAAATCGGTGGAAGATTTTTCTTTTCCCGTTTGAATTAAAAATAGCCTAGGAAAAGAGGATAATCTCTTCCAACTGAAATGAAGAAAAAAAACTAGGGAAGGGCATCACTACGGGAAGGGGGAGGGGATAATTGCCAAAGAGGAAATTCCCCCCTCAAGAGATTAGACAAGAGAGAAAAACGTCTAGGCTCTTATACCAAATGACAAGATCAAAAGATATGATATAATACATAGAAATGAGTACAAATATATAGGCATAGGAGCCTATATAAGATTATGATAAGTTTCATAACATGCATACAAAGTACACATTAAATTTATTCTAACAATTCGCACATATGGGTTTCAAGGGCATAGGTGCATTTTCTTTCTACTAGTAAAGAATTTGCACTTGTCACAATTTCTAACCTAATGATGGACATCTAAAAACATACTAGGCCAATAATATCCTATCTTCATGATTTTGTTGGATGTTTTTTGGGCCAAGAAATACCCACTTGAAAATCCTTGATAAAATTCTTTTAGTAAGGACTAGGCTTGTTCCTTTTTTATACATTTGAGCAAGATTCCATCAAAGTTTCTTTAGAATAATATTTTGTCAATCAATGTATAATGAACATTCTGCAATTGTAAAACTCTTATCTGGGCTCTCTCCAAATTAAGAGATACTTGCCAATTTGCATATATTTTATCCTTTGCTCCACCAGTTTAGTTTATTTTCCCCATCATTTATCAAACACCTATTTGACTCTACTTCCTTTTTGTCATCACCTTAATCAACCTCTTCTTTCACCATATCTTCAACCAATATTTAACAAAGTGTTTTTCCTCTAACCAACTTTATGGGTTTAATTTCTAAATCGTATTCTAGAATCTTAGTAATCCACCTAGCCCTTTTTCATTGATCTCTCTGCCCATTATGTGCTCTTTGACACTTGAATGTATGACATAAGAAATAAATTTATTGTTTGAAATCATATTCTTAAAAAAAATTCAAACCTCTAACTAGAGCATATATCAATTTCTTGACAAATTTGTATTTCTCTTCATACCCTTTCAATATTTGACTAAAAAATGCCATCAGGTGTTCTTGTTGGTTTTCATCATTTTTTGCTATTAATATTTCTATGCTAAGCTCTCCTCAATATGCATAGATTATAAATTCCTTATCAAAATCTAGATTGACCAATACTAAGGCTTTTGCAATGGCCCTCTTTATCTTTTCAAAATATTATTTTCCTTCATTTGTTCATATGAATGGTAGATCCTTTTTCAACATAGGCATCATTAGCTTGACAATAGTTATGAAGTCTATGATGAATCTTCTAACAAAATTTATATGGTCAAAGAAAGAATGTAGCCCCTTTTTATGCCTTGGTAATGAGAGGTTAGCAATGGCTTAAATTCTATCTGGATCTATGGAAATACCATAATTTGACATGATGTGTCCTGATAATTTTCCTCATAGTACATAAAAGACACATTTATTTGGGTTGAGGTATATTATGAATTGTTGACATCGCTGAAATACTTTTTCTACATGCTTTACGTGATCTTCTTTCCTTTTAAAGAATACGGTGATATCATCCAAGTATATTAGTATCACTTTATTTTTCACATTATGGAAAGCAATATCCATGGCTCTTTGGAATGATTCTCCATCATCAAATAATCCAAAAGGAATTCTTTGATATTCAAAAGTTCTCATTTTGTGGTAAAAGTTGTCTTGTTTTGATCCTTGTCCTTTAGCCACATTTGATTAAAACTAGAAAACCCGTCCAACAATGAAAATCTTTCAAAACCTATAATTGTTTATAGAATTTGCTCCATGGAAGGAAAAAGATAATGGTCTTCTAGAGAAGCCTTGTTCAAATCCTTTAAGTCAACACACAATCTGATCTCACATTTTTATTTTTAATAGGTACCAAATTGGATACCCATGTGGAGTTTTTTATTAGGTATATGATCTTTGATTCAATTAGTTTGCAAAGTTCTTTCCACGTGAGAGGCTTAATTTTTGTATTAATTGGCCTCTATTTCTACCTCATAATATTAACCTTAGTATGACGATTATACGTTGGATAATTCCTTTACTATATACCTTAAGGTCTTCATAATTCTAAGCCATTACTTCTTTATAATTTTGGCATAACTTAATAAGAGATTTTTTTTCTATTTGTGTGGCCACTTTGTCTATCTTCAACACTTTTCCTAGAGCCACTTCTACCTCTTGGTAATCTTCCTCATCAAAAGTAATTCTCTTTTTTCCTTTGAACCTGTCATTTGAATTAAATAGAGATTCCAAAGTAATTAACCCTTTTGGTAGCTTGTTGGAATTTAATTAGAAGATCTGGTCTCCATATATTTCCTCAAATTTTTGAGTTATTTCTTCAACGTATGCATCTTCTTGTTGTAGGAATTGTATGATATGTTCATCACTTTCAAAAACTTACCAGTTCTCTTCATTATCAACAACAACTAACCTTATTATTACCTTTACCAATTGATGATTTTCAAGTAAATCATTGACTAGATTGAAATGTGATCCAACCAATGCCAATCTATCAACATCCAAATTTTGTTCTCTCAAAATAACCATTATCTTAACAACATCAAAATATTCAATTAGATCCCAAATCCTATGTCTATAAGATTTCATCAACCTATTTTTTGCCAAGAATTATAATTTTACTTGCCTTATAATCATTTTAATATTATCGAAGATCTAAAGCATCTTGATACCTCTTTTTTTTCATCTAAAAACAAAGAGCTAGAGCCTCATATTCAAATGTGTTGTCAGAACAAGTAAACTACAATCGGTATGCCTATAAAAATGTTTATCCTTCTCATAAAATTGGACATATACCAACACTAGCCCCCTTTTTCATTCTAGCACCATTGAAGTATAACTTCCTCAACCCATTGGGTTGCTCTTCTTTCTTTGATATTTCTAGCACTATCACACATTCTTCCTAAATCAAGTATGTCCCTATACGAGTTTGTCTATAAACTTCATGAGGTTCTAGACTGTACATATCAGTAGCCCACTAACTTATCTACTCATTTGAGTTGTCATAATGAATCATCTTATCAGGTGCATTTTCCTTTGATTGAACTTATTTTAGGGAGTCAGATTGCTCAACATTTAATCTAGTTAGAGGAATTGGCTCTATATGATAGGCATGCAAAGGTTCTATTGGTATTTTTATCTTGATGCCACTTTGATTACTTAGTAACATATGTGTCCAATCCAAAGATAGGTGTCCACCTGTTTTGGCTATAAACTCTCATAAAAGACAAATGCCAAAAGTAGTTAAGACCTGATATACAAATATGTTTAAGCAAGCTTGTAGTGCTAGGGGTAGATTTCTAACTATCCTAAGGTTTTGGACTGGTATTCCATCTAACTAGACTATACCTTGATCATTTGGCTCATAGCTTAATTCCAATGCATTTTCCACCCTCTTTGGCATGACTGAAATACTTGCTCTAGAATTAATCATACAATTATAAATCAATCTATCACCATGGAGCAGAGTCATGTAGAATGATATTTACTTTACTTTGGTTGTTTTAGAGGGAGATATTTTTAGGATCGCTAACACCTCACTCTTATTTGGAATTTCTTGCTCCTTTAGTACCTCTTCCAAATGCTTTATTTGTTTTGGCATATTTATTATTTCCTACAACGATATGGATAAGATAGATTTCTTAAGGTGCTCTATTATATTGAATGACCTTAATGAATGCACATTTTAAATGGGATGCTATGCCCAAAGGGGTCAAGCTCTTCCTACTATTGATGGTTGAATTTTTTCTTACATCAACATGAAGTCATGTTGATCAGGTCCCTTTACATATGTTAACACTTTTGGGATCTATGTTGTTATTTTAAAAGGACTTCCATACGTAACTAGTGGACCCTTTATTGTATTGCTCTTCTCTTCTTCTTCAACTGTTATATATGCCTAGGTTCTTACCATTCCATTCTCATTAGATACCACATACATCTCTCATTCATTCTAAGATATCAAGGCTTGTTTAGGACAATCAATATTTCCATTTGGGAAAGCATTATGGGGCAAAACTTGAGAAGTATATAGTTTTCGATATGTTGGTGTTTGCACGGAGGCATCCCACTAACATGGAGTTGATGGCTGATCTAGGTATCTATTGTGATGTTATTGGATGAAAGTATGGGGTTGCTTTGACACTCCTTTTAGACCTTGTTTAATAGGTTGTTGATTGTATTCAATTTAGAATTTTTAGTAATAGAAGGAATTATGACAAGAGGGAAAATGGATACTGGGGGTGTGATCAAATTTTACAAAGAGGATAGTGACTGGCTGGTCAGAAGATGTTGGTGTTGGGATTGACCATTGGGAAACAAGTGTATTAGGGGCCTAGGAGGTAATCTTCCAATTTGAATTTGGTTATTTTTAGCTATGATAGCTATTCCATAGGCCTTTGGCAAAGAATTCTCTTTTTAACCTTGATCATCATGGATATTTTATAATCTAAGGCTTTTAAATAGCAAATCAATGTCAAACCTGAGGAAGGAAATATTTCATCCAGTATCTAGTGTCATTTTTAATGAAATCTAATATTTAAAATGTCCATATCCTTTTTTGGTGTCCACTTAATGGTTGACAGCTACTTCATGAGGGACACTCCATCCATATTTTCCTTAAATTTCTGAATGAACAGGATAGCAAGTTGATCCAAGTCAATAATTGAATGAGGAGGAAGGGATATGTACCAATATCTATCCTTGCTTCTGAATGAAGTTGCCAACTATATGTGGGTCATATTTTGTTCTATTATGTTGTGCAATGCATACAAGTTTACCATGTTCTATATATGTTCTAACAAAGTGGTTAGATCCTCACTGGTGAAGTATGGGAGAGATTTTAATGCATAAATTAGAATATTATCCCATACAACCAATGGCATAGGAGGTCATAGAGGACTTCTATAATTCCAAGCAGGGAATAATTTGGGTTGTAGAGTAGCCATGTTTTGGCCTCTTATTTTTCTTCTATATGGAATGGTGTTAAGCTAAGGTACTAACATTTGTGGGTTGATATCAACAAAGGATCTGATGGCAGGTCTTTTTTTATATGAATACAATAAATCTCTAGGTCCTTTGCTTCAAGAGTGGAGTTTCTAGGTGAATATAGTATGTGGTCTTTGAGCTGATAGATTAGGACCTTTAACAAAATCCTAATCTAATGTCCTTCACAGTGGCCATATCTGGATTTTTATCTTGAGTAAAGTTGCCAATGATTTTTTTAGGTGCTTCACATAAGTAGATAGGTAGAGATCCTCACTAGATTCAAAGCTTAATGCTTCTTTCAATTATGGGACCAATAATGAATCAATGGGGTCCCACCAAGCATACCATTAAACTATTGTCCTCTTCGATCATCCTGATCACTAGGTGGGTATGGTAAATGATTGAGACTATCATGCCTTGCATGGAACAACAAAATAGGACCAATATTGATATCATGAGGTTCAACTCAATTGGGGGCCTCCAACGCTTTTTACAAGGTTGGCTCCTTTTAATATGTGATCTTAAGCACGCTTTTCCTACTGTAGCCTAATCTACCAATTTCAAGGGAAATGGGTTAGAGAAACATAGAAAACAAAGATAGTGAACAAGAAAAACATAAGCTAATAAAGGTGATATACCAAGATTAGAATAAGATTCTCCTGCACAACAGCCCTAATTGTAATGTGTTGACAACTAGGAAGTTGAACGCTTCCTCCTCTAAGCATACATAAGCATAAACTAAAACATAAACATACATACATAAAGGAAATAAGATAGGGAGAACCAAACAATTAGAACCAAATAGTCACAAGCCTTCAATATATATATATATATATATATATATATATATATATATATAAAAAAATGTGTGTGTGTGTGTGTGTGTGTGTGTGTGTGTGTGTGAAAATATTACAAGATTATGCCAAAAGTAGGGGTTTAGACTGCCTACAAGACCACCTAGGAATCTATGCATTGTTATGCAAAAGAAAATAAAGGGAAAGTTATATAACTTGCAGATATACAATTTGTCAATAAAACTTGTCAATCCTTTGGAATGTTAAGAGAAATAATATAGATAGATTACAAAACAAGGGGGCTTCCCCTCCAAAACTTGTATGAAATTATGACAACCCATGTTGTTCCTTTCTCAGGATCCTAAAACTTTTAATGGAAGCACCCCTTGAAATTAATATTGTCATGTACATGATTGTGGTCACCATACTTAATCTTCAATAGATCATCCACCTTTCTTGGATTGCTAGGCTAAAACAACATCAGTAGATAATTTTTACACTCCTAATAATGGCACATTAATCTAACTCATCTACTTCCTCTTGGGAGTGTATTATTATTGTTGCCCTGTAACTTGATCTAACATTTTTCTTGAGTTGGCAATTTTCTATACTATGCTTGGTTTCTTGGAGCAATCTTGTACTTCTTTAGATGACAATGCAGGTTATTGGTTTTTTGTCAAGACTTTTCTTTTCCTTTTATATCAGTCCTTTAAAACTTTCATGATTAGGCTATATTCTTTATTAGAGATATTTTGAGGAAGATTTATTTTCTACCTTCTTATCAATTATTTTGTCACTCCACCTTTCGATATTTTTCCTCTTTGTATCCTAGCCTTTAAAGCTATTATTTCCCCTTTTTCTTAAAAAAAATTAAAACTTTAGACTTTCAAAAACTTTGGTTTCTCTTTTTTGCCTATTGGAACTTTTCCACCACCTATCATCTTATAGTCTTTGAGTTGCATGAGCCATCAAAAGCTTGTCCTATCTTTCCTGGCTGAAACTTTCAAAAACTCTCGATATTAAAATATTTAACCTCATTCTACACCTTTTGGAACTTTTGGTCACTTTTTACTTTTTGGGAATTTGCAACATGGGGATACTTGGAATCCAACTTTATTCCTTGATCGAGACTTTTATAATTGATCTCTTCTTGAGAAAAAACATATTTTTTTGCACAAGCTTGAAGCCCTTTTCTGTCTTTTGCTAGCTTTACTCCATGATGATAATTCATTAAAGAATATTTCCAAAAGGATGTGAACAACAAATGATGATATTTTGTTAGCTTACAAAACTTTTGATTTGAAGTGCTCCAATATGTCATCAACAACTCTATTGTCATTAAGTGTTGGTCTCCTACTTAAAGGAGTCATTGGTGTAGAGAATTCTCATCTAATGGTGTCTTTGACTGGATGCATTAGATCAAATGTCTGTCAATATCTCTTTATGATGATGTCCTATGAGTCTTCATTCACTCCTTGCAACTATTGACTTTATCCCAACTGACTCTCATAATGAATGTGTCTTGTACATGTGATAGAGAGACAATGGGTGGCTGGTCAAGACTCATGAACCTAGATGAATGTGGGTGATAGCTAGGTCTGCTAGCTCACCTATATCTAGTATTTGGTTTCAACCTCCACCAACAGTAGAGTCATTTAGTTATCACCAAAATGTCTTATGAGCTACTATCATTGGTGGTCTAGCTTAGTTATCACCAAAAATGATGTGAGAAATTATTGTGGGCCACTAACTGTTATGATTTGGTGGTCAGCTTGGCACCACAAGTTACGGATTTGTACCCATTTCTTCATGATGTTCCCAAAACGTTAAGGCTCACAATAGCATCCTTTAATTTTGAATCGAACGTGTTTTAATGGTACCAATAGTTGAGGAATATGTATCCAAATATCTCGAGATGAATTTGAGAAGCAATTATACCTATTTCAACCCTTGTGAGTATGAGGAATTCATAAGAGCCCTCACAAAATTGAAAAACCTCAATAGTCCATGAATATCAAACTCGCTTTAAAAAATTGACCAATCACACAAGGAGCTTCAATGAAGAAATTTTCAAAGTTGTTTTATTAGTGGGTTGAAAGAAGATATTAAATTTAAGTTGAAAATGTTCAAACCACAAACCATGATGCAAGTAGTAAGGTTGGCCAAATTGGTGGAGAATAAATTTTCTACTCGAAGGCACACAACCAGAGTCCCACAAGCTCAACCATCACTTCCATCTATTGTAGTGTTGACTCCTCCCTATAAGTCACCCCCAATAAAATATTTAACTAGAGAAGAAATGGAGGCATGAAAGGCACAAGGTCTATACAACAATGATAATAAATTCTCCCCAGACCACAAATGCACGCCACAAAAATTATTTTTACTCAATATGGATGAACCCTCCAATCAGGATTCTTATGATGAAGAGAACAATAAGACAATCGATCAATAACAAACCCTTCATCCCCTCATTTTTGACCATGAACCTACCATCACCAATCATTACAAGAAAGGATTGTCAAATTACAAGACACACCTCAAAACAGGATTTGTATATCATTTACAGACATGAGCAAGTGGAAATTGATAATAAGTGCTTGAAACCAACCTATGAGTACACTCCACTTTTATTAAACATTTTGACTAATTTCAAAGTTGACATTACAGTCCACCTTCTGAGAAGGTGCATAATTTCATCATCTCAAGGGCAATTGGAGATCGTGTCAAAACAAATGTGGCAACAAGTTGCTCGACATCAGTCGAAGCATGATTTTAAGGTGTTACAATAGACTGAACCAATGATCTACAAGTTATCTTCCTTGAAGGGCCTATCATCTTAGAGATTGAAGGTATTTTGGATTGATGGACATGTATGTTTTAGAAGATGCTACATGAGAATTCGCTCCATTAATCCCAACAATAGCTCCTCAATTCAAGCTTTTAGGACAAAGTTTCTTGAAGGAGAAGGGCATGTTAGGACCCTATACTATAATTATTATGTAAATGTCTAGTAACATGCATAGGCACCTTGGGCACCTAGACATATGAGCCATATGATGTAATTGTTATTGATTGTACAAAGAGTTGATAAAGATGTAATTTTTTATGTATTGAGAGTTACTAGCTCAAGTCCCCCACTTGCATGTGAATATGATCCTTGAGCATTAGGGTTAGGGTTGATAGGATTCTTTATAAAGGTAAGGGCAAAGATGGAATGTATCGAGTCATTTTTCTAAATTGTAACAAAACTCTACTTCTAAGGAGGTTGCCCCCTTGGAGAGTCTTGAGATCTTTGATTTTGTAATTTTGTTTCTTTTCAGTAATAAAAGTTGTTGCATTTCTATTTTATAATGCAATATTGTTGTGTGATTCTTATTTTTCAATTAATTACTGCAATATTTGTGTGGATGTGTTTATTTTAATTGGAAGGTTCCTAACATGATAATTAGGCAACATTGATTGATATAAAAACCAAACATCGTGAGAACTTGGGCATGGATTGGAGAGTGATTTTATGTCCTAAACAACTCCCCAATCAAGCATAATCAGGTGCAACATGAGGGATTTGGGGAGACGTGTATAAAATAATTAGGACCATGTACATCTCACAAGGGGTTTTGAGATGATGCATATACTACTTATGGTCTAAAAGGATATTTTAGTCCCAAATAACAATTTTTAATAACTATTTAAACTAATAAAAATTAAAAGGAAGTCCTTTTTTTATTGTAGGGAGAAAGGGGAACATAATAAGAAAAGATGTAGTGTGAGCAAGGATAGAAATATTAGGGTCAATGCAATTAATATTTTTTATTTTTTATGATATGTTTGGATTTTTACTCTATAAAATGTTTAAAAATATAAAAATCACAAAAAACGAAATTGCAAAGTGCGAAGGATTAGGATTTTTTCCTTAAAAACGTCTCATCTTCTAGGATCCATATATTCGCGAAGAGTTATCTGATTCAACTGATTCTTGGACCAACTTGTGCAGAATTTAAATAGCTTTAAAATGAGTGGTCATATGCAAAATCCAAGCAATAGTGAGGGAGATACGACCCTGTGAAGTCAACCATTCGGAATATGGGCAGTGACGGTTTTTCAAATCGCAATAAATGAAATTGCAAAGTGCAAAGGATTAAAGATTTTTCCTAAACAATATCTCATCTTTTAGGATCCATATCTTCACGAAGAGTTATCCGATTCAGCTGATTCTTGGACCAACTTGTGTAGAATTTGAATAGCTTTAAAATGAGTGGTCATATGCAGAAATCTAAGCAATATTGAGGGAGATACGATTCTATGAAGTCAGCCATTTAGAACAAGGGCAATGACGATTTTTCTAGTGAAAAACGAAATTGCAAAAATTTGCCAACTAGGGTTCGAACGATGGGAAGAGCAATGAAGGACTAGGACTTCAACGAGGCAAGACATTCTATATGGACAAAGAATTTTTTAGCTAAGTTCTTTTTTCCCTTTCTTTATCTTAGAAATAATGGATGAAATTTTATAAAGTTTTTATCAAATATTATATTTGCTATAGATATTTCAGATAAATTTCATTAGATTTTGAGTTTTAGTTTCCTTTCCATGGATCAATTTATAGTTAAATCCTTAGAATCATCCCTAGTGGTAGAGGTTAGTGAGTGCACCTTAGAGAGATCCTCATTGCTCCAAGATAGGGCATTTTTTGGTAAATTTAATGGGTATTAGGGTATCAGCCTTGAGAAAATGGATTGATATGAGTTGGAAGTCTCCAGGAGTGATTCTATCATTTCTTCCCAAAGGTTTCTTCCTAGCCATTTTTTATTCTAGGGAAGAAAGAGAAAGAATCCTAAAAGGGGGTCCTTGGTTTATGGGAAGAGCATGGCTCTTCCTTACCCGTTGGTATGAAAGATTTTTACCTGAAAATGTAAATCTATCCCTAGTACCGGTCTGGGTTAGGATGTTTGTTGAATTTTGGGAAATAGATACCTTCAAGGAAATAGGCAACACTCTAGAAGAGTTCCTTGAGATTTCAGATACAACAAAAGATGGATTTTTGGCTATTTATGCTCAAATATTGGTCATGATTGATATAAGTAAAGCACCCAGGTGTTGTGGGTGAGTTGGAGATGAGAGGGCAATCCTCAAAAGGAGGTCCCAGGTTTAAATCTCCACCCTACCAAAAAAGTTGAATTGGGTATCCAAAATCCAATTGATAATGTTGGTGCGGGCAGGGTCGGGTGCGACTCCCGGGTGACTTTGACGGTGTAAAACCCCATGTTCGTGGTCTCTCAGACCAAGGCGGCCTCACAAAAGGTTTTTCGCTCTACAAAAAAAAAGATTGATATAAGTAAAGCTTTACCAAAATAAATCATTCTTAAGTATGGGGATAATATGTGGATCCAAACTATATATTATGAAAACATATCTTTTAGATATAGAATGTGTCATGAAGTGGGGCATATTGAGAGATCATGCCCTAAGAAGAGCCCAGCAGAATCATTTGTAGAAAATCATAAGAGAAATTTACAAATGGTTATGGATAAAGATGGTTTTCAACTTCCAAAAAAATATCTAGAAGAATAAAAGAAAATGAACAGTGGAGACCAATAAGGAAGGATAATGGAAGAAATTCCAATTATTTTGAGGTTTTAGCCTATGAAGAAAAAGTAAATCAAATCTTAGAGGACACAATACAACAATTTCAACATATTATCAAGGAACCATCTATTCAATATGATCCTAATTTAAGGAAGAACATTCTCGATGAACCTAAGGAATGTGTCTCATTAGATTTTGAAGACTCTCTTGAAGTACCATGCACCATTAAAGAGAAAATAATTGGTAAAGAAAATGTAGTTTTAGAAGTTAATACCTCTGTCATTAATAAGGAAATACCAAAAAATAAGCAAGATAGGTCAAAAGCTTCTATAATAGAGACAGGAGAGGATAAATATGTTGAAAAATAAAATTGTGAAAGAATATTGATGAATAGAATAATAAGACCTACTCCTAATATAGGAAAGGTAAAAATTGGAAAACCCTCAAATTATCAAGCAAGATCCAAGGAAGCAAGAGCTAACATAGAGAAAGGAACACAAACTAAGTTGGTTGAACTTCTCTTTATCAAACAACAAAATGATATTGGTAATACGCAAGAGGGACCAAAAGCCCCTAATGAGACATGATTATCATCTCATGGAATATAAGGGATTCTAATGCCCCCTCAAAGCATAGGTGTATTAGGGACCTATGTTTAAGTAATAAACCTGATATTCTATGTATCCAAGGAACTAAAATGATAAGAGAAGTTTCAAAAACTATGAAAGCAGTTTGGGCAAGATGTGAATGGGATGTTATGGATTCTGAAGGAGCAGCAGGAGGAATTCTAACTTGTTGGAATCCTTCTAGAACCTGTTGTGTAACCATTCATAAAACTAGGCATTGGATAGCCTCTTTAGTCACTTGCTACTTTGTAGATATTTGCTTCATCCTTATCAATGTGTATGGTCCTACAACTCAGTCATGTAGATTAGAAGTTTAGAGTGGGATTGAAGCCTTTATGAGAAGTAAAGACCAAGAAACCTGTTTCATGATCATTGGAGATTTTAATGTCATTACCAAGCTAAATGAAAAATTTGGAGGAATTAGAAAATTGACCCAAAGTATGAAAGATTTCTCAGCTTTTATTCAAAACAACAATCTATGGGAAGTTGAGTTTGAAAAAGACAACTATACTTGGACCAACAACATGAGAGGCCAGAACCTAATAGCAGAAAAATTAGATAGATGCATTCTCTCATATCATTGGCTAGATGAAGGAACTTATGCTAAAATTAATACCTTAACAAGGATTGGTTCAAATAAATGGCCAATAAGAATTATAAAGGTGGTAAGTAAATTCAAAAAATATTATATTTTAAATATGAGCAAATGTGGGAAGACCATCCTCAATTTGTTGATATGATAGATCAAACATGGAATTCTTTAGGTAATGGTGGGTTGTATGCTCTTCAAAACCAAATTAAAGCTATGACATCTAGATTAAAAGAATGGAACAAGAACACCTTTGGAAATATTTTTGAGAAGAAAGAAGAACTAAAAGATAAACTTTCAAAATTTCAACAAGGTGATGAAATTAATACAAGCTCAGAGGAAATAAAGTTGCTTAGTGAATATCATAATATTTGAGTAAGGAAGAGAAATTATGGAGATTAAAATCAAGACAGACTTGGTTAGAAGAAGGAGATAAAAATACAATTTTTTTCACAGGATGGCTATAGTACAGAGATCATCTTCTATAATTGGTAGAATTAAATCAATAGAAGGCGTTTGGATTGAAGATCAGAGTGAAATTAGAAAAAAGGTAAATTTGTTTTATCAGAATATTCTAGGTTCAGAGGAGACTGAAGTTCTTAATGATAAACTTCTTCAAGATGTGCCTTCAGTTATAACAAATGAATACAATACGAAACTGATGGAGCCTACTATTCTAGAAGTTCATTTATCTATTTTCTCTTTTAATAAGGATAAATCCCTTGGTCCAGATGGGCTCTCTACAGCTTTTTACCAACATAATTGGGATATAGTGAAGGATTCTTTATTGGTGGCAATGGAACAGTCTAGGGTAAAACAATACATTCCCTATAAAATAATTGCAACTTATATTACCCTAATTCCAAAAAAGAAGGTTGCTGAATTGTTTGATTCTTTTAGACCCATAAGCCTATGTAATATGGCTTATAAGATCATTTCCAAAGTGATGGCGAATAGATTAAGGCCATTGTTAGACAAAATCATTTCAGAAAAGCAAGGAGGATTTGTGAAAGGGAGACAAATTCTGGATGGGATCATAGTAGCTCATGAGGTTATACATTTAGCAGCTTCAAGAAAAGAGAAAGCTATAATCTTAAAACTTGATATGAGTAAAGCCTATGATAGGGTTAAATGGAATTTTCTTTTTGTAGTTTTAGATCAGTTTAGTTTTGGGAAATTGGGTTAGATGGATTAAAGCTTGTGTCTCTACAGTTTCTTATTCAGTGTTGGTCAATGGGTCAGTGACATAATCTTTTAAAGCCAATAGAGGCCTTAGACAAGGAGATCCTCTATCTCCTTATTTGTTCATTTGTATGGCAGAAGTTTTGAGTAGGAACTTAAAGAAGGCTTACAAATATGGGCTTATAAATGGACTTAAGGTTAGTAATAACATTGATAACATCACCCATCAACAGTTTGTAGATGATATAGCCCTTTTTGGAAGGGCAATGATAAATGAGGCATAAGCTTTGAATAACTTTTTAAAAGAGTATGAAAGAGCTTCAGGGCAAAATATTAATAGGACTAAATCCAAAATTTACTTTCTTAACACTCATGCTAATATCAAAGCAATAATTTGTAGGTTGCTTCAAATGGAGGAGGCAAATTTACCAACAACTTATCTAGGGATACCTTTATTTGAGGGGAGAATGAGGATAGATTTATGGAATCCAATTATTAGTAAATTTTAAAATAAACTTCTAGCTTGGAAAGGTAGATGGTTATCATTAGCAGGAAGAGTGCGATTAATTAAGTCAATATTACAAGCCATTCCAACATATTATATGTCATTTTATGGTTAAAAAAGTTTAATCTTTATCATGCGCTTCTTTTTATGGTCAGGTTTACATGATAAAAGGAAATTTCCTTTGGTGAATGGAGCAAATTGTGTGATGACAAAACTAGGGGAGGTCTTGGTTTAAGAGCTCTTACAAATGCAAACTTAGCTCTTAGGGGAAAATTTATCTGGAGATTGTACAAAGAGAGTCAAAGACAATGGGCAAGAATTCTTCTAAGTATGTTGATCCCAATGACCCAAGTTTAATATTTATTGCATTCTCTCTTCCATATGGTTTTGCTCTTTGGAATGGTTTAAAAAAATCTATTGATCTATGATTAAAGGTTTAAGATGGGTGGTGGGAAATGGAGAAAAATTTTCTATTTGGATGGATACTTTGTGTGATAAAAAAACCACTCAATTTAGATCCAGTTTTGAAAACTTGTATGAGATTGCTTCAAGACAAATACGGTGATAGGGTTTCAAAAAATTTGTACAAGGATCGAGAAGGAAGATACAATTGGAAAGAATATTTTTTAACAAGTATACAAGACATTGATGCTAGGAGGCAATTGAGTAGAAAGATAACAACTGTAATTATTTCGAGGGGTGCTAAGGATAAATTGATTTGGGAGTTTAATAGCTTAGGAGAATACACAACAAGAAGTGGATATAATGTTCAACACCAACATAATAATGATGTCACTAGAATATAGAGAGATATTTGGGATAGCCCAAGCATTCCTAAAGTTAAAATTTTTGTTTGGCTAGTAGGTCATAGAAGAATTTTATCCTGGAATAACCTTATGAAAAGGGGTTTTCATGGCCCCTCTAAATGTGTTTTCTGTAATAAGGAGGAGAGTATTGACCATCTCTTGGGACATTGCTCAATAGTATGGAATATATGGCAATGGATTCTTAATATGTTTGGTAAATGCATGGTGATGAATAGCAGAATTGAAGATTGGTTAAAGCAATGGCAAAGCACTTATAAAAGTGAGGCTTTATAGACAATATGGGATATATCAAAAGGTACAATACTTTAAACTATATGGCTAGAAAGGAATAGAAGAATATTTAAAGGAAAGGAAAGTAGTTTAGAGGTAATGAAAAAGAAGATATGTTTAGTCATAGAGGAGTCTAAACCAACCCTATCAACTCACCCAATTCCTAATTTGGAAGCAGAGAGTCTTGATAGATGGAGTCAAGTCATTAAATGGAATTATGATGTTGGGTACAAGAGAAGTAAAAATAAAGTAAATAATATAAAGTGGAAACCACTAGATGTGGAGTGGGTTAAATTGAATTTTGATGGAGCATCTAAAGGAAATCCAGGACCAGCAGGAGGAGGAATAATTAGAAATAATAGAGGAGATATTTTGTCTCATTATGGATTTAAGACAAATAATGAAGCTTAAGCTTAAAAATATGTAAACAAATTAAATGGAATAGAGTATGGATGGAAGGTGATTCTCTCATAGTAATAAATGCAATTTTGAGGAAAGTAAAGGCTCCATAGAACATACAAGAGATAACTGTGGAAATTCAAGATCTTGCTAAAGAGTTTGAAGAAATCAAGTTTACTCATATTAAGGGAAGGAAACAAATGTGCAGATAAGCTAGCCAATAGAGGTATTTTGATTGAGGATCGTGAAATTAACATCTCCTTTCCATGGTTAGAGGAAGTAGAAAGTATAGTTGAAGCTGACAAAAAATGTTGATTGCCTAAATCAATTAATGATTAAGATTTACTTTAATGTTTTCCATTGGTAATATTTGTTTTATTTTGTAACAATAATGTGTGTTCATTTAGACTATTTATTATAATTTTTGTGGTTGCACTTGTGTTTCAGGAAGGAAACTAGCAATCTAGATTTGGTAAAGTGGACTATGTTAGTGCGATGTTTTGAAAAATTACTCTACTAAGATGCAAGGCATAGATAGTAGAGGTGAAGTTTTGGCATTGTGAAGGTTGCTATAGGAAAATGTCAAGAAAGATGCTAAATTATGA
Organism: Wollemia nobilis; assembly: GCA_028583015.1. Classification (NCBI taxonomy): domain Eukaryota; kingdom Viridiplantae; phylum Streptophyta; class Pinopsida; order Araucariales; family Araucariaceae; genus Wollemia; species Wollemia nobilis. The sequence goes on from JAQPPZ010015694.1 coordinate 206,752, forward strand.
AGTAATTGTATTCATACAGAGATTTGAAAAGATCCAAAAAATGAAAATCAAGAATTCAGACATATTATGTAAAATTATGTAGGTTTCTAAATATAGCATCTCAATTGAGATAAGTGTATCTATTTGTAAACTCTCAAGCTCTAAAGAAGAGAGATGTAATTTATTAAGGGTGCGGGACCCGAGTACAACCCCTTTTTATCAAGCAAAAAACAATGTTTAAAAATATGAGATTATTAAAAATTTGAGAAATAATTATTTATTAAATAATACATTATTTCTTTAATTCAAATAAAATAGCATCCTCATTTAAGAAAAAATTATAAGTATATCGAGCAGGCTTTGCTACAAGGTCTTTTCTTTTTGTCGAACATCACATTCAAAAGAATTAAACTCATGCCCCAAAAAAGAGGGAAAATAAGGAAAAACCAGATGACAAAAGGAAATGATGGCAATAGCCACACAAAGTGCACAATGAAAAGAACACACAAAAACAAACAATCGATACAATAATTGTTTTTTTATTCAACTAAAACACAATTGCTTACATATCAAAGTTGAATGAGCCACAAAAATCGCAACCCCCATCCTTCCCTTCTACCGTATAATATTTGTAATTGTCTTGTTGTTTCCAAAAGAAAAGGAAACAAAATCCCCCTATGAGCTTTCAAAACATTATATTTAAAAGCTTGCTACATCTATATTTACTTTCCTTAATCCCTAAGAAAAATATTTTTTATTTAATTATTTCTGTAATTCCCTACATGCATCAAGGGAATACTTTTATTGATACACATGAATTTTTTTAAGTTCCTTGCATGCATTCTCTTATTCCCCAATGTTATCCATTGCATGAATGTTCCTAAAAATGCCCACATGCATGACCTTAGCTAATAAGTTTTTTTAACAGATGGATGATGTAAATTGCGACCAACCATGATGACTAATCTTGGATGATGTAGCATCTTCAACAGTTTGGTCCTTCCACTTGACCAAATACTACATGTATTGTTTGCCTCATGCTTGTTTGACCACTTCAGAATCGATTAATGCAATTTCCTCCCTCTCCATTATAGGTAATTATCGTCTCCAAAATGTAATCAACAAATCTGAACTAGCAATGTTCTTAGTGATAAGGATATGATTCAACCACATTTCATATATGTGACATATTGATACCATATAAACAATTTTTAATTCATAGACATTGGATGAAAATTGTTTCAATATCTTACATGACCTTATCATTTTCCAGTTGAGTATGTTATAAGTTCTTGTAATGGTTCAGCCACTATGTTCAGATTCTCAATAATTAGGGGCATGAAAATCAAGGAGTCAAGTTTTGAAGCCCTAGAAACACCTTTTCATGCCCTTAAAGTCTTGAAGAATGACACAAAGTTAGCTATGAAAACAACAATTTGCTCAAATCATGGATTTATTAAAAAGTGCAATCCATAAAAAAGTGTGATTCACTCTAGATTAGTGAATCACTATTTTAAAAAGTATCGCATCACTCCTTTCAGATTAGTGAAATCCTGATTTTTAGGGCAATGAGGACAAGGAGCACAAAATCCAAGGAAATCTCTAGGAAAATGATTTTTTGGTCATTTTATGAACATGAGCTAATTATAAGGCTTCTAAGTAGTTTAGAGATAATTTTGGAGAGATGTCACAACTTAGTGGTACATCATTTTGCTAAAGATGCCCCTACATTAGCAATTTTACTAGGAGTAGAAATTAATTACTTTAGGTATCTCATAGGTGAATAATTTTCTATATATAGGAGGTAAGGACTCCACTGTAAACATCTTTTGGCTATTGAAGGAATCAAAATTACACTTTGTGGACTCCACATTGTACACCTAATCTCATTTTGGAATAATAGAAAGGTTGTGTGTAACATTTGCTTTTCAATTGTGGCACTGCTCTTTCGTTTTCTGTAAGTCCTTTCCTTTCATTATTACAAACATTTTATGCATAAAAGCACATTGATGTTATTTGAATTTTTTGTGTGTTGATTGGTCACACACTTGCCTTGCTACAACTACAATCATATTGTAATTATGCATTTACTTTAAATTTCTTGCACCATTGCCTTCTTGCATTTACTTCCTTGCATTAGATTAATTTACATTAACAAGGTTAGTGGGGAGTTAGCTTGAATTTGGAGGTCGAAGGAAGCACAATTCTCCTTCCAACTATTGAATTGGAATTATGGGCACTATAAAAGTTAGACCTTTTTGCTAATTCAATAATTCCCTTTAAATATCATTCTTGCTCAAATGAGCAAGGACTAAGTCCCCAACCTAAAATTCCACTTTGCACCTCGAATTAACACATTGCTTGAACTTGGTGGTGCTATTCTCTATGTAGTCATACACTTGCTCATGCACTTGTTGCACAAAATCAATGAACTATTCTACTTCAACACTTCTCATACTAACATCTTGCAAATCTCTCAACTCTGTAACCCCTCTTGGAGTATACCCACACACAATCTGAAATTGTATTCTACTTGTACTTCTATTGACAAAGTTGTAGACAAACTCTACTTGTATCGAATAGATCCCACCTTCCTAGTTTATCACCTACAAAACACCTTAACATGTTTCCAAGGCTTCTATTCGTAAAACAATTTGATCATTAGTTTGTGGTTGGTAGGTTGAATTGAACTAGAACTTGGTGTTAAGAGTCTTCCATAAAGTCCTATTGGAATGTCTTAATTTGACCTTATTAGGCCAAGGTCGACAATGATGAAGTGCCTACAAGTGCTCTTGATGTAGCATATGGGCAAGTGTTATGTAAGCCTTTGGGCGTTCTCTATGTAAGCCTAGGGTGTTCTATATGTAAGCATATGGGCATCTTTCTAAGGTTAGCATTTTATTGGAGATTCTTATTTACTCTCTCTCTCTCTCTCTCTCTCTCTCTCTCTCTCTCTCTCTCATATTATTCTATCTTTATTTCGCTCTTGTATTTTTTTTTTTGCTTATGATCATGGTGAATGTATGTTTTAGACTATTTATGGAAAGTATTGTGAATCCCAACAAGTCCTCCAAAAATTCCCAATAAACTTTGTACCTCTATCCAACACTATGCTTCTTGGTAACCCATGCAAGAAGACTACTCTAAAGTACAAATATGCCACATTCATAGCATCATTAATCTTTTTGCAAGCCATAAAATGAGTCATTTTGGAAAACATATCAACTATCACAAAATTAGATTTAACTCCCTTTTGTGTCTTAGGGACCTAAGGCAATCTATGTTGATATGCTCCCAAAGCCTCTTTGAAATAAGCAATGGTTTATACAAACCACTATTCCAACTCCTTTTTGCAAGTTGACATTCTACAACACTTAATAAATCTATTTGCATTTATCGACATCATAGGCCAATAATACCTCTCATTCAACTGTGCAAGAGTCTTATCAATGCCAAGATGTCCTACCAATCCATCACTACACATCTTCTTGATCAAGTTCTCCCTCATGGACCCTTGAAGCACATATAATTGTTGTCCTCTAAACAACAAACCATTCTATAGAAAGTAGTATAGCCATGGAGTTCTATCTAGTCCAATGGCATTCTTACCAGCTATTCATGCTTTGTTAAAATCTTAACTATTGATATACAAGAAGGCTTGAAGATTTGTGTACAAGACAAACTCCTTGGGTAGCAAAATAATGTATGCACTTTTTGACAGCTTTTACTCTGGCATAGAACTCTTGGTCATAGGTTGAGTATTTCTTCTAAGCATCATTGAGCTACTCATTAAAATATGCTACAAGTTTGTCCTCTTGACTTCGAACACCTATTATGTTTCCACTAGCATGATAATCAAGTTGGAATACTATTGAAATCTGGCAATGCTAAAGGTTGATACACCATCATCTTTTTTAATAGCTCAAAGCTTTTTTATGTTGTTGTCCACAAAAACTCCTCCTTTTCTGCCCTTACAATTTTTGTGTTTGGCACACACATCCGACTAAAATTGAGAATGGGCTTCTTATAGAAGATCGTTAAACCATGGAAACTTCTCACATCAAAAGTGCATTTTGGAGTAGGCCACTCTTATGGCTTTTACCTTCCCTAGATCCATCTTCAATTCATTGTGAGATATCACAAAACCCAAATAAACTAATTCCTCTTACATAAAACTATACTTTTTTCAAATTGATCAATAACTTCTCTTCGTTTAGCTTCTCTAGTACTAGTCTCAATTGCAATATATGTTCCTCTTTTATTTTCCTAAATATAGGAATATCATCAAGGTACACAATAACAAACTAACCTAAGAATGGTTTTTTATGTCATTCATGAATTGCATGAAGATGTTTGGTGCATTGGTAAGCCCAAGAGGCATTACTAACCACTCATATAACCCTTCCATTTTCTTGAAGTTGATCTTCTATTTGTCACTTCTCGAATCCTAATTTCATGATATGTACTCGTCAAATCTATCTTTTAGAAGTACTTGGCTCCACTTAGTCAATCCATAAGATCGTGCATGAAAGACAATGGAAACTGATATTTAATAGTAACCCTGTTGACAACTCGAGAACCAGTGCACATCATTCACCACCTTTCTTAGGTGTTAACACTATTGGTACAACATAAGGAGTTAAGCTCTCTCTAAATAATCCTTTGCCTAACAACTCCTTTAATTGTTTATATACCTCCTCATTCCCCATTGGAGTCAAACTATGGAATGCCTTATTTGGAAGATTAGATTTGGGAATCAAATCTATGTGGTGACTAATACTCCTCATTGGTGGCAAACTTCTGGAAGATCTACGGACATGATCCCCTCAAAATCTTCAAGCAACTCACTCACTCCCTTTAGTATGTCACTTGCCTTCCCAACCTTCATTGATTTGGGAATGATGGCATGACAATTTATTGTCATCTTTGCTATCTCAAGAACTCGTTGCTCGTTGCTAAAAGAACTTGGCTACTTTGGTTTGCTCTATATTCTTTTTCCTTTAAAGGACTTAAAGCATACTTCTTATAACTCTTTTCAATCATTATAGTATTTTCTCTTCCATCATGAATGACCTTCCTATTATATTACGATGGTTTGCCCAACAAGACATGATAGACGTTCATGGGAATCACCTCACATCAAATTTCATCCTTATAAGATCTAACTTGGAAATTAACTAAACATTGTTCATTAACTACCAAATGATGACCCTTATGAAGCCACGATACCTTATAAGGATTAGGATGCACTACTCTTTTCAGTCCAAGTTTCTCTACCATTTTACTTGACACCAAATTATCAATGTTACCACTATCTATGATCACTTTACAACACTCACCCCCTAACATGCACATGGTTCAAAATATACATTCTTTGCTCCAAGGGCCAACAAAATCTTCCTCAATATGAGATCCTTTCCTTGCTTAGGGTCTTCCACAAGAACAGATTATGCCATTAACTCCTCTTGTTTGCACCACTTGTATGCTTATCTCATTCTTTTTTATGTTCTTATCTTGATGAGACTGAAGGCATTCAAATGCCCTATGACCAACTTGACCATATTGGAAGCAAATACCATCAAATGATCTTCCTCTTCCTCTACTCAAAATTCTCCCAATAGATCTAGCTCCTTGGGGGAGTGGGGAGCTCTGAACCCTGATCTTTTTTGGTTTTTGGATGCGGATGTTGGGATGTTATTCTTCTTTCGTGCAGTGGTGCACAATTTGTTGGATAGTGGGACATGGTTTCGCTTTTCTGACTTGGTGGACGGGTGTTGGCCCTAATGCTAAAACGTATCTGTTAGGGAGCCCTGCCTCTTTCCTCATACCTTGTTTTGGGGGTCTGTTCTCATTTCTTGGATGGATCTTAGATTATGGATCTGTTTTCGTTGGAAGCTTGCTCTGTTGGGCCACAATTTATTCCTAGATCCATTTTTGGAGAAGTTGTGAGTGATCTCAGGTATCATCCAGTTGTCTGTTTTTCTTTGCACGGCCTTGGCAAGTTTTTCCTCGCCTTTTTGGTGGTTTGTCAAGTCGTTGCCCTTTCAAGAGGGAAAGTTTTTTCCAGTTTCAAATCTCAGTAGGAAATGGTTGTTTCCTGTTTGTTCTATTTGCAATTTTTCCCATTTAGACTAGGAGGGAGTTTCCAAATTTTAAATCTAATGTTCAACGAGAATGTGTCCTATTTGCCCTAAAATGTTTCTAGTTCTTTCGGATCTCCAAGATCCTGGCATGTTTTAGGTTTGGGGAGCCTTCCAAAACCCTATGGTCCTCTATTGGAGGCCTGATCCATTTATAGAAGGTTTTGGGAGCCTTGCTTTTTCATTTCACTATTAGTATTTGAGCGGGAATTTGATTTTCGAATCATTTTAGTGCTCTTGGTTCTGTTTGGATGGGAAATGGTTGTTATTTCCATCCTTGTGTTTGTTTAGGCTCGAGGAGCCTATCAAAACCCAATGGTCCTTTGCTTGAGGCATGATCCACTTGTACAAGGTTCTGGGAGCCTTTCAAAACCCTGTTTGTAATGGTTTGGGGACCCTTTCAAAACCCTCATGTGAGAATGGGGAAGCCTTCCAAAACCCTGTGGTCCTCTGCTTAAGGCTTGACCTTTTTTAAGGTTTTGGGAGCCTTTCAAAACCTTGCTTAAAGAGGTTTGGGGATCCTTCCAAAACCCCCTTGTTTAAGGTTTGGGGATCCTTTCAAAACCCCTTTGTTTAAGGTTTGGGGAGCCTTTCAAAACCCCATCTTTGGGCAAGATTCCAGTTTGTTGTTGCCGGAGTGATTACTGAAGGTGTTGGGTACCTAAGTTTCCAGAATTAGGATTCCCATCCTTGGCAAGAAGGCCTAATGTTTTTATTCTAGTTTTTTTTAGCGCTCCTAATGTCTCAGCAAAAGTTTTCCATTTTGAGCGCTCTGTTTAAATTTGAAAATTAAATTGTCATTAGATGGCATGAATGGATGTCCCATATTTTAGATTTACTTCTCCCATGGTGGCTTGGTCTAGTCTGATTTTAAATTTTGAAGTTTAGGCAAGAATGCTATTTGTTTTGGATCTGCAGGATCTGACTATCTCGGTTGTTGGATCAATCTTTGTTGGATGTTGAATCAGTTTCCCCTTAGGGATGCAATCCCATTTGTGATCTTCTTTGGTGTGTTTTGAATATCTTTGTGGTTTTGTAAAGGTTGGGGGACCCTCCCAAAACCCCTATGTAAAAGGTTTGGGGACCCTTCCAAAACCTCTTCTTATACCAACACAAAAAAATCTTCCAATAGATGGATGATTTTGGGTTTGTGAACTTGATTCCTCTCCTCAACTTTGTCATCTTTCAACACCTTGTCGGTTTCTTGCTCTACCAAAACCTTCTCTATCTCTTGAGGAGTTCTAACATTTTCAACATAGTTTCTTTTGCTTTTAAATCATATTAGTAGGCTTCCTCCACTATGTGCAATTTTACCATGTTGATATCATCTTCAATGTTCAATTGCAATCCATTAACACACTTGCCACCTTTCAATGGTCCACTTCACTATGACCAACTTGAATGTTAATCTTATAAAACTCGTTTATGTGATTGACTAGGTATTGAGGAGGTAGGGATAGATGATTGACTAGAGAAAGCGGTAAAGGCAAGATTCATTCATGTTTCTCACTGATTGTCTTCATTTCCTACTCCTCCAAATAATATTCACGTAAGAGTATAACCAAATATAAAAGGGCCATAAAACTTCAAAGCATCAATTGGTTTATATAGGGAGGGAGCATCAAACCAAGGGATCATGTGGGTGGAAACAAACATTGAGTAAGCGAACGACCCTAGTTTAACAAGTAAATGATGAAACTTGTACCATTAATGATTCAAACTAAACTAACACTCCTAGTCACTAGACCTAGTTGCATCTTTTACATTCAACTCTCTCTACCTCAAATTTTTAGGTTTCTTCAATAGGTTAAGCAAATAATCAATGGGAAGGAATTTGTCTTTCAACTTGGCAAGCATCCTACCCCATCTTAGAATCTTTTCTTTGTCCTTCCTATTCTGCTCTATTTATACTTTCCACCACAAGATAGCATGTCCTTTTAGCTTGATTCGTGCAATCTTCACTTTCTTGGGACCCTCCACTTCATCAAATTCAAAATACTCTTCCATCTTGATAATCCAATCAATAAGCTCTTCAAGGTTAAGCATTCTAGAGTAGCTTGGTCGTCCATCTCAATACCTTTCCCAAGCTCTAAAATGACCTTAATTAATCTATCCTAATTTGCATCCAACTCTTCTTCAACTTTTCAGGTTGATGCATTATGTCCACCTTCTGGTTCTTCTTCATGCATCTCTTTTGGCATGAAGCCCTACTATCTTCTTCCATTGCTACAAATCTAGTCTGCATATCTCTTAAGATACCCGCCATCTCGTTTATTCTATGTGACATATTAGTAGCATCAACTCCTCTAGCACCAACATTTGCTCCTCTTCTTGGAGGCAACTTCTTGTGTGACAACTTCACCTACCCTTGCTCCTAAAGCAATCTTATGTAGGTGATTTCATTTTATTGTCCTCTCAAGTCCAACTTGTTCGAATACAAAAAATTATGGCAAAAGCCACCCTTAGTGCAAAACAAAACAAACACGAAGTAAAAGATTGACAAAAAAAACTATTTTTTTAATTTATTGGTACAAGATTCCTTACAACTCAAAGTTGGGAGTAACCCTCACATATCGCAACTCCCATCCTTTATTTCTCCCACATAATCTTTGCAACTCTCTTGTTCCCTTTGGGATAACAAATAAAAATAACATACAGTTGTGCAATCACATAAATTGTATCTAAAAGGTTGCTACTTCTATAATAAAGTATTTATTTATTTATTGTATTCCCTACTTCCATAATAAACTCTTAATGCCCAAGAAAACTATTTTTATAATTACCTATATGCATTTTGAACAAACACATGAAGTAAAAAGTTAACACATAAAAAAACTACTTTTTAAATTAAATTGAAACACGGTTCCTTATAGCTCAAAGATGCAAGTAACCCTCATATATCACAACTCCCATCCTTCCTTTCTCCCTCATCAACTTTGCAACTCTCTTGTTGCAACCCTTATGCAATCACATAAATTGTATTTAAAATCTTACTACTTCTATACTAAACTATTCATTTATTTACTTTATTCAAACACTTTCCTTAATGCCCAGGAAAACTGTTTTTTTAATTCCCTCTATGCATTTTCTCTCCTATTTCCAGGGGCATATTGCTATGTTGGAATTTTGTTCCACTTTAATAAAACTATTTTTTTTAATTCCCTATATGCATTTTCTCTTCTATTCCCAGGGGCATATTCCTATGTTGGAATTTCGCTCCACTTTAATACTTCTTCTTCTCCCCCTCCCCATTCCTTACAACTCAAAGTTGGGAGTAACCCTCACATATCGCAACTCCCATCCTTTATTTCTCCCACATAATCTTTGCAACTCTCTTGTTCCCTTTGAGATAACAAATAAAAATAAAATACAGTTGTGCAATCACATAAATTGTATCTAAAAGGTTGCTACTTCTATAATAAAGTATTTATTTATTTATTGTATTCCCTACTTCCATAATAAACTCTTAATGCCCAAGAAAACTATTTTTATAATTACCTATATGCATTTTGAACAAACACATGAAGTAAAAAGTTAACACATAAAAAAACTACTTTTTAAATTAAATTGAAACACGGTTCCTTATAGCTCAAAGATGCAAGTAACCCTCATATATCACAACTCCCATCCTTCCTTTCTCCCTCATCAACTTTGCAACTCTCTTGTTGCAACCCTTATGCAATCACATAAATTGTATTTAAAATCTTACTACTTCTATACTAAACTATTCATTTATTTACTTTATTCAAACACTTTCCTTAATGCCCAGGAAAACTGTTTTTTTAATTCCCTATATGTATTTTCTCTCCTATTTCCAGGGGCATATTGCTATGTTGGAATTTTGTTCCACTTTAATAAAACTATTTTTTTTAATTCCCTATATGCATTTTCTCTCCTATTTCCAGGGGCATATTCCTATGTTGGAATTTTGTTCCACTTTAATACTTCTTCTCCCCTCCCCCTCCCCCTCCCCCTCCCTATATATATACATATGTATATAATCATCTTATCCATTTGATAAGTGTTCCTAAAAATGCCTACATGCATGACCTCACCTCACCTAATATATATGCGTTGCAAATTGCAACATCCCTAGAATTTTCCTACATCACTCAAGAAAAAAAACACATAGTCACACTTCCAAAGATTTAGTACTTCTCATTGAAAGGGTAAGAACAAGATTTTCTACGAAATAAAAGGCCACTTTACCCAAGAACAAAGTCATTTTTTCAAGTTTCCAACGAAGAAAAAATAATTAAGAGCAAGTTCCAATTTCTATTACACTTTTCCCAGACCAAACAAATGCACATCTCCAAACCCTCCATTGATTTGAAAACAATACAATAATTTCACATTTTGAAAGCAAGACAAATGTATTATGATCATAAGTGATCCTACAAAATGTCAAAAATGTAGGACTTTTCCTGCACAATATAAATTATATAATCGATCTATTTACAGAATTGAAATGCTTAAAACGTGTGCACACAGTACAAATGAACTTGGATTTTTCTGTGTTTTCTATCAAATTACCTATGTCAAACTAATCAATAATTATACCATGATTTTCAATGACCACATGAGAAGAGACCATATATCCACCAAAATGGAAGCCCATTTTATATTAGGATTTTGTAGAAAAAAAATAAACTGGATCTCATCAATTTGTTTCCTAAAGGAAAAATTCAGTCATTATTTGTAATTGTGTTTTATGTCATGTTTCAACTTGCAAAATCCATCCCAACACTTGCAATCAACAATTGCATCATTATATAAACTCGGGTTAGTTGTTGGATAAAGCATAAAAAAGAAACCTATGATGCCAATCAGAAATGCCAAAGTTGTTACTGCACATCACAAACCCACTTATGAGTTAATTGCACACAGGCAAACAAACCACAAAAAATAAAATTTTAGTCACACGTCAAATCAAATTGAATCAAATTTAACATGATATTTAAACCAAACCCTTACAGGGAATGTTTTATTCCCAAATAAACCATTTGAAACCAAATTTAATTGATACAAATATATAAATCAAACAACAACAAAGTTTAATATGATATAAATATATAAATCAAGCATTGAAAGTGAGGATGGTTGACCATTCAAATTATTTACAACTTACTCCATTTGCATATTCTAATACTTGTGCTTTTTCATTATGGAGAAAATCGAGTGTGTTCAAATCCCACAAAAATATTTCTATAGTTAATTAGATATCTCAAAATGTTTTACAAAATCTTATTTGTTGTTGAGGTTGTGAATACACAGTAAAGGCCAAGAATAAAGTCATTATCCTTGTTGATGAAGGAGCAACTAATCTTCCCCTTGGCCATTTTATTTGCCAAGAGATCGCCGGATAATAGTAGGGAATTGAAAATGGGAGAGACTGAATATCCTCGACCAAAATTGTTGCTCTCAAAGTAAAGAGAGACTCTAATTAATTGGTAATGGGTTTAGCATTTTAAAGGGGATGCATATCTCTTAAGTTATGGTTTCTTCGTTGACATTAGGGAAATCCTTTGATGTAAGTAATCAACAATTTTGCGTTTCCTAAACTGTGATTTTTATGTACTTTGGTGAACTAGATGTGTGTCCTAGTTCATCAAGTGATTTAGAGATATCTGGACTATTGTGTTTGTCCCAATACATTTACCATTATTCCTGCTCGTATATGGAACATGATGTAATGGGGGGTGGACGTTGAAAATATTACATCATATGATCTAGGCATGTGACCTTTTGAGGGCATGGCTAATGCCCAAATATGCCTGAATGCCTTTTTTTTAATCCTAACCACCCTCTTGGGGGCATATCTTTGTGTTTGGGACTTCGCTTTGTTCTGTTCAAGAAGCATTGGAAAGTTTAGAGGGAGAAGAGCAATTTTAGCAAGTAATTTTGTTGCAAACATGTTGCTAGCAACTGCATGGAAAAGATGCTCCAAAGGCCCTCAAAAATGCAAAACAAAATATTTATTAAAAATACTAATTTTCTATTTTTAGAAATTTGCAGCCAAAATGTATCTCTAGCCACTTTGACACATTAGTAAAAGATAAAACACAAAAGGACAAGTTATACGCATGTAATATTCATTTAATATGCACTTTGTAACTCATTGAAGATGAATTATCAAATTTTCACATTGGTGACCTAACTCATGTAAGGTGAACAACCACATACCAAAAGTATTGTATAAAGAAAGATGCACCCGACTGTAAAAAGCATGAGTAATGGATATAATGTTATAGCCTCACACCTCTTCTCAAAGATTGCTTGCATTGTACTTGGTTTTCTAAGCAATGAAATCATTTTGTTATTTTGCTTATATTTTTGTGTTCTGATTTTTTATACTCCGTTACTTTTTTATTGCACTCTTTTTTTGGGGGGGTTGAACACTCACACACCCACCACATGGTTGAACTTGGGTCTCCTTGATGAGAACCCAAAGACATACCAATACAATGTCCCTTTCCGAACAATTGCACTTTTTTTTTATTTTCCTTAAGTCAAAATTATAAGTTTTGAATCAGTGGTATTAAAGAGATCTATTTTTTGAGAGTATGTCCATAAACACAAAATCATGATATCGTAAGTTTGGGTATCAGACATGAGATCCCTCTGATTACGTCCCTTGTCATTCCAAACGGTCTCATATGGGAACTAGATCATACCACCAAGATAGTCGATCCTTTCAAGGAGATGTTGAACGAAGCCCTCATGAAATTGAGGAATAAGATGACGAATCAATTTGCTCAAATTCTTCAACAGTTCCCTCTTGTGAATTTGACAACCTCCTCCAAACAACATCTCATTACCCTAGCACCATTCAATGCCCCCACACCTTTTAAGGTGCAAGTGAATTTTGATATTCCTACTTTTAAAGGAAAAACTAACATTGATGCCCCCTAGAAAATTGGATGGATTAGTTATTTCCATACTTCTCTATAAATAAATTGAACAATGAGATATTCACTTTTGTATAAAAATTTCATTACCTGTTCAAAAATGGTGGTAATCATATTTGAATAGGGTCAATGTGGAGAATGAAGATGTAGTGTTTACATGAGACTATTTCATGGAAACCATCAAGGAAAAATATTATCCCGTGGGAGCCTATGAAGACCAATACATGTAATTGCAACAATCGCATCAAAGTAAATAATAGTATTTTCAAGATTATACCGATGCTCTCCATTCCATGGCAGCAAAACTAGGTATTCAAGATACCGAAAAGCATCAAATCCTCAAGATCAATGGGTTGCAATGGTACATTCGAGAAGACGTGGAGTTTGTAACCACAAACCCAACTTCCAATCCCATGTTCAAACCTTCACATTTTTCCATGGAACTGAGCTTGAGTGGTTGAGATGGGTTGTCCTCCATGGAGAAGGCTCAAATTAAGTCTCAACAAATGTAGAGGTCGTATGTGTGTGAGTGGTAGGTGTTTGACCCAATATGAGTTGCCCTATCCTCATTATAAATAGAAATCCACAATAACCTATTAAAAAAAAATGATATGCCTTGATAAAAAGAACCAAGTTAGGGCAAATCCATAACTTACATGTTATGCATTTGTCCTACAACTAACCCACGCTAACTACCATATAACTATAAACTATGGTATATAAAATGATATTATAATCATGAAAATAATAAAGTATTTTAAATAACTTATAGCTATTATTTTGTAGTTCTTTTTTATATTTTCCATATACATAACAGGGTAATATTAATTAGAAAAATAATAATATTTACTAAAATTACTTCGTTAATATTGGGTGTTTTTTTTTTACAATTAGTTATATGGCATTTGCTCAACCAGGTAAATTCCTCAACTTTCAAGGAAGAGACCCAGGTGCGAATCTTACCAAGCGATACATGGATAATTGCCAAGTTGTAATAACACTATGTGATCATGATGTAATACGAGTGGGGCCTGTTTCAACCCCATATAACCAATTAAAAAAACAAAAAATAATAGTTATATGGCATTGAAATGAACCCTGCTCATATTATATCATTATCACAATACTATGGTATTACAAAAAATCATTAAGGCTAACATTTGGGCAGAGCTCCTAAAAAACATGATGATGGGCTTGGGTATGTAATATAGATATGTTCAATCCTAAGTTATGACCACTAAACCCTAGGTCCAAGGATTGTTATAAGGCCAAGCCCCTACCTCGAAGTGTCCTAATGGCTTTACAAGGAGTCTACCCATGGGATTGGACCCTGGGCCTATGGTGTGAAACTCATTATTCCCCACCACTTGCCCTAAACGCGTTGGATCAAAATGTAAAGGATAGGGGCAACACTTGTAGAGAATATATGGGTGTGCTCGGATTTGTAATGTGGTTACACTAGACCTCATGTCCCTACATTGTCATAATTTTGAACCCTACCTTAATGTTTACTCGTGACTTTATAAGGTGCCAACCTATGGGATTGGAACTTATCATTATGGTGCGAACTAATTACTCCTCAACACTTGCTCCAAACCATTGGCCCAAAATGTTAAAGTTAGAATTGGGGCAGATCTCATTGAGAACATGAGGGCGGGATTCAATTTGAAATATAATTATACTCAACACTAGGTCTATGGTCACTCAACCCTAGATCCATGCATTGCCATAAGTTTGACCCATACCTCAAACAGTCCTCATGGTTGTACAAGGTGTGCTCCCTTGGGATTGGAAGCAATATTGGAACCTTGGCTTATAATATGAAGCTCCTTGCTCCCAACCACCTTTCCCTAGCCCGTTTGGCATTATTGGGTGGTTCATGCACATATATCTCATTTATGGTTTAACATGAACCACCCAATAATGCCAAATAGGTTTGGGAAAGGTGGTTGGGAGTGAGGAGCTTCAATATATATATATATATATATATATATATATATATATAGTAAAGGAGATATCCCCAAGAATTGCTTTCGTCAAAACTTCTCGATACAAACAAAATTTTACACAAAATTTCATATGGGGAAGCATCCAAAAGGGCAATGTTGTCACATTTTGCACGGGGTGCAATGTTTTCAATTTTGTAACAGTGCTGCTCTTCTTTTTCCCTCTTCCTCTATTTTCCTTTCTTCTGCTCTCCCTTCCTCTTTCTTTCCCATATTCTCTTTCTTCCCCCCTTTCTCGGAGCCCCTCAGTTGAATTTTAAACTTCCCAGCAAGTTACCTGAAAAATGGCTAAGTGTTGGTGCGAAGTACGCACTTCGCCCAGTTTTGGTGCGAAGTACGCACTTCGCCCAGTTTCGGTGCGAAGTTCGCACTTTGCCCCTCTTCTGGGCGCACCTTGTAACTGGCAGGTTGGCAGGCTGACACAAAAGTGATTAATGCTGGAGCAAAGTCCGTACGGCGGCAGATACCAGATTTCACCTGTGCGCAGTCCGACTTCGCAGCGAAGTCGGAGTGCGCCCTTGACAGGTGCGCAGTAGGGGAACAACTCGGAAATACTCCTAAGGCATGGAGGCCTTCCCGACTGCGCTGTTTTCTGCCCGCGCAACCCGAGACGCTCTGATCCCAAGCGAAGTTGGACAAACTGCCTTTCAAGGCCGACACGTGTCACACAGCATCATCCATCATCTGACAAGTGTCCAGCTTCGGGATTTGAGCCAAGACGTGCCGAGCAAAAGGACGAGCATGGGCTGCACTACCTGTGCCAGTAGCCTCATTCAAAGCTGATTAGAGGTTCTACCTGCTCCAGCTACCCGCATACCTGCCGAGAAGAAGTTCTGCCCAACACACTGCCACGTAGCTGTCCAGCTTCCAGGAAGACCATGCTGCGGGTACAGTCCGGTCCGACAAAAGGTCAGCATTTGCAGCTCCTTCGCCGCTTTTGTCAGCTTATGTTTGACTGGGACCTTGTGCCCATTAATGTAACGGGAGGGACTCGGGCTATAAAAACCCACCATGATTTCATTGTAAAGGGTGGAAGGGGAATGTCTGTTAGGGAACCAATGTAACCGTGCTTCTGCTTATAAATATAATTTGTATGCCTGGTTCTGTTCTGCTGCTTTTATTTCTTTATGCTTATGCTTTACGCTTCCCTGTGTCATGGCTCGTTGATTCGTTTCAGCATTTGGTGATCAGGCGCCTTTAGCATTGTTTGTGTACTTTTAAATTTCATATAATAGATGTGGTAGCAGCTCCATCAGTTGTGTGTTACGTTGCTGTCCGTATCTGGTGATTGATGCGTTGCCGTGCTGTTAGTTCTCCTTGTAGGGAGAATGTTTGCTAGGGGACCATTGTAGCTGTGCGGTTAAAATCACTGCATATCACATATACCTGGCTCTGATATCTCTAGGTTGCTTTCTACTCATGTTGGTGTCCGTATCTGGTGATTGATGCATTGTCGTGCTGTTAGTTCTCCTTGTAGGGAGAATGTTTGCTAGGGGACCATTGTAGCTGTGTGTACACTGCTTAGGTATCGGAAGTACACTTAGATTTTGCAGTTCTCAGTCATGCTTTGTATTTATAATGCAGTAAGTATTGGTGATTGCTGGTTGCCGTACTGTTAGTTCCCCCCCACCAACTCCAAGTATATTTGTATATTCTTTCTGTTTATTTATCTCTTTCCTGCACTCTTAGCTTGAACATAAAACCCCCCAAAAGGAGCCGGCCTTCTCCGGAGATTGGCACGGAAGGCATCCCTTCCTTCCGGCCTTTCATGCTGGTGGGCGAATCTGGGCGCATTAACCCGAAATCCTTTCCTCATGGCAGATTCGTAACCAACAGTTTCTCTGGCACGCCCGGTGGGACGCGGGTCCCACACTTGACGAGAGATTTTCTGATCAGTCTCCACCTGGCGCTGACAGTGGTTCCTGAGCTCTTGGTGAGACAAGGAAGTTTCTCACCCCCGACAGAATTGAAGCACCGGTGTTCGCTTCATTGCTGTTCCAAATCTGAACACCTGGCGACTCTGCACGAACAAATCTTCTGAGTCCGAAAGACCGGTCCCAACACCTTCATGCACACAAGAAGGTGGCAAGCAAGGGATCCGAGAAGCCCGCCTGAGTTCTACGAACTGGACATCAACGCTCGAGGCGAGATTCCCAGGCTGGCTGATCCGCGAGCTCGTGTCGACGAAGCCGAGGCTGAAATCCAAGAAGAAGCCGAAGCTGAAGTCGGCGGAGCTGAGTACGAAGTAGAAGAGGCCGAGGAAGAAGAAGATCCTGCATCCTCGGAAAGTACCGACACTGAGTACACAACCGACGGAGGAGAAGAAGAAGAAATGGCTGCCCAGCAGCAGAATGACGATGATCTCTTCCCGACGGTGGACTCTACGGGGCCCTTGGCCTTGGTCGGACAGCAAGTTGTGCCCCCTGCTGCTTTAAAGTCTATCCCCACATACGACGGCTACGGTAAGACGGCGTACGAGCACATCCAGGACATCCTTGCCCTGGCCGCATTGCATACTATTACCGATGAAAGTGTGAAGACCCGTCTGCTGGCCCTTTCCCTGAGGGGAAAGCTTCTCTACTGGTGGAGATCGCTGTAGAGGGATCCATCACAGGGTGGCCCCAGCTTGCCGGAAGGCTCGTGAAAGGATGCAACGAGTCCGCTGACCCTACTTCTCTACCGCATCGGCTCCAAGCTATCCGGAGACATCCTCAAGAGGAGGTGTCCGATTTTAACATCAGGTTTGCGAGATCCCGGAAACGGGTACCTCGCGAACTTCGGCCTTCACCCGGCATGGCTGCTCACTACTATCTGAGATCCTTCAACTCAGACATATGCCTGCTGCTGAAGATCGCCAGGATTGATGAGTTTCCTGCGTTGTACGAGGCTGCCCAGCAAGCTGAAGCTGACATTATTTCCATCGGCAGACTCCCGTCCAGGGTGCAGGAACCCATTCATCCCGACTTCCCTGCATCCCGATATCCCTCTGCTTCTGGTGGTGCGCCGTCCACATCAGGGCAGCAACCCCAGCAACAGTGGAATCCAGCGCCGGTCGTAACTTCTTACGGCCCGCCTCAATTGCATTATCCTCACCCGCCTCCTCCTGCTCCGCATTTTCCAGCACTTCCTGCTCCCCCACAGTACGCACCTTATTCTAACCCTCCTCCATTAGCCGCATTGCCTCCACCGGCACAGTTGCCGCCTCCTGACAGTAGCATTCAGAACACGATTCTCCAGGAGGTGCGGGCTTTGGCCTCGGGATATCATGCCATGTCCAATGACATGACCGCTCTGAAGAAGAAGCAGGCCCAAATGGACCTTGCTCCTAGGAGGCCATATGCGCCACCCGCGCTGACGAAAGACAAAGCCCCAGAACACCAGCCGCAGAGGCGTCCACCTCCGAGAAATGCTGCTATAGAAGACCCGCCTGGTCCTCCCGACCAGGTTAACTGGTGCACTACGTGCAATGACCCGCATTCGGAGGAAGACTGCACTTTGCACCAGCACTACATCCAGACCTTGGCCGGCAGCGCCATAGAGGACGACGAACTGTACATGATCTTGGACGGCGAAGCCAACTTTGCCCTCCCAGAAGAGAATCTAGTGCCGCCCGCCAAGGAAGAAAAGAAAGCTACAGATGCGGCCAAACCTTTGCAAGTTTACACAAGAAGAGAAAAACCGCAGCCCGGTGGGCTGCCACCATACAAGCGGCTGTGGCCCTACACAGCCCAGGAGAAGGCATCCAAAGATAAAGCTCCAGCCAAGCCTTCTCCGGCAAAGGCTGCCCCTGTTCCAGCCAAACCTCCAGCAAAGGCCCCAACTCCGGCTAAAGCTCCAGTACCTCAGCCTCCAACTGAAACCAAAGAACAAGCCCAGGAGAAGCTGAAGTACCCGTCTCTGACCAAGAGACAGCGAGTTGAGGCTACCCAACAGTACCGGACGAAGTATGAGCCGGCTAAACAAGCAAAAGGAGCTAGTACCTCGGGCTACAGCATTGTAGATGAGTTGAAAAGAACTCCTGCTAGAATCAGCATGTATGATGCTCTTCTGCTCCCAGGCCAGTGGATCTGCTGCAAGAATCACTGAAGAACATGAAGAGCGGCAAGCAGATACAGCCCGCTGTCCTGGTTCAACCTTTGACAGTCTCAGCCACTGGGAAGAACAGACCGCCACCCTTTTATCTCTCTTTACGGATGCAAGGGCACATAGTTCACAACCGCATGGTGGATTCCGGTGCCTCCTCGACCGTGATGCCGAAGGCCGTCTCGCGATGAGATCGGGATGGAATACACACGGAGCAGCCAAGGCGTGCCGCAATTAGACGGCACCCCTGTCAAGACAGTTGGTGTCATAAAGGACATCCCTATCCGACTGCACAAGGCCCTCGACATCGTGGTCATCCAAGAGGTCGTGGTTGTTGACCTGGAACCTTACTTCGGCATGTGTCTCTCTCGGGAGTTCACTGCGAAGTTGGGCGGGTACCTGTCTCTAGACTACTCACACATGGAAGTGCCCTTCAAAGGAAGGAGACTGAAAATTTTCAATGAGAAGCCTTCCACCTTCCTTGTAGAGAAGATACCCGGAGGAGAGATGGACTGTATGGTCCAGTTGTCAGAGGAGGAGCTAGTGACAGTAGAGCTGACTGAGCAAGCCTTCGAAGTGCTACAGCTTGAAGATGAGTTCTCGTTGCGGGACTTCAATGCCGTAATTGGGACAGAGCAGGGCTGTTACTCCATTGTACAACCCGAAAGGCTTGACATGTCAGCTGCGAAAGAAGTAGGACCTGCACCCGAGAAGCCGTGGAAGCTTTTCTTTGACGGCGCGCGATGCAAGAATGGCGCCGGTGCAGGAGTACTTCTGGTTTCTCCAACCGGAATCCAGAAGGACTATACCTACAGGTTGGCCTGGAGCTGCACTAACAACTCGGCGGAATACGAAGCCCTGTGCTTGGGTTTGCGAAAGGCACAGAGGCTCGGAATCAAACACCTGCAGATTTTCGAAGATTCAGAGCTGGTGTGTCACCAAGTTACGAAGAAGTGCGCATCCAAACAGCACTATCTTAGAGTGTACCGCAACCGGGTGTGGGACCTGATGGAGTCATTCGACTCATTGAATGTCAAGGCAATATCGCGTGAGAAAAACAAGCACGCTGATATTCTGGCATCTGTTGGAGCCAGGTACGTTCCGGCTGACGACGTTGTCCAAAAACCGAAGCCGGTTCGCACTATCTACAGGCCTTCTGTGCCTGATAAGGACACCCACTGGCAGGTGTTCAGTTGTGACGAGGAGATCGTCACATTCCTGGTTAACGAAGTGTGTGTAATCGAAGGTAGAGACCCTGATGACGAGCAATATGAGGGGTTGATACAGTTAAGGAATAATCATGTCCCAAAAGGACTGATTACATTGGAGAGTCTCTTTGATCAGAACGACAGAGCAATATCTCATAGGATCAAAGTAGACCCGAGGCAGTATGCTGACCTGGAACTTGAACCTGGTAAAACTATCAAGGTTGGAACAGACTGCACGTCGGAGGAACTCGAGCAGATCAGATCACTGTGCCAGGAGTTCCCCGACATCGTGGCCTGGTGCTACGAGGATTTGAAGGGGTATGACAAAACTGTCATCCAGCATACCATTGAGCTAGAGGATGGCGCCAAGCCATTCCGACGTAGGCGAGGGCCGTGAATCCGAAGATTGAGGCCATGATGAAGGCCGAGCTCTTGAAGATGCTCGGAGGCCAAGATCATCTACCCCATCAAACATTCATCCCGGGTCGCGAATTTGGTGCCCGTGAGGAAAAATAATGGCGACATTCGTCTCTGTGTCGACTTCAGAAACCTAAATTAGGCTTCCCTCGGGGACCACTATCCGCTTCCCCAAATCGACCAGATTCTACATATTGTTGCTGGAGCCCAAAGATTCTCACCTTTAGATGGATTTTCCGGCTACAACCAGATTTGGGTCAAAAACGAGGACCAGCATAAGACGGCGTTTACCACCAAGTGGGGGACGTTCGCCTATCAGCGCATGCCGTTTGGCTTATCTAATGCTGGTGCCACATTCCAAAGGGCCATGGACCTGGCCTTCCGAGAGCCGCTCAATAAGATTATCGTCATCTACCTTGATGACATGACTGTTTTCTCTCACCAACGAGGGGATCATGTCTCGCACCTACGACAAATATTTGAGAGGTGTCGAGAGTTCGGCATTTCTATAAACCCGAAGAAGTCTGTCTTCGCGGTAAAGGAAGGAAAGCTGCTGGGACATGTCATCTCCGAGGAAGGCCTCGCCATTGACCCTGACAGAGCAGAAGCCCTCGTTCGCTTGCTAGCCCCCATTGATAAAAAAGGGCTGCAGTCCTTCTTCGGTCAGATTAACTTCGTGCGGAAGTTCATTCCGGACTTCGCACAGGTGATCAAGCCTATGGCCGAACTGCTGAAAAAAGATACAAATTATGAATGGACTGATGAGAGAGAGCAAGCCTTCGAGGAAATCAAGGCTAGAATTGCGCAAGCTCCGGTGTTGACAAACCCGGACTACTCCAAGGACTTCATCCTGTATGCAGTGGGAGAACCCGAAAGTTACGCTGCAGTCCTAACTCAGAAGGGAGACGATGGTGAGGAGCGCCCCATAGCGTTCCTAAGCCAAGTGATTCTGCCGCATGAAGAAAAGTACAATTTTATAGAGCGGCAGGTTCACGCTGTTATGAAATCCCTTCGGAAGTTCAGGCACTTTGTCTCCCAGAGCAAAACGACTGTCTTTGTGATCCACCCGGACGTTCGAAGCTTCATCTTACAAGGAGAACCGGGTCACAAGAGAGCGGGATGGATAGCAAAAATCCAGGAGTTCGACATCGAAGTGCGGCCCACCAAGCTTATCAGGGGCCGAGCCTTGTGTCAGGAATTGGCCCGAAGCGCTGTAGCCGGCATCTCCGCCTGTAAGTGGGAGGACACAGCGACACGCATCTACCTAGCCGACTCCTTATCGGAGGGGAGTGATTGGACAGATGAACTGGTGAGATTTTTCTGCACCGGAAGATGTCCCGATCACCTGAACGCCTCACAACGAAGGAGATTTCGGCTAGGTGCACTTAAGTACACTCTTCGCCCCGAGGGGCTTTACTTCAAAAACATCGACGGCATCCTGTTGCGGTGCGTCAGAAAATCAGACCAGCCTAGGGTCCTCGGAGATTTTCATTCCGGGATGCCTGGGGGTCACCATTCTTCAAGGCCGACGGCCTTAAAAATAATTAGAGCTGGGTACTATTGGCCCACTCTATTCGCAGACGCTCATGCGGTCTGCTCTAAATGTGATCAATGCCAAAGGTTTGCTGGCAGGAACAGAAAAGCACCCCTGCCCCTTCAACCGATTCAGGCCGAGACTCCGTTCCAAAGAATGGGGTCTAGACTTCATCGGGGTGATTTCGCCTAATTCCTCTCGCCGGACACAAGTTTATTCTTACAGACCACCGATTATTTCACACGGTGGGCGGAGGCAATCCCGACCAAGAACACGGACCAAGAAACGGTCATTAGGTTCATTGAGAGCCCGATTACCCGCTTCGGGGTTCCGTAGTCAATTGTGACAGCACAACGGTCCGGGATTCGCGTGCGCTGTACTCACGGAGTACACTGGCAGACTTGGCATCTATCACAAGATGTCTTCTAATTACTACCCGCAGGGGAATGGCCTTGCCGAGTCTACTAACAAGAACCTCCTGAAGATCATCCGGAGGACCATTGACAGAAACAAGCGGACTTGGCATCTACTCCTGAACCGGGCGTTGTGGGCGGACAGAGTTGCGTTCAAGAAATCCATCAGAACGTCCCCCTATGCGCTCGTCTATGGCAAAGAGGCTGTCATGCCATCACATATTGAGATCCCTGCCCTATGGATGTTGGACGAAGACAGGAGCAGCGGAGACCCGGTGGACGACAGACTATGCCAACTCCTGCAGTTGGAAGAAGACAGAGAAAGTGCATACCAGGCCTTCGCCGATCATATTGCAGCTACTCAAGGCTGGTTTGCAAAAGGCACCACTGCCCGAGTTTTCGAAATCGGGGACCTGGTGCTGAAGTGGGACTCATATAAGGCAAAGCCGGGCAATCACGGGAAGTTTGATGCCCTCTGGGAGGGCCCTTATCAGATTGCCCGGGTCAACCAGTTTAATGCCTATGCACTTCGGGATATGGAGGGTCAGCTCCTGCCTATCCCTGTTAACGGGTTCCACTTAAAAATTTACCGTTGCTGAAGGTGCCCGAGTGGCTCTTCTTTGTAAAAATTTCCCTTATGCATTTTCGTTTCCCAGCATGTACAGTTTCCAGCTTTCAGCCTTTAGTTGTTATTTTTTATTTTTGAGCTTAACTGCGGCATGGGAGAGAAAAACAGACTTCGCAGCGAAGTCTGTCGTCGCCCCTCAGGAGGGGCGAAGTTTGGGCTGCTTGGTTAAGTGAAGAAAAAAGAAAAAGGAGGCGAAAAAAATGTCTAAGTGTTGGCCGCTGCCCGACTTCGCAGCGAAGTCGGGCTGCGCGCCAGCCGAAGTGCGAAGCTTGAACGAAGATAAGACTGCAAAGCACAAAGGAGAACGGACTGCGCCCAACTTTGGGCGAAGTCCGACTTCGGCCGGCTTGCGTGCGAAGTTCGAACTACGCACAACCTCCGCGCGAAGTGCGCACTTCGCCCGAAATTCGGGCGAAGTCCGAACCTGCCTCAATGTTCACGCTGCGCAGCTCGTACTGTTCGGTCTAAAGGAGCAATAAAATGCTAAGTGTTTGCCTCGTCCGAAAGTTGCAAAGGAACCGGACTGCGCTCAAACCTTGGGTGCGGCAAGAAAGAAGAAAAGAAAAGAGAACAGTTTCAATGCGAAATTCGGGCGAAGTCCGACTGCGCCTCGTTTTCTGGGCCAGTTTTGGGGCAATGTTTTAAAAATGAATAATAAATTCAAAAGTTCTAAGCTGGGCCCAAGGCGCATTGTAGCCGTTCTAAAGTGGGTTTCCGCACCAATGGTTCTTTCTTGAGCAGTGTGCCCAGATTGCGGCAGTGACGTCAGCCATGGCGCAGCGTCCAAGACAAAATTAATGATTGCACATTCTTCAAGGAAAAGTGCAACAAAAAGAACATGGCACGTCTGTCGAGGTACCTTTTTCCAAGCATTCTCCGCGCAGCCACCCAAGAAACTTAACTCCAGCCGACCTACCCCCTCCTGCGCGGCATTAATGACGCTGTCGTTGTCTAGAAAAGGGGGTCAGATGCATTCAAACATGCCAGACTGCGCAGATTATTCTTTAAACTGTGCAGATTTTTCCTGTGACAGCGAAATCTTCTTCAGACGCCCTGAACTTGTAATTATTGTTTATTCGAAGGAGAGATGGACAGAGGAAAGATGCCAGTGTCAGCGCAATCCAGCGAAAGTAGCGAGCGCAAGGATTTACCACGGCCGGGTGTTTTCAGAAGTGAAACACCGCCAGAGCCAAAGTCAAAGTCCCGACCGAAAAAAGTACAGCGTGGGCAAGCCCCACCACCTCCGTTGAATTACTTGGCGGGATACGTGGACGGCTCGTTTTCTATGAGCCTGACTAAGCTGCGGACAAATGTGGAGAGCTGGGCTAACAAGGTTTCGCCCTCTCACCATTTCGGAGTGGCGTACAAATCCAACCTTTTCAGATTCTTGTGCCCTCCCCGTCCATCAATGCCCGGAGTCGGTAGACATCATTGTCGGACACTACGGCACCGGCTATCCGGCAGATTTGCAGCTCCAGCGGTAAACCCTTGTTCACGCTCGCGCAGGAGACCGTCCACCCGACTTTTGCCCCGGGGTTGGAGTATGACTCCAAGACAATTGTCGAGAAGATAAATCGGGCGAGCAAGCGGGACGTTTCACGCAAACAAAACGAATGAGGGATTTCCTCAATTCGGAGCCGAACGCCCCTCTTGCAGCTGGACAGTGGCCAACCGGCCCCATGCCCTTGGCAGGGTTTCAGAGCAAATATTTGTACACCATTTTGGCATGGATTCTCGGCTGCGACTCCGATGAGCTGGTACATCC
This sequence comes from Wollemia nobilis, assembly GCA_028583015.1. Taxonomy (NCBI): domain Eukaryota; kingdom Viridiplantae; phylum Streptophyta; class Pinopsida; order Araucariales; family Araucariaceae; genus Wollemia; species Wollemia nobilis. The sequence continues at coordinate 231,833 of JAQPPZ010015694.1, forward strand.
GTACCAGCTAGCGTTGGCAGAATGTCTCCTATGCGGAGAATCCTACGAGCCGACAGCGCAGAAAAGTGGAAAGCGTCCCATCTTTTTCGACTGGGCAGACTGGCTGGCATACGCCATCCACTCCAGCCTAGTCAAGATCCAGAAGAAGCAATCCACAGATTTTCGTTTCAGTTCCGTTCTCGCCTGGCTCTGTTTGTATCATTTGCACTCCCGGATGCCTATCCCGAACCTGAAGAAAGTCAACGAGAAGGGAGAGCCACAGCCCGTCTATAACTGGACGGATGACCTATACCGGAAAGGGTCCTACTACAAGTTCAACTTTAACTTTCTGGGATTGGTCATGTCAGTCTTCAGCGAAAGCGAAATCCCCCGCCCCCCGAGAGAAATGACGAGCGCCTTGCTGAATCAGAAGCTCGGGGACGTTTTCAGACTGACGCAGGGAATTGTGGTCAGAATCTACGGATTCAAGGGCAAACCCCATCTGCTGCCCTACTGGACTGAGCCAATTCAGGAGAGTCAGGTCACTCAGATGGTGTCCAAATGTTGCAAGATCAGCTCCTATTTCCAGGAGCTAGGAAAAAGATACTACACCATCGACCTGCACGCGGTCTCTGCTTTCCACGCAGCGTTAGAAGAAGTCACTGACCGCCGGCCATTCGAAGCAGAAGCCTGGGGCCAAGCTCAGGCTGCATACGACCGCATCTGTGAAGCAGAAGCAAAAGCCGGAGAGCCTTCGGAAGGTGATTCTGAGGGGGCAACTGACAAAAGTGAATCTGAAGAACAGTTGCCGCGAGGAGAACAGCCTACGAGCAGCAAAAGGCAGGGGAGGCAAGTTCCTCTGCACCCAATGGATGAAGGCATGGATTCTTTGCGCCGAGGCGAGCTCGACACCCCGCGAGCCGCCAAAAATGTTGTCACATTTTGCACGGGGTGCAATGTTTTCAATTTTGTAACAGTGCTGCTCTTCTTTTTCCCTCTTCCTCTATTTTTCCTTTCTTCTGCTCTCCCTTCCTCTTTCTTCCCCCCTTTCTCGGAGCCCCTCAGTTGAATTTTAAACTTCCCAGCAAGTTACCTGAAAAATGGCTAAGTGTTGGTGCGAAGTACGCACTTCGCCCAGTTTTGGTGCGAAGTACGCACTTCGCCCAGTTTCGGTGCGAAGTACGCACTTCGCCCCTCTTCTGGGCGCACCTTGTAACTGGCAGGTTGGCAGGCTGACACAAAAGTGATTAATGCTGGAGCAAAGTCCGTACGGCGGCAGATACCAGATTTCACCTGTGCGCAGTCCGACTTCGCAGCGAAGTCGAAGTGCGCCCTTGACAGGTGCGCAGTAGGGGAACAACTCGGAAATACTCCTAAGGCATGGAGGCCTTCCCGACTGCGCTGTTTTCTGCCCGCGCAACCCGAGACGCTCTGATCCCCAGCGAAGTTGGACAAACTGCCTTTCAAGGCCGACACGTGTCACACAGCATCATCCATCATCTGACAAGTGTCCAGCTTCGGGATTTGAGCCAAGACGTGCCGAGCAAAAGGACGAGCATGGGCTGCACTACCTGTGCCAGTAGCCTCATTCAAAGCTGATTAGAGGTTCTACCTGCTCCAGCTACCCGCATACCTGCCGAGAAGAAGTTCTGCCCAACACACCGCCACGTAGCTGTCCAGCTTCCAGGAAGACCATGCTGCGGGTACAGTCCGGTCCGACAAAAGGTCAGCATTTGCAGCTCCTTCGCCGCTTTTGTCAGCTTATGTTTGACTGGGACCTTGTGCCCATTAATGTAACGGGAGGGACTCGGGCTATAAAAACCCACCATGATTTCATTGTAAAGGGTGGAAGGGGAATGTCTGTTAGGGAACCAATGTAACCGTGCTTCTGCTTATAAATATAATTTGTATGCCTGGTTCTGTTCTGCTGCTTTTATTTCTTTATGTTTATGCTTTACGCTTCCCCGTGTCATGGCTCGTTGATTCGTTTCAGCATTTGGTGATCAGGGGCCTTTAGCATTGTTTGTATACTTTTAAATTTCATATAATAGATGTGGTAGCAGTTCCATCAGTTGTGTGTTACGTTGCTGTCCGTATCTGGTGATTGATGCGTTGCCGTGCTGTTAGTTCTCCTTGTAGGGAGAATGTTTGCTAGGGGACCATTGTAGCTGTGCGGTTAAAATCACTGCATATCACATATACCTGGCTCTGATATCTCTAGGTTGCTTTCTACTCATGTTAGTGTCCGTATCTGGTGATTGATGCATTGTCGTGCTGTTAGTTCTCCTTGTAGGGAGAATGTTTGCTAGGGGACCATTGTAGCTGTGCGTACACTGCTTAGGTATCGGAAGTACACTTAGATTTTGCAGTTCTCAGTCATGCTTTGTATTTATAATGCAGTAAGTATTGGTGATTGCTGGTTGTCGTACTGTTAGTTCCCCCCCACCAACTCCAAGTATATTTGTATATTCTTTCTGTTTATTTCTCTCTTTCCTACACTCTTAGCTTGAACATAAAAACCCCCCAAAAGGAGTCGGCCTTCTCCGGAGATTGGCACGGAAGGCATCCCTTCCTTCCGGCCTTTCATGCTGGTGGGCGAATCTGGGCGCATTAACCCGAAATCCTTTCCTCATGGCAAATTCGTAACCAACAGGCAATACAAATGCAACTTGTGATGCATTTAGCATTCATGTGATTCAAATAAGAGAAGTGTGTCACTAGGTTTGCCTCTCAATTCTCTTATTTGTCCTCGTATTAACATATAAGACTAGAGAATACATAATGATAAATAGGATTATCCAATAATAGTTCAAATATAATTAATAATATATTCATCATACGAACATCATTTAAACATATGGTCACATCATTCATCCTAAAAATAATCTTTTAAGTCAAATCAAATTACAATGTGCATGATGAATACTTGATAAAAGGAGGATATTGATTGATTGCTCTGTAGGCACTAATTTTGGACCTCAGAAGAAAAAGAAATAATGCACATCGTAGAAATAAGTGCAAAATGCACTAAGTGTAAATGATTGTAATGAAATGTACTGTAAATGAGAGTCAAATGCAATTGTAATGAAATGCATGTGAAATGCAAATGTAGACGAAATGGCAATGTAATACAATTTGATCATGTGATATGATAAATTGCAATAGACTATAGTTGCATTAAGGGTAATGTGAGAACATCCAAATATGGAGACGGTTGGGTAGTGTGTTGTCCTGGGAAGCTGTTGTTGGCAACGACCAAGACAAAAGCTTAAATAGACCCCCCCTCCTTCATTTGAGACTACTAAGTATAGCCTTGTACCTTGTACAATCCATCTAGAGTGTATGTTGTGTCTAGGGAGAGACTAGAGCCGAGTATTGGCAAGCCATATGTGCAGACAATATAGCATGTATGCAGATTGTATATGCATTGTGCAATATTCTATAACGTCGTACCATTGAGTAATGCAAAAGACTTATCTTCTATCTATGTTGGAGTGTAATCTGTCTACAATGTGATTGCCATTGGTAGCTTGTAGTATGTATTGGATTCTGTGTGTGCAAGGATTATCGTTGCAAACTAAGCATGGAACAGGGGATTTGCAATCCAGAACACAGTACAAGTGGAACTAACAAGAGTGTTGTTCCAGTAGTGATTGAGTGTGCCGTTCTAGTAGAGTTATTGCGGTCATTCCAGTGGTGTGGAGCACTTGTTGTGCTAGTAAAACTTGATCCTACAATTCCAAAAAGTGCCATTTCAACACATTGTTGTGCTAGTGGAACTATCATTCCAGTGTATGTCGTTCCAGCACTTGTCATTCTAATGCAAGTGTCATACACTATCCAAGTGTTGATGTCGTTCTAGTACAAGATGATGAGAAAAACTGCATTGACTGCAGTCTTGTTTGGCCCCTAATCTGTCATCCTATTCCTCCATCTCTGGAATGCTTACCATTGTGCTACATGGTCTCTTATAAAGATTTTTTTTTGGGTAAATTGAGGTTGAAACAAGATTCTTCCCATATTGCAACATAACTGCATTATCTTGGGCAGCATTACCATGGGAGTGCTTGTAGGTATGGCCTGTCTTATCACAATGCGGGAATTTGAACCAGAGTTGCACTTTTATGAATGCAGCCTAGTTATCATTACTCCACAACAACTTGGACCAAATAATTTACAGACTCCTCAATGATTACACAAATAATTTGACCAATTTACAACCTTGACTCCTTATCAAAAAAAATGGTTGAAGGATTCAAATTTGGTTCAATTTCTTATTTCTTCTTCCATAAGTGCCAAGAGCTATAAATCCAAACAATGACCATGGGCCTTGGTTAACAGCATCGATAACAATCTTAATGTCTCGTTCTACATGTAGACTATTAAACCATTGATAATGGCCCCTAAATCTGCAACATTATTAGTTGTGCTCTTGCATTAAGAAAGCAACATAACAACTAGAGATCAGAATTCACGAAATCAACCTCTTGGCAGTGATGAGTTGCACTTGCAGCCAATCAAAACTAATATTTGTAAAGCTCCTTTGGAGGGATCCAATAGTCTTGGAAGGTAAATCTCTTTTCAATATTGGTCTTGAATTTTGGTAAACTTTTCTTTTAAAATGTGAACCTAAATGGGTAAGAATACCCAGCCATGATAAATACTAAACACTTGATATTAAATTAGTTTCTTATACAGTACCAACAGCTGTAAGTGTAAATAATGGACCAAAACTAAATACCATGAAATATATAGGAAGCATTCATCTCTTTCATATTTGTTATTTCCAAATAGATGTATAAGAACCCTTTTGTACCTTTTCCACTCTTTATGCACGACATGTTTGGCAATCCCATGATGTTACAAAATATATGTGCCACAATTGGAGCAACCAAATGCCCTGCAGAAAATCCAAGATATCACACAATGAAACAACTAAAATATGTTGACCACAATTCTGAACAATTACATTACAATCATGGATCTAATTAATATATTTTAAATTGACTTGCTACAATAGCATTATCTAGATACATCTACCTTCCAAGGACATTACTCTAAACTATTTTTTTTTTTTTTATGAGTACTAAGCAGCCATTCTTTTTAAAGAGATGATGCTAAATAATAACCAACTGTCCTTTGTCAATACTTAAACCAGTTTCTGTGGAAGGTCATTGTGGTAGCAATAATTTGTAAAAGCAAAATGGCTATCGTTAATGCAAATGTTCATTGAAGATCACTAGGTTAGCAAGGATATGCAAAAGCACAATGCGTATGTTAAATTGCAAACCTGTTTAAAGAGATTGAAAGTGTGCTTTGGTATGTACCTGTTGCCACATTTTGCACAGGGGTGCCATGTTTTTAGTTTCTGCAAGTGAGCTGCTCTTTTCCTTCTCCTTCTCCTCATTTTCCCTGTCTTCTTCTCTCCCTTTCTTCCTCTTCCTCGCAGCTTCGTTCCCCCTTCTTCTTTTCCCTTTCTTCCCCCAGTAAGTTTCCAGCACAGGTGCTCTGAAAATTCTAAGTGTTGGGGCGACACCCGACTTCGCAGCGAAGTCGGAGTGCGCCCCTCAGTTGGAGCGCAGTAGGGAACCCGAAGTGCGCAAGCAGGAAGGATCAACGCAAAATCTGACTAAGTGTCGGGCGACACCCGACTTCCCGAGGCGCACGGAAGGCCGCCCGACTATGTCGGGCGACACCCGACTTCGCAGCGAAGTCGGAGTGCGCCCTTCTTCCTGGGCGCACTAGGGGAATGTTCATCAGAAAAACGGCTAAGTGCTGGGGCGCAACCCGACTTCGCAGCGAAGTCGGAGTGCGCCCTTTTCCAGTGCGTAGTCCGAACAGCGGATGAAAACAATCAAGCACCGGTGCGCAACCCGACTTCGCAGCGAAGTCGGAGTGCGCCCTTTGACCGGTGCGCAGTTGGGTAAAGTCAACTCAGAAATTTGCTGAGGCAAGAAGGCCTTCCAACTGCGCTGATTTCCTCCTGCGCAACCCGATAGCGCCCGAATTCCTGGCGAAGTTGGATAAGCTGCCTTTCAAGGCAGACACGTGTCACACCTCGATATCCGACAAGTATCCACCTTCGGGATTCGAGCCAAGACTTGACCGCGCAAGGACAAAGTATGGGCTACACTACCGGCGCCAACTGTCACCATTTAAGCCGATGTGAAGTGCCATCTGCCGCACCTACCCGCATTCCTGCTGACCGAAGACTTGACCCAACGCGCTGCCACGTAGCTGTACCGCCTTCAGGGACACCATGCTGCAAGGACAGTCCTGCCCGACAGAAGTCAGCATCAGCAGCTCCTTAGCCGCTCGTGTCAGCTACTGTCTTGTCTGGGACTCCGTGCCCATGAATGTAATCGGGGGGATTGGGCTATAAATACCCACCACATTTCCATTGTAAGGTGGTGGAAGGGGAATATATTGCTAGGGGACAATTGTAGTTGTGCGTTTGCCTCAAATATAAACATACACTTGGCTCTGCTTACTGTCTTTTATCTTGTATGCTGCCTCTCCTTGTCATTTCTGCCTCATGTTTCTTGTGTCATTGCTTGCAGTTGTACTTAACTCTGGACTCCGGCATTTGGTGGCCAAGTATTCCTGGAATGCATAGATAGAGGATACATAGGATCGCTGATAGCTGTAGTTTCAATGTATGTTTGTAGATGAATGTTGTTAGTAGTGGTGATTGATTCGTCGCCGTGCTGCTTATTCCCCCCACCCAACTCCAATCACATTTGTAATTCCTTTCTGCACCTTTATCTCTTTCTGTACCCCTTTTATCTCTTTCCCTGCACTCTTATCTTAACAAAACCCCACAAGAAGCCGGCCTTCTCCGGAGATTGGCACGGAAGGCATCCCTTCCTTCCGGCCTTTCAATCTGGTGGGCGAATCTGGGCGCATTGACGACAAGACCTTTCCTCATGGCAGATTCGTAACCAACAGTTTCTCTGGCACGCCCGGTGGGACCCGAAGTCCCACGTTTCAAGAGCGAATTTCTAACCCGTCTCCACTTGGCGCTACCAGTTTGTCTGGTCCACACGGTGGGACATGGTAGTTTCCCACCCCCAAACAGAATCGAAGTACTAGTGCTCGCTTCATTGCTGTTCAAAATCAGAGCACCTGGCGACTCTGCAAATTATCTGAACATTCTCTGAGTCCGTGAAAGACCGGTCCTGACGCCTTCATGCAAACGAGAAGGTGGCGAGCAAGGAATCCGGAGAACCCGCCTGACTTTTACGAAATAGATATTGACGCTCCAGGTGAGCGCGTCAGGCTGGCTGATTACCAAGCTCGCGAACAAGAAAACCGAGAAGAAGCCGAGGCTGAAGTTGAAGAAGTTGAGGCCGAAGAAGAATCTACATCTTCGGACAGTTCCGATACCGAATACACTACCGGGTCAGAAGCAGACATGGCTGCCCAGCAGGACGATGATGACCTCTTCCCGACGGTGGATTCTACGGGGCCCTTGGCCCTAGTCGGACAGCAAGCTGTGCCCCCTGCTGCCTTAAAATCTATCCCTACATATGACGGCTACGGCAAGACGGCGTATGAACACATCCAGGACATTCTTGCCCTGGCTGCGCTACACTCCATCACTGACGAAAGTGTGAAGACCCGTCTGCTGGCCCTTTCCCTAAGGGGAAAGCTTCTCTACTGGTGGAGATCACTGCCAGAGGGATCCATCACAGGGTGGCGACAGTTAGCCGACAGGCTCGTGAAAGGATGCAACGAGTCTGCTGATCCCTCTTCTTTGTTGCATCAGTTCCAAAGTATTCAGAGACACCCCCAAGAGGAGGTGTCAGATTTCAACATTAGGTTTGCGAGGTCTTGGAAACGAGTGCCTCGCGAACTCCGACCGTCGGCAGGTCAGGCCGCCTACTACTACCTGAGATCTTTCAACTCAGACATTTGCCTGCTGCTGAAGGTTGCCAGAATCAACACGTTCCCTGCTCTGTACGAGGCTGCCCAACAAGCCGAAATGGATATCATTTCTATTGGCAGGCTTCCGCACAGAGAACAACCGCCCATCTATCCTGATTTTCCCCGATCGCAGTATCCATCAGCTTCTGGTTCGGAGCCGTCCACTTCAGGACAGCAATCCCAGCAGCAATGGAATCCGGCGCCAGTCGTGAACTCTTACGGCCCGCCGCAAATTCATTATCCCCCTCCTCGACCTCCGCGTTTTCCAGCGCTTCCAGCTCCCCCGCAACATGCACAATATTCAACTCCTCCTCCATTGGCCGCATTACCTCCCCCAGCTCAGTTGCCGCCGCCTCCTGACCATGATATCCAGAATCAAATTCTACAGGAGGTACGGGCTCTGGCCTCTGGCTATCATACCATGTCTAACGACATGACTGTTCTGAAAAAGAAGCAGGCCCAGATGGACCTGGCTCCCAGGAGGCCATATCCACCCCCGGCGTTGACAAAAGATCGGCCCCCCGAGCAACAATTGCAACGGCGGCCCCCTCCGAGGAATGCTGCCATTGAGGACGAACCTGGTACTTCTGACCAGGTCAACTGGTGCACCACGTGCAATGACCCGCATGCCGAGGAAGACTGTACGCTGCATCAACACTACCTCCAGACCTTGGCCGGCAGCGCCATTGAGGACGAAGAGCTCTACATGATCCTAGGCGACGAAAGCAATTTCGCCGTCTCAGATGAAGTCCCGATGCCGCCTCCTGCCAAGGAAAGCAAGAAGTCTGCCGAAGCTGCAGCCAAACCCTTAAAGGTGTACGCCATAAGAGACAAGGCGCAACCTGAGGAGATACCGCCCTACAAGAGGCTGTGGCCATACACAGCCAAAGAGAAGACTCCTCCGGCGAAGACTCCTGCAGTCAAGCCTCCCATAGCCAAAACTCTTCCGGCTAAAGCTCCCACTGCTCAGCCTCCAGCTGAAACAAAAGAACAAGCTCAAGAGAAGTTGAGATATCCGTCTCTGACCAAGAGACAGAGAGTTGAGGCCACTCAACAGTACCGGACGAAGTATGAGCCGGCAAAAGAAGCGGAAGGAGCTAGCACCTGAGGCTACAGCATAGTAGACGAGCTGAAGAGAACTCCCGCAAGAATCAGCATGTATGATGCTCTTCAACTCCCGTGCCAGGTTGATCTGCTGCAAGAATCCTCGAAGACCATGAAGAATGGCAAGCAGATACAGCCCGCTGTCCCGGTGCAACCCCTGACAGTCTCAGCCACCGGGAAGAACAGACCACCTCCCTTCTATCTGTCATTACGGATGCAAGGGTACATAGTGCACAACTGTATGGTGGACTCTGGTGCTTCCACGACCGTAATGCCGAGAGCCGTCTGTGACGAAATTGGGATGGAGTACACAAGGAGCAGCCAAGGCGTGCTGCAACTAGACGGCACCCCTGTCAAGACAGTCGGTGTCATAAAGGACATCCCCATTCGGCTGCACAAAGCTCTCGACATTGTGGTCATCCAGGAGGTTGTGGTCGTCGACTTGGAACCCTACTTCGGCATGTGTCTCTCCAGGGAGTTCACTGCGAAGTTGGGAGGGTATCTCTCTTTGGACTACTCGCATATGGAAGTGCCCTTCAAGGGAAGGAGGTTGAAGATTTTCAATGAGAAGCCTTCCACCTACTTAGTAGAGAAGATACCCGGAGAAGAGCTTGAGGACTGCATGGTTCAGCTGACGGAGGAAGAACTGGTGACAGTGGACATGTCGGAGCAAGCTCTCGAGCAGCTGCAAGTAGAAGATGAATTCTCCTTGCGGGACTTCAACGCCGTGATTGAAACAGAGCAAGGTTGCTACACCATTGTTCAGCCTGAAAGGCTTGACAAGTCAACCAGGAGAGAAGTAGGACCTGCACCCGAGAAGCTGTGGAAGCTTTTCTTTGACGGCGCACGATGCAAAAATGGCGCCGGTGCTGGAGTACTCTTGGTTTCCCCAACCGGGATCCAGAAGGATTACACCTACAGGCTGGCTTGGAGCTGTACCAACAACGCGGCGGAGTATGAAGCCCTGTGCTTGGGTTTGCGAAAGGCGGAGAGGTTGGGAATCAAACATCTGCAGATCTACGGCGACTCAGAGCTAGTGTGCCACCAGATTACGAATAAGTGCGCCTCCAAAAAGCACTATCTCAAGGCGTACCGAAATCGGGTCTGGGATCTGATGGAGTCTTTTGACTCGTTGAATGTCAAGGCTATCTCACGGGAGAAGAACAAGCATGCTGACATTCTGGCGTCTGTTGGAGCCAGGTACGTTCCGGCTGATGACACTGTCCAGAAGCCGAAGCCGGTTCGCACCATTTACAGGCCTTCTGTGCCTGATAAGGACACCCACTGGCAGGTGTTCAACTGTGACGAGGAGATCGTCACATTTTTGATAAATGAAGCCTATTCAATCGAAGGTAGAGACCCTGATGACGAGCAATACGAGGGGTTGATACAACTGAAAAATAATCATGTCCCAAAAGGACTGATTACCCTTGAGAGTCTATTTGATCAGAATGACAGAGCTATATCTCACCGGATCAAAGTAGACCCGAAGCAGTATGCCGACCTGGAGCTAGAACCTGGAAAATCAATCAAGGTCGGGACAGACTGCACCACAGAGGAACTCGAGCAGATCAGAGCATTGTGTCGAGAGTTCCCTGACATCGTAGCCTGGAGCTACCAAGACTTGAAGGGGTATGACAGAGAAATAATCCAGCATACCATTGAGCTAGAAGATGGCGCCAAGCCATTCCGGCAGAAACAGAGGGCCGTCAATCCAAAAATCGAGGCCATGATGAAAGCCGAGCTCTTGAAGATGCTAGAGGCCCAAATCATCTACCCCATCAAGCATTCTTCCTGGGTTGCGAACTTGGTCCCTGTGAGGAAGAAGAACGGAGACATTCGTCTCTGCGTGGATTTCAGAAATCTAAATCAGGCCTCCCTCAAGGACCATTACCCGCTTCCCCAGATCGATCAGATCCTCCATATAGTTGTCGGAGCCCGCAGATTTTCCCTCTTAGACGGCTTTTCCGGCTACAACCAGATATGGGTCAGGGATGAGGACCAGCACAAGACGGCGTTCACCACCAAATGGGGAACGTTCGCCTATCAGCGCATGCCTTTTGGCTTATCCAACGCTGGCGCCACATTCCAAAGAGCCATGGACCTGGCCTTCCGAGAACTGCTCAACAAAGTGATCGTCATCTACTTGGATGACATGACCGTTTTCTCTCACAAGCGAGAAGACCACGTTCTTCACCTGCGGCAAATATTCAAAAGGTGTCGTGAATTCGGCATCTCCATAAACCCGAAGAAATCTGTCTTCGCGGTGAAAGAAGGAAAGCTGCTGGGGCATGTCATCTCCGAAAAAGGCCTGGCTATAGATCCTGACAGAGCAGAGGCTCTCCTCCGCTTGCCCGCCCCAATCGACAAGAAAGGGCTGCAGTCCTTCTTCGGCCAAATCAACTTCGTGCGGAAGTTCATACCGGACTTCGCACAGGTAATCAAGCCCATGGCCGAGTTGCTGAAAAAGAATGCAGAATTTCTGTGGACTGAAGAAAGGGAGCAAGCCTTCAAGGAGATCAAAGCTCGCATTGCACAAGCACCGGTGTTGATAAACCCGGACTACTCCAAGGATTTCATCCTGTACGCGGTAGGAGAACCAGAGAGTTACGCCGCAGTCCTGACCCAAAAGGGAGAAGATGGCGAGGAGCGCCCCATCGCGTTCCTGAGCCAAGTAATCCAGCCGCATGAAGAAAAGTACAACTTTATAGAGCGGCAGGTTCACGCTGTCATGAAATCTCTCCGAAAGTTCAGGCACTTTGTCTCCCAGAGCAAGATCACTGTCTTTGTGATCCACCCGGACGTTCGAAGCTTCATCATACAAGGAGAGCCGGGTCACAAGAGAGCAGGATGGATTGCTAAAATCCAGGAGTTTGACATCGAGGTGCGGCCAACCAAGCTAATCAGAGGCCGAGCCTTGTGCCAAGAGCTAGCCCGAAGCGCGGCAGCCGAGATATCCGCCTGCGAGTGGGAGGATCCAGCAACACGCATCAACCTTGCCAACTCCTTACCCGAGGAGTGTGACTGGACAGATGACCTGGTGAGATATTTCTGCACCGGAAGATGTCCAGACCACCTGAATGCCTCACAAAGAAGGAGGTTTCGGCTAGGTGCACTGAAGTACACTCTTCGCCCCGAGGGGCTTTACTTTAAGAACATTGACGGCATCCTGTTGCGGTGCGTCAGAACAACAGACCAGTCCAGGGTCCTGGAAGAATTCCACTCCGGGATGCCTGGAGGTCACCATTCCGCAAGGCCTACGGCCTTGAAAATAATCAGAGCTGGGTACTACTGGCCCACTTTGTTTACAGACGCGCATGCGGTCTGTAGCAAATGTGATCAATGCCAGAGATTTGTTGGCAGGAACAGAAAAGCACCCCTGCCTCTTCGACCGATTCAAGCCGAGACTCCGTTTCAGCAATGGGGTCTGGACTTCATCGGGGTGATCACGCCGAACTCTGCAGCAGGACACAAGTTTATCCTAACCGCCACCGATTACTTCACACGGTGGGCAGAGGCGATCCCCACAAAGAACGCCGACCAAGAGACGGTCATCAGGTTCCTTGAGAGCCTGATTACCCGTTTTGGAGTCCCCGAGTCAATAGTGACAGACAACGGTCCGAGGTTCGCAAGCGCGGTACTCACAGAGTACACCAGCAAATTCGGCATCTATCACAAGATGTCTTCCAACTACTACCCGCAGGGGAACGGTCTCGCCGAGTCCACCAATAAAAATCTACTGAAGATCATTCGAAGGACAATGGAGAACAACAAAAGGACTTGGCACCTACTCCTGGACCGAGCGCTATGGGCGGACAAAATTTCATTCAAAAAGTCCCTCAAAACGTCCCCTTATGCGCTCGTATATGGCAAAGAAGCTGTCTTGCCAACGCACATCGAAATACCCGCTCTCTGGATGCTCGATGAGGAAAGAAGCAGCGGGAAACCAGTAGATGACAGGCTTTGCCAGTTGCTGCAGTTGGAGGAAGACAGAGAGAAAGCGTACCAAGCCTTCACCAAACACGCTGAAGCAACCCAAGGCTGGTTCGCGAAAGGCACCACAGCCCGAGTTTTTAAAATCGGGGACCTGGTGCTGAAATGGGACTCGTTGAAGGCCAAACCTGGCAACCATGGAAAGTTTGATGCCCTCTGGGAGGGCCCCTATCAGATTGCCCGGGTGAATCAGTTCAATGCATATATGCTCCGGGACATGGAGGGACATCCTCTCCCCATTCCCGTCAATGGGTTCCACCTGAAATTGTACCACCACTGAGGGTGCCCGGAGGGGCCCTTCTTTGTACAGATTTCCCTCTTTGTATTTTAAGGTTTCAGCATGTAAATATTTCAGTTTTGCAGTTTTAGTTTTCCTAGTAGCCCAAGCAGGTTTTAGGCGAATGCCCGACTTCGCAGCGAAGTCGGGCAGCGCTCGTCAAATGGGGCGAAGTGGGGAAGAAAGCAGTTGAAAAGAAAAGCTGAAATGTCCAAGTCTGGCTGCCCAACCCGACTTCGCAGCGAAGTCGGGTTGCGCCCTCTCCAAAGGGCGCAGTTGGGCAGCAGACTACAAGGAAATGCCAAGTATCGGGCCGCGCCCCAATTGCTGGGCGAACTCGGACTGCGCCCTTTTTTGGGGCGAAGTCCGAGTGCGCTCCCATTCTCAAGCGCATCTTGGGCGATTCGGTAAAAGTTGAAGGCGTCCAAGTCCGGTATCCAAGTGCGCCCGTTTTACGGGCGAAGTTCGAAGTGCGCCCTTTTTCTGGGCGAAGTCCGACTGCGCCCCGAATTTCGGGCGAAGTCCGAACAACTCACCACGGAGAAAGAAAATCATAAGTGTGGGCCCCGGGCGAAGTTCGACTCGCGCCCACTTTCCGGGCGAAGTTCGCACTTGCGCCCCTTTTCGGGCGAAGTTCGAAGTGCGCCCACTTTCCGGGCGAAGTTCGACATATGCTGGGTTGTGGACTAAAGTATCTTTGAAAAGTGTGCCCGATGGTGGCGGTGACGTCAGCAACGACACAACAATCGAGGAGGCTTTAAATGATTGCGCAATTACCAAAAAGGATGCATTTAAAGGGTAAGGTGCGTTTTGGGCCAACGACTAATAAAAGCACGCCTTTCCAAAAAAGGCCCATGCGCAGCCGCCAAAATCATGAAGTCTCCACCAACCCAGAGTTAACCGCCCTAACTCCCTCCCTCGCGCCATTAATGTGCAGTTGCTGTCTACAAAAGGACTCTGGCACGGCCAGAAAACTCATAAAGTTCGAGCTAACTCCCGGACTGCAAGGAATAAGCCTGACAAGCTCAGAGACCGTTGATCTTGTTGATTGTTTCGACGAGGATGGACAAGGGGAAAGCGCCCGTACAGGCGCAATCAAGTGAAGAGTCGCATGAAGCTGAGTCCCCAGAGTCTAGCGACCACGAGAGCGCTGCGCCTCAGAAAGGCAAGAAAGGAAAATCTAGAACGAAGAGGCGCGTAGCTGGTCAGACTCCGCCACCGCCGATAAATCGTCTGTCCGGGTACAAGGATGGTTCATTCTCCATCAGTATCACGAAGCTGCGTCTGACTATCGCAAAGTGGGCGGGTAAGGTTTCGCCTTCCCACCACCTCGGAGCCGCATATAATTCAAATCTTCACTGTTTCCTGTGCCCTCCAACTCACTGGTGCCCGGAGCTGGTTGAAGTGATTGCTGAATATTACAAACCAGCTGCGCGGCAAGTCTGCGATAACAAGGGAAGGGTGCTGTTCACTCTTTTCCGAGAGAGCATCCAGCCAGCGTTCGCCCCAGGGCTCCAATACAGCCCAGACGCAATTGTCAGAAGGGTAAACGTCGAAGAGCAGACCGGCAGATTTTCCCAGACGAAGCGAATGAGGGAATTTCTTAATTCAGAGCTGAAGACCCCGCTAAATGCTGGACAGTGGCCGACTGGCCCCATGCCGCTGGACCGATTTGAGAACAAATATATCTATATCATCCTGGCGTGGGTTCTCGGCTGCGACTCAGATAGGGTGGTGCGACCTTTTCAGCTGGCGATGGCCGAGTGCATCCTGCACGGGGAGTTTTACGACTCCACGGCGCAGAAAGGAGGGAAGCGCCCAATCTTCTACGACTGGGCGGACTGGTTGGCCTACGCAATTCATGCGAGCCTGGTCGATCGCAGCAGGCGCGTCGACGGACTTCCGGTTTTGCTCTTTTCTCACATGGCTATGCCTGTACCACATGCATCACCGGATGAACGTCCCCAACCTGAAGAAGCTGAGCGAACAAGGAGAGCCGCTCCCCGTGTACGAGTGGACTGAAGCTCTGTACCGGAAGGGCTCATTTTATGAGTTCAATGTCCAATTTCTGGGCCAGGCAATGGGATTGTTCAACCGGGGCGCGACTCGTCCACCAGCAGCTATGACCAAGTATCTGTGGAACAATGAGTTCGGGGATACCTTCAGGCTAACTCAGGGCATTGTTGTCCGAATCTACGGATTCAAGGGAAAACCTTGTTTGCTGCCCTACTTCTGCACTGACCATCAGTTTGGGATGGAGGTGGCGCGGCAAATGGATTACGTCGAAGAAGAATTCGGCCAGGGAAAGAAGAAGGGTCACATTTTTAAATATCCTATGACCTGGGCCAATATTCAGGTCTTCGAGATCGGACAACACGTTTATCTTGAACGGGAGCTGCTTGATATGGGCCTGATAATGCTGCCCCAACGCTGGAAGTATGACCCAATCGGGGTCCGGGGAAAGTTCACGCACATCTGCCCTAGAGCTGAAATCATGCAAGAAAGAAGGAACAGGACAGTGCAGACCTCCACTGGCGCATTCATTTGATGCAGTCATGGCCACCATGGCATGAGTTTTACTGCGAGGAGGTCACCTACGATCCTGATCGGAACCCGGATCATCGAATGGAGTCAGCTGGATTCAAGAAGTTCCTCGCTAAGGTGGCGCCGCCCGAATGGCATAAGGACAAAATCCTTGAATGCTGGAAGATGAGGTGTCGCACGCAGCACGACAAATCAAGCCGGAGGAACCTTGCCGTTGATGATGAATTTTCGGCACTTTATGATCAACATGTCGACACGTGGCAGCCCTTTGAATTTCGCAATTGCGTCCCCCGAGGCGCAAATATAAGGTATAAAAGAGGGACTGCCTCTCAGTCATTATCAACCCCAACGACTTCCAGCGCAACTCCATCCAGCAGCCAAGTGGGCCCGATGCAGCCTGTAGATCCTGTGGCAGAGCCCGAAGCGGCGCAAAGGTCAGAGCAGTCAACCCCCGAGCTGGCTCCTCCGGCAGAAGCAGCGTCAGTGCCGCCCACAAGCGGACCAAGTGCGGCAGGTATTCTCCCAGCGCGACCCAGGTACAAGTTTACCGTGGGGACACCAGCGCCTGCCGCCCCTTTGCTGTCTCTTTCTTCTGGTCCAAACACAGCGCCAGTAGAGAAGAAGAAGAAGAAGGTCGAGAGGACCAAGCGACCCAAGGAGCCGCAGCAGCAGCCGCAAGCAGCAGCGCCGGAGGTTGTCTCTTTAGACAGCCCCGAACCAGAAGCAGACGTCCCGGCTGCGACCATCTCTTCAGCGTCGGCTCAGGCGGAGCCCGTAGGTACGTCCTCCGTTCCCCTTACCCAAGTCCGCGTCAGCCCTGCAGAGCCCCCATCTTCCACTTCAACAGGGCAAGCCGTAGCCGTGTCATCCGCTTCACAAGCTACTCCACCGTCCATCGGCCTGCATTCGTTTGATCAGTTTGCTCAGGATCCCAACGCTTCTCAATCCCTGAGTCAAACCCTAGAGCCTTCACCCGCAGCCAGTGCTGAAGCTGCTCCCTCATCTCCGCGTCTTTTGCCCCATCCGTTCGAAACCCTACCGGTGCTCTCCACTCAGACTCCTGTCACCCCTAGGACCCAGTCGCCCTCAAAGGCTACTACCCCCTCTGGTATCCCTCCTACTTCACTGTTCGCAGGGAAGATGCCGCAGCAAGCCCAGGCGCTGGAAGACCTCAATTTCTTAGACATTACCGAGGACCAGCCTCTGGCAGTAAGAGCCGTGGGGGGGTCAGCCTCCTTTCTCCAGGGCGTTAAGCGCAGAAGGGCCGAAGAGATAGCTGCCCCGGTCAAACGCACAAAGTTTGACCTAGATCGGAGAGTGCTCACGACAGAAAAGCTGATTCCTAAAGTGAAGAAGCCTCTCCGTGACATGACCGAGGCTGACTATGAGCTTCAGACAAAGGAGAAGAACTTTGACGATATCAACGAGGAATACGAGATCCGCGGTATTCGTCGTAGAACAGACAACCTCCTTGTCAAGCATCTCGAGACCCAGGAGGCGCTTTTCCAGCTGCAGAATACCACAAGGCAGCTCGAAGAAGACTTGGCTAGGGCCACTGCGCAGTTGGGGTCAGCACAGCAAGAAACAGAAGATCTTAAAGTACAGCTGGCCGCCGCTCAGCAGACAGCCGAGCAAGAGAGAAAAGCAGCGCTAGAGCAGGTTTCACAACTCCAAGATCAGCTGAAACAGGCGCAGTCGCAGCTTGCAAAGACGACATCACAAGCGACGGCCTTTTCCAAGAGCAAAGCAAAGGAGATGCGCGCTAGTCTGCTACAAGGTTGCAAGCCCAACCTTGTCAAGTCCTTGACAGTTCTGGATTTCGTATCCAGAATTGAAGAAGTGACTGCCCAGGGAAAACCTGTGGTAGAGGAAGCCGAACACCAGGCGAGGCAATGGCTAGACCTGGCTGTAAAACTCGAAGAGTTAGAGCGCGAAGGCTTCCAAATCGCCCCTATGTCGCAGCTTGCATCAGAGTGGGCAGATGCAAGGGTAACCTTGCACACTTATTTTGCCAGGACAGAAAAAATCAGAACGGCCAGGAAGGCGCTAGACGCCTTAGAACATGAAAGACACATCCTCCTGGCACCTTTTCACATTCTGTCCGAGCACGGGTGTCCGAGCTACATCAGAGATGGCGAGTTCCTCACCCTTGAGCAGGTAAAGAAGAACTGGCTGTCCTTCGAGGCAGATACAGCTGAAATTGACAGCTGGACAGAGCCAGTTCAAGAAGCGCAGGTCGCTCAAATGGTGGCTAAGTACTGCAAGATCAACTCTTCCCTTGAGGAGTTGGGAAAAAGATATAACACCATTGACCTGCACACGGTCGCTGCATTCCACGCAGTACTCAGAGAGATCAGCGACCCCACTCCCTTCCAAGCCGCAGCCTGGGATCAAGCTAAGGCTGCGCTCGAACGCATAAGCAAGCGAGAGGCCGAAAGTGGAGAGCCTTCAGATTCAGAAGGCGAGACTGAGGAGGCAACTGGTGAAAGCGAACCTGAAGAAGAACAGTTGCCCCAAGGAAAGCGACCAGAGCAGCAGAAAGCAGGGGAAGGAAGTTCCTCTGCACCCAAAGGATAAAGGCATGGTTCTTTGCGTCGAGGCGAGCTCGACACCCCGCGAGCCGCCAGGAATGTTGCCACATTTTGCACAGGGGTGCCATGTTTTTAGTTTTTGCAAGTGAGCTGCTCTTTTCCTTCTCCTTCTCCTCATTTTCCCTGTCTTCTTCTCTCCCTTTCTTCCTCTTCCTCGCAGCTTCATTCCCTCTTCTTCTTTTCCCTTTCTTCCCCAAGTAAGTTTCCAGCACAGGTGCTCTGAAAATTCTAAGTGTTGGGGCGACACCCGACTTCGCAGCGAAGTCGGAGTGCGCCCCTCAGTTGGAGCGCAGTAGGGAACCCGAAGTGCGCAGGCAGGAAGGATCAACGCAAAATCTGACTAAGTGTCAGGGGCGACACCCGACTTCGCAGCGAAGTCGGAGTGCGCCCTTCTTCCTGGGCGACACCCGACTTCGCAGCGAAGTCGGAGTGCGCCCTTCTTCCTGGGCGCACTAGGGGAATGTTCATCAGAAAAACGGCTAAGTGCTGGGGCGCAACCCGACTTCGCAGCGAAGTCGGAGTGCGCCCCTTTTCCAGTGCGCAGTCCGAACAGCGGATGAAGACAGCCAAGCACCGGTGCGCAACCCGACTTCGCAGCGAAGTCGGAGTGCGCCCTTTGACCGGTGCGCAGTTGGGTAAAGTCAACTCAGAAATTTGCTAAGGCAAGAAGGCCTTCCAACTGCGCTGATTTCCTCCTGCGCAACCCGATAGCGCCCGAATTCCTGGCGAAGTTGGATAAGCTGCCTTTCAAGGCAGACACGTGTCACACCTCAGCATCCGACAAGTATCCACCTTCGGGATTCGAGCCAAGACTTGACCGCGCAAGGACAAAGTATGGGCTACACTACCGGCGCCAACTCGTCACCATTTAAGCTGATGTGAAGTGCCATCTGCCGCACCTACCCGCATTCCTGCTGACCGAAGACTTGACCCAACGCGCTGCCACGTAGCTGTACCGCCTTCAGGGACACCATGCTGCAAGGACAGTCCTGCCCGACAGAAGTCAGCATCAGCAGCTCCTTAGCCGCTCGTGTCAGCTACTGTCTTGTCTGGGACTCCGTGCCCATGAATGTAATCGGGGGGGATTGGGCTATAAATACCCACCACATTTCCATTGTAAGGTGGTGGAAGGGGAATATATTGCTAGGGGACAATTGTAGCTGTGCGTTTGCCTCAAATATAAACATACACTTGGCTCTGCTTACTGTCTTTTATCTTGTATGCTGCCTCTCCTTGTCATTTCTGCCTCATGTTTCTTGTGTCATTGCTTGCAGTTGTACTGAACTCTGGACTCCGGCATTTGGTGGCCAAGTATTCCTGGAATGCATAGATAGAGGATACATAGGATCGCTGATAGCTGTAGTTTCAATGTATGTTTGTAGATGAATGTTGTTAGTAGTGGTGATTGATTCGTCGCCGTGCTGCTTATTCCCCCCACCCAACTCCAATCACATTTGTAATTCCTTTCTGCACTTTTATCTCTTTCTGTACCCCTTTTATCTCTTTCCCTGCACTCTTATCTTAACAAAACCCCACAGGAAGCCGGCCTTCTCCGGAGATTGGCACGGAAGGCATCCCTTCCTTCCGGCCTTTCAATCTGGTGGGCGAATCTGGGCGCATTGACGACAAGACCTTTCCTCATGGCAGATTCGTAACCAACAGTACCCAATACCATCTTATAGACATTTTCCTAAAGATTTTTAATTACCCTTGGGATATCTGCTTATGGCAAATCAGTTCTGAGACTGCAGATAGATCTTGTGTCAGCTGACAATTAGCAATAACAAACACATACATACATTCATTTATCTACACACACAAATTTACGGACTGCTGTTATGACATCTTTCATGCTCATTTTACAAGAATGGAAAAGAGTAGGTATCTTAGGTGAGAATAAAGGCAGGCTGAATGTTGGGAGGTTACAACATTTACACTAATAGCATTGTTCAGCCATTCTGCAAAAATGGATTCACTATTAACAGAACTTAATTCAAATTTCTTTGTAACCATTACATGTGACTTTGCTTCCCTTGTTATATTGCAAAGAAATAATGTGCCTTTTTCATCAAAGTTGTGCCTTGGATGTTCAATCTATGTATCAAATGAGAATAATACTGTCACTGTATGTGCTGCTAGAGGGTCAATTTGAATAAAAGGAATCTCGTATCTAATATAAATTAACACTACTTCAAACACCCCCTTTTGAGCAGAGAAGCAAGATTTCCTGTGAGAGAGAGGACCTCAGTAAATTAGAAAATTACCTTCTTTTTTTAAGCCTTCATCATTTCTGTATTTTAAACACTTGGAAGCAAAACCAGATATAGATGTTGGTTTCAACCCAATGCTAATTTATTTGATCAATTCTCACCCACTATTGCCTCCAATTATGGCTTTTGAAATTTACGTTTGGTTCATTAGGCTCTTGTACGAGAAGACCAAAAGCAGATGGAGATTACAGGTACTCAAGATCAATGTGTAAAAAAAAATCAAGATGCGTGGACATCCATAGCTTCTTTTAAATTATAAATCCTTTACTGCTAGTCACCAACCAAATCTTAGTTGTCAATGATAGACCAAGTAAAAATGGGCTGACTCGTGACACCTGTAGCATATGTTGAAAGGAAGAAATGGTACAGCATCTCCTAGGAATGTAAAATGTTGCACGATCACTTTACATACAAGAGCAAATTACCCTCGTTGTTGGTTGCCTTCATTGGGAAGGAGTGATTCATTGAAACACGGGGGTCATGGTACATCTCTAAGGACGTTTGAATGCTACTCTGCTAGCCAACAATTTTTCATAGAGAAACAAGTGCAAGAAAATCTTTTAAAATTGATTCTGCTGCTCATATTTAAACAAATATGTCAGTATTGGAAAAGATTAACCTTACAGAATGTAGGAGCTAATGCTAATATGTCACCCCATATTAGCCAGAGTCGGACTTGGCAGGGACTTAACAATATGGACATGCCAAGACAATGGACTCAAAGCAAAGCTGACTACTCCAATTGAATATTTTGACATGTGAGTTGTTTTCCTCTGTTCTCGTAATGGCTATGTTTTATGCTCAGACACAAGAAGTCTCACCAAAACTCATAGACACATGCCAAACCTGAGAGAGTCTTGGGGAATCAATGCATTTCAGCACATTTTGAGTCACTCGTCACTCGAACTTGGAAGTTTTATGAGTCAGAGAGTCACACACCTATAGAAATCCATTCTTGCCTACTATAGAGTGTACCCACTATGACTGCTACATTGCCACTGGTTGCACTCTTTTATATAGAATTAATATGTAGCATAATATATATTATAAGGCCTATGCTCTTGCAAGAAAAAATACTTTATCACATTTTATGTCCTAAATATGACAGCAAGTAAGGGGAAAAGGTTATGCAAATATCCATAATTAAACAAGAATCAATCAATAGGATTGATGCATGTATGTAAAGTCAATTTGGTAATAAAGGTGAGCATAAGCTTTCAAAACGGTTAGGCAATGTGTTACAGTTGGTGCTTTCAAGTTGAAGTTAAATGCACCACACAATACGGCTCGCATCATATATAGTTTGCTCTCACATTATTTATATGTTTAATCACCCAATTTCTGCTAGTTGTTATTCTCTATTATGGATTTGGCCTTGTTATTCTCTATTATGGAGTTGGCCTTATGGTGACACATCGCTATATGCTATAGCACCAACAAAGGTCAATTGAACCAAGAACTGGCCTCTTGCATATTCAATTTGTGGACAACCTAACCTTCCAATGAGAAAATCATGTATAAAATTTAAATAAGGACAAATAATAAAGACTGATTGATGCAAGCATTAGTACAGATTTCTACAAGCAAACATGAAAGGAATCTAGAGCCCAAACTGAGCACACATATCAAATTGTAAAAGGAAGCAACTCTCATCGATGTCAAATTCAATTGAGGCCTTTCAGGCTGACTTGATGCAATTATTTTGATGGAATAAAAGACAGATTAAAGGTGAAGTAATGTAATTTTATTAAGGTCCACAAGCATTGCGTATCTCAGAGAACCCTGTGTGCTATCCGTCTATAGGGCATGCATATCCTACCCCCCTTTGGATTTGATCCTTGGACATCCTATCTAGAGTACCCAGCCTTCACCGTTAGGCCCACTCAAGCTGTATATAAAGAATAGATGAATAAATGATAGACAATAACCCATTGTAAGCATATGTTTCCTTATTATCAGGAATAATACTCCTAGAAGATTGTGTCCTTTTTTCTCATAACAACAGGAACTTGAGTCTTTTTATAATACTCTCATACCATTTGAACAAGCCTAAAACTGGACCACAATTATTTTGATTGAATCTGGAGGATCCATACATCCGTTCATAATTCTTGTGGCCAAAACAGCCAAAGATCTAGAAGATCACCTTCAAGCTCTAGAACTCTTTTGTAAAGAAGTTGGGATGCAGGTGAACACGAGCAAAACAAAAATTATGATTTTTTCAGCAAAAAAGAAGAAGCAACAACTCAAATTTCAGTTTGTAGGAGAACCGCTTGATGTAGTAGTAGAATACAAATACCTGGGCATAGACTTTCATGACAAACTTAATTGGAATACATGTAGGATGAAAAGAACTCAAAGTGGCTGGAGAGCACTATATGCACTTCAAAACAGGTGTAGGAATGCCGAGTTGTGGGACTGGAAGACCACCAAGGTCTTATTTGGCCTACTTGTTACACCGGTTCTGTTGTATGGTTGCGAGGTGTGGGCTAGTGGCACAACAAATGCAAAATGGAGGCAAATAGAAAGGATTCAAAAATATCTAATCACAAACTTTCTCAAAATTAAGGCCACAACCCCTTATGAAATTATTCTAGCTGAAACTGGAATGTTCCCTTTAGAAGCAATTGCTATGACCAAGCTGTTATGTTACTTGAAAAAAACAGAAAACATGACAAATGATAGATGGCCTAGAGCAGCTAGGGACGAAGAGTTGCATAGGCGAAAGAATACGTGGATGAAACAAAATCAGAAATTGATGAAACGTTGGGAAATCAACATAAATGAATGCCCAAATGTCAACAAAGACATAAAAAATTATGTGAATGAAAAGTTCAGAAGTGGAATGTGGAAAAATGCAAGCAGGCAAAGACAATATTATATTGCAAATTTTAACCCAACGTATGACCACAAGGAAAAAGCGTATAGAGGCGCTGAAATCAAGTGGAAGGAAAAAATACTCATTGCTCGAGATAAGGACTAGCTCTCATAGGCTTAGATGTGAAACGAGGAGATGGACAACGCCCAAAGAACAATGGGAAGAAAGGATATGTACTCTATGCAGCACAGGGGCAGTAGAGACAGAGGAACACTTCATCTATAAATGCCCGAGTTTTTCAGATATCCGTGACAAATACAAAGAAACACTTGGGAACGAGTTTATTACAGATTTATTTGAAGACAGTAAAATAAAAAAAGTTGGAGAATTGCTAACACAAATCAGCGAGGAGAAGGAACAACCTTCTCAAAGATATTAAAGATCATATGATATGATTTGAGTAATTGTACTTCCATATTTGAGGTCCCATAGACCATATTTAGGTCTCGCGGACGTAATTAAAATCTTTCATTTCATTTCATTTCATAAGATTGTCTTTCTAAGGTAAAACCTTATCTTGGCACTCCACAATTATGATTATCACAATACAACAGTTTTCTATCTATTTATTTTTTAATTATGTTCAATGAATATAGTGCAAACATGTTGATGGAATAAAAGACAGATTAAAAGTAAAGTAATGTAACTATTTTAAGGTCCACAACCATTGTGTATGTCAGACCACCCTGTGTGCTAAGTCTTTTTATAATACTCCCATACCATTTGAACAAGCCTATACCTGGACCACAATAATTTTGATTGAATCTGGAGGCTCCATAAGATTGTCTTGCTAAGGTACAACCTTATCTTGGTACTTCACAATTATGATTATCAGAATACAACAATTTTCTATCTATGTATATTTTTAATTATGGTCAATGAATATAGTACAATCATTTCGATGGAATAAATGACAGATTAAAAGTAATGTAACTCTTTTAAGGTCCATGAGCATTGCGTATGTCAGACCACCCTGTGTGCTTTCCGCCTATAGGGCATACATACCCTACCCCCCTTTGGATTCAAACCTGTGAACTCCTAGCTAGCGTACCCAGCCTTCTGATGGCAAATATAATGTGAACAATGCAACAAAATATTAGACAAAATAATTAACCAAATATATTATGAGCAGTGGTTTAAATAACATTGGCCATAGGCTAAAAATAGCCAAATGGCAACTGGTTCCCCCTTAGGTAGTAAACAAAGTGAAGTAGGAAGTCCCCCCCAAAAGTCAGCTAACAACTCAACAATTGACGCTAACTACTAACAAGTCATTATTCACGTTACAATGTGAATAATAAACTTGACTATATATCATTAACCATAGGTAAATAGTTAATGATATTTACAATGGTAAATCATAGTAAATAATGGAATAACCTAGTGGTAAAAATAGAAATTACTTTTTACCATGTGGTAAATGAAATCTACCCTAATGTAGGAATATGGTTAATATCCCGAATAATGGAATATTACTCTAACATCCCCCCTTATTACATTATTTGGGTAATGTATATAACTGTCCCAATACAGTGAAAAAGATGTTGATCTGCTGGTTCTTGCTCTGTCACAGTGCTTTGGCTGCTCCTAAGCAAAAAGTGGGTCATTCCTCACTTTGTCTTCACATCAACGAATGTCCTTATTGTAATCTTGTCATCCAACCGGATTGCATGGGTAACCAGCCACTGCAACCGCTAGGTGTACTAGAGTAGATCACTACATACGAGGTTCATTCGGTTACAATATGATTTTGCAAAAGTTTTGATAAGGTAGCTAAGGTGTCGGTCGCTGCCGAAAATGCACCCTTATAAGTTTCCCCCCTTGTTGCAAAACATGTTGTAATGAAATTTCTGCAAGAAGTGTGACTAAGGTGTCGGTCGTTGCCGAAAATGCACCCTTATAAGTCGTCTTCCCTTTTTACAAAAAATTATGTGAAGTAGGAAAGAAATGTTTATCCCCCCTTAATTGCAAAAAGATGTGCAACTCATGAAGCTTTGTGAAGGTTTTTACAAAGATTGCCTCCTAGGCAAATTTTACACCAAAAAATCCTCCCCTTTTGTTACAAGTACTTCAAACAAAGAGAGTTTGCTATTTATGAAGCCTAAAAAGAGGTACAATCACCCCTTTATTACAAGTACTTCAAACAAAAACTTATGCTATTTATGAAGCCTAAAAAGAGAGTGGAAATGGTGCTTGCCTAGGGTGACAAATTTGTTTCCCTTTACAATATTGTTTTAGCCATGAGCACTTTGTGTGCTCTTTCTGAACCAGAATCAGAATCGGAATCAGACACTTCACTAGCAACATTGCCTTTGTTTTGCTTCTGTGATGTGCCTTTGCCATTTTTGTTTTGCTTGTTTTTAAACCAACACCGATTGGTGTCATGGTTGTCCTTTTTACAATTTGTGCAAAACTTCTTTTGAGGTTTCTTTCCTTTATCTTTTGAAGATGATCCTCCCTTCTAAAAGTTTCCTTTCTTCTTTTCACCCTGATTGTTCGAGTAAAGTGCATTGTTTGTCACTTCATCGCTTTGGAGTTGATTTGCTTCCTCCGTTTGAAGCAAATTGACTAACTCCACAAAGGTGACTATTCTTTGAGATACATTAAGGGATGTTATTAACATCTTGTAGGATTCGGGAAGAGCCCTCAATATTACTGAAGTCAGAATAGTATCTTCTACTTTGGCTCCTAAAGCATTTAGCTTTGACTTCAGTTCTGCCACTCTACAGAGGAATAGTTCTACTGATTCTCCCGACTTCATATGGAGTGTATGAAGTTGTGTTTGAAGGTTTAGAATAGTCGATTGATTCTTGCCTTCAAAAATGGTACAAAGTGCATCCCATGCATCTTTACCATTTTTAGCTTCACTTATGTGAGGTTGGATCTCATCAATAGTAGCTAGGAGGATCAACATGAGAAGACGATTGTTCTTTTTATCCCATGCTTTTTGATCTGCTCTTGGTGATGTGGGTCTTGTTTCAGTGCCATCTACTAAATCCCACATTTCCTCTACAGTCAAAATGGCTTTCATCTTAGTTTTCCATGCTGAATAGTTAGGACCTTTAAGCAATTGTGTATCATTTAGGTATTTGTTGATAGTTGCCATGATGAAGGTTCTAGAATTTGCACTAAGATGATCTTTCTTTCACTCTTAAGTGGTATTTAATGGCACCTGCCTGAAAACTCTCTTTGAAGAAAGATGATCAGTTTGAGGATATTTAAGCCAAACAAATAAGAAGTGAAAGAGAATTCACTCAAAAAGATATTTAATGGCACCTGCCTAAAAATCCTCTTGAAGAGGAATAATCAGTTTGAGGATATTGAGCCAAACAAATAAGAGTGAATTTTAGGGTTTGTAAGGAGAGAATATCAATTTTACAAATGGCTTATACTTGTGCAAATGAATTACACAATTAATTGTGAAATTTGGGGTTTTTGAGTGCTCTTGATTTTGTGACTTATAATTGCATAAAACAAGAAATTAAATGCAATAATCAATCAAAGAGTGCCCACAAATTATTATCACTTAGGTGTCGGTCACTGCCGAAAATGCACCTAATTTGCCAATTTTGTAATAAAGGTGTCGAGTAAAATCGAAAATGCACCTTATTACCAACTTTTGCAACAAAATTTGGATTTGTGTTGTGCAAAAATTTGATATTTTATGTCTCCTCTTGTTTTTCAAATTTGCAAAGAATGTGGCATAAAACAATTGCCTTTCCTTTTTGTTTTGCAAATTAACAAGTTTTGATTTTGTTTTAAGTGCTCCTCACTTTGTGTTACAATTTTGCAAAAGAAATACAATTTCTTGTCTTCCCCCTTTGATTTGCAAAATTAACAAAATAGCACTCCTTTCAAGTCAAGTCGACACACGACCCGCGTTTGAAAGGCTTCCAGAACCAGTCGACACACGACTTGGTTTTTATGGACCCAAGGTCTTCAATTTCTTCTCAATTTTGCAAAAATAATAGAATGTGCAATTTCATGTATTATATCCCCCTTGGAGAAAACAAATGCACACTTTGCCTTTGAATTTTACAAATTTGTGTCACCTTGTGTTACAATTTGGCAAAAAAGAATTCAAGTTTGATCCTTCATTGTTTGCAAAATTAACAAGGTTTGAGAAGATTTTAGGCTCCCTAATTTTGCAAGAAAAAATGGTGCTCTTTTTTGTCTTATATCCCCAGTTTTGGAGAAAACAAAAGCCCTTTTTTTATTGAAGTTGCAAAATATAGGTCCCTTCCTTTTCTTTTAATTTTAATTTGCAAAATTTTTAAACAAAAAATTTAATCATATAATTTTAATCAATAATAAAAATAAACTAATATTTTATTTTAAAAAAATCATTTTATTAAAAAAAGGATTTTTTTAAAATATAAGTTATATTTGAATTATTAAAAAAAAATAATTATAAAAAATAAACTTTAAATTTAAAAAAAAAACAAATTAAAAAAAAAATTAAGATTTTACTTGGCCCATGCGGCCCTCTTTAGCAAAAAAAAAATTTAGAGGGTTTTCGACCCCGACGGGAGTCGAACTCCCGACCTCCCGTCGGGAGTCCACCTTAGGGCGAGCCCGCTCTACCGGTCGGGCAAGCTTGCTCGACGGATAGGGGGGAGGCACGCCTTCAATTTGAAGGCGTTTCCCCCCTTTATGAAGGAAATTTTAATTCCTTCGGGACTTTTAGTCCCACATTGCCGCGGCGGGCAATGTTGTTCTTGCTTAAAAGCAAGAACTTACTCACCATTAGTCGACTGCCTGCGGACAGTCGACGAACGTCCTTTTACCAACGTCGACAGCCAGTAGCCTCCTGCCACGCGTCCCCAGATGGACGAATCCTTGCTTGCCACGCAGGATGCCAGGTACACAAATTAGAGATTGCCACGTATGCACAAGCTCAACGAATCAGATGCCGCCACCTGTCTGCGCCATGTCAGCGTACTACCTTGGAAGTCGTGCGTCCACATCAGCTGTCCGCCTGTCGCCACGTCAGCTCATTGCCTTGGGAGTCGTGCCGATCCAGGTCAACTGTCTGCTTGTCACCACGTCAGCTCACCGCCTTGGGATTCATGTCGGGCTGCGTCAGATGTCAGACAATCAGATCTTGTGCTTCGTGTGCTCGTCAGGCGTGCAATAAATTGTGGGATTGTCGTGGGGGTCTTGTACTCCGCAGGATTGTCCGTGCCGATGACATTAGGCTGGTAGAGCGTGATTTCTATGCAATAGGTTACGTCACCAATCCACGCCCGGGGTACAGCGCCAGTGTTGTCAGGAAGGGATCGGCGCAGGTTTCGTCGGGCAGCAGAGGTGATTTGTCAACGCTACGCCAGCTAGAGGAGACAACACCCTGACAGTGATGTCAGGGCACAGTGCGTTGTCTGCCACTATCAGCCAGCAACGCTGTCAGTGTGCAGGCAGCTGTCTGCCACTGTCAGCCCTCCTAGAGTTCCACCGTTAGGGAAATTTGGCGCAAGATTCAGGGATTCGGGTCAGGTATTTAGAAGTTGGATGAAATTCCAAATCAACTAATAATTCCAACACGGAAATTATGAAATAATAATAACCAAAGATGAAATAAAATATAATTTCAAACAATTCTATTCCAGAGAATTTCGTGCGCCTCGAGCCTCGATTTTGATGGTACCTTAAGATTCGGGTCCTGTCTAGAGGGTCTCGTGTGTCGGGATTTGGGCCCCTAGTCTAGCTGGAACAGGTCGCTGCCCGCCTTGTCCAGATGCTCCGAGTGCCCAGGTAAACTCCGTGGCTCTTATGCCAATGATGGCAAATATAATGCGAACAATGCAACAAAATAATTAACCAAATATATTATGAGCAGTGGTTTAAATAACATTGGCCATAGGCTAAAAATAGCCAAATGGCAACTGTTTCCACCTTAGGTAGTAAACAGAGTGAAGTAGGAAGCCCCCTACCAAAGTCAGCTAACAACTCAACAATTTACGCTAACTACTAACAAGTCATTATTCACGTTACAATGTGAATAATAAACTTGACTATAAATCATTAACCATAGGTACATAGATAATGATATTTACAATGGTAAATCATAGTAAATAATGGAATAACCTAGTGGTAAAAATAGAAATTACTTTTTACCATGTGGTAAATGAAATTTATCCTAATGTGGGAATATGGTTAATATCCCGAAAAATGGAATATTACTCTTAACACCTTCAACATTAGGCCCACTCAGGTTGTATATAAAGAATAGATGAATAAATGATGGATTAAATGATAAAATAAATGATAGATAATAACCCATTGTAAGTATATGTTTCCTTATTACCAAGAATAATGCTCCTAGAAGATTGTGTTCCTTTTTCTCATAACAACAGGAACTCGAGTCTTTTTATAATACTCTCATACCATTTGAACAAGCCTATACCTAGACCACAATAATTTTGATTGACTTTGGAGGATCCATACATCCTTTCATAAGATTGTCTTGCTAAGGTAAAATCTTATCTTGATACTTCACAATTATGATTCTCACAATACAACAGTTCTCTATCTATCTATCTTTTTAATTATGTTCAATGAATATAGTATGGATGCATCATCATGATTAACCCTTATGCATACTCTTAGAGTGATTGCTGAAGACATTACTGTGATTGCCCTTATGCTTCGATTGTTCCCAAAAAATTTATATAAGTTATTCCTTAGGTGTTTTTTCCCCTCACGGTTATTTCTTTGGGAGCGGTCTGATCCTTGATATGGCAACAATAAGGAGACAAATACAAGATCAATAGAAAATAAATTCTGGGGCAAAATTTCAAGCAAATTTTGAAATTTCACTAAAAATGTTTTTTTGGAGACTTTCCCTTTGCATTACATATACATAGATGTTTTTCTTCAAATCGCCAATAGCATTCAAGGAAGTTTTTGTTCGCATTGCCATAACCTTGATATGAGAACTATTACCAAAAAAGTAAGCTATACATTGTACCCAAAATTCATGATAGGGAAGCAATCTAATGGTGTTTGCCCAACTAATTGATTTTCTTACCATCTTCTCTCAGTTGTATGTGTCTTGCTAGTTAAAATTGGAATCTTTCTCTTACTTGTGCATAAAAAATTCCGGAAAATGGTAACGACCTTGCAATTCTAAATGAAAATATGCAATATCTGACAATTACTTTCAACATTTGACTAACTCCTTGCTACTGGGAGCAAATGTGGCTGTACCCAATGTAGAATAGCTGGATAAGAGGCTAAGCCATATGGCCATGATGAGAAAGCTAGATAGATAAGATAATTCTATTAGTGTCCATGGATGACCAATGTAGGCCAATGTGACTTGACGATAGAGGGTCCTTGAGAAAGTTTCAATAATTTCTAATACATTTTCTTCACCATATCTAGTTCTCAACATAACACATATAGGCTAGAGCTTAATGCGGAATCCATGCCTCTACAAGTCATGCCTTCATCAAATCCCTTGAAGAATTAAAATGCTTACCAATTTTACATTTATTCTACCTAAAAGGCTTCTCAATTGCCCATCATGGTATACACAAAGTAGAAGAAGCAAAAAAATTCTAGACAAGCAAACTGCATTGACCTAAGTATGGCATCATAGCCTGCCACATTAGAGTGGACAGATTGGTATCAACATTGATCTAATGCATGCACCTAGACAAGAAATTGGGCCCATCAATAGGAATGTATGGAAACCTCCCAAAAGACATAATTATAATTATTTTAGCCTTTAACACAATAGAAATGGAAGATTGGTCCCTTGCAGATTGTCTTGACAAAAACAGGGTAGTTGTAATTTTGGACAATGAATTAATACATGTCCTTGAGACCATTGTGGTTTGCTTCAAGAAGGTTGAAGTAGATTCAAGCAAATTACAGACCAGGTAGTGTGAAAATTACAGTAGATGCCAAAGTGAGGACTTTGTGGCCTGTTCTTATCCTACTTTTGGAACGTGAGGAATCGAGTAAGTGAAGGCAACTTGCCCAGCCTTAGAGTGGTTTTGTTTTATCACATCTATATGTCATAATTTGTCTTTCATTGTTGCTATGATACTATTAGGTCGTCTCTATATTCACCATGTATCATAGTTTGATGTATAATTACCACAAGGTTGTATGTTAGGCATGTTGCATAAACCATTGCGACAGAGTCATAGGATACTAGCCAACAAATTCTAATGAGCAATAAAAGTGTTTGTAGGCATGTCTACATGATGCCATAGGGTATCCTTAGCACATGCATAGTTATAGTATGGAGATATTCCTTGGGTAGCTAATACTAATGTATTTTTCAATCTCATATATATTAATATAAGGAGAATTGCTAACGGGTGCAAATACAAGCTTTAGTGGTGACATCATCTGACTCACCGCTAACCAATCAGAGAATTAAAGTGGTCCATGTGTAAGAGCCCAAGGTCGTTCAGAGCATGGAGACCTGCCTGGCTCCTAGCCAAATAAAGAGGGCAGAAGAGAAATATTAGAAGTACAAAACCCAACTATAGCCCAAAGGCCCGATCCATTCAAGATTAGACTCCCATAGTCAATTTGGTGGCTTCTGCCACACATACACGACGCATTCAAAACAGGAAGGTTCTCTATTTTTCAAATTCATCCTCTTTTGTTGACTGTTCCAATCCCAAAGCAGGAAACGACCTGGAGATCCTCTCTACTGAATGCAATAAATTTTACACCTTGAATTTATGAACTCTTGTGCATGTAGATGCAAAAGATTTGAAGGGTTGGGATAGATGCACAAGAATTGAGGAGCCATAGCCTGTAATGCAGGGAACAGAAGGAAAATATGAAACCAAATCAAAGACTGAGCTTGATGGAGTATTTATGCTTGTAGTTAGTGGTTGTAAAGTTATTTTTGGTAGGTAGAAGCCATTCCTTCAACAAGGCTTAAGCTTTTAAATAAGTGCTCTATACACTGTAAAACAGGCTCTGATCATTGGTACTGGGACGACCCTTATTCACAAGCCATTTTCAATTTTGAAATGTTTTCATTCCTATCACTAAACTTTATATTAACTAAGCAATTGTGCATGAAGCTTCTTCTTCCATTTAATTGTGTTTGTTTTTAACATTTTAGATGTATGTTGTTTAAAATTGTGGTGTCCATTTCGGCCCTCTCTATTAGTCCTTTTGCTTATATATTATGCTTAAACATGTTTTAAGAGAATGTGCTGCTTCAGCATTTAGATATGTGCGATTGAGTTATTAACCCAAATTTTTGTGATCAGACAAATAATGTGCCCTCATTATAATTTGCAAGTTAGGTTTCTTTCTCTTCTCCCTATAAATATATAGAATAGACACAGGAAGTCATCCCTCTCCAAAGGTTTACTGGATGAAAACCCATCATCCAATTATACTGTTGGACAAGGGTACAAATATTACCTAACGCTGGTCAACTTCACTATTTCCTAGGAAATCAGATTATTCAGTCTTATTCAACAATCTCTCTCAACAGTAGAATGCACTGCCTCTTCTACAGCAATTTCCAATGGAGGATAGTAAGCCAGAATGCACCCCAATTGCCTCAATTGTGAAGCTTGAGGCTAATTGTTCTTTTCCTCTAGCCAATAGGCAGCAAAGAAGCAGCTTCCCAGAAGAAAAAGAAGAAATAGAAATGTGTATAGTTTTTGTTAGACTTTTTGCAGTTAAATTGCAATTAAATGCAAGTGAAATGTAAATGACATGAAATGTAGGCAAAATGAAATGTGATGCAATTTAATAATAAATTGCAATTAGACTTTAGGCATTAAAGGTTAATATTTGCATACATCCAAATTGGGGTGGCGGTTGGATATGCTGTCCCGTGAGGCCCTTGTTGGCAACAGCCAAGGACATGCATTATTAAACACCACCCCCACCCCTCTGTCATTTGTAGCATTAATCATCATAAAGACATTGGTGAGAGCATTGAGGAGATTGTCCATGTCATTGTTATGCCGTGATTATGCAGGCCTGGTTGTGGAAGTATTGATGAGCAACCCTGCACATTGTAATTGCAGTCTGCCATTGCTGTTTACAGCAGATGATAATTAAATGCCAATGATTTGAAGATTCATTGCAGTTTGATTCCAGTTTACTTGTATTTTGTTTATGCTGTGTATGTTAATGAGATTGCATGTTGTATTGCATTGGATATTGTTTATAGTTGCAGACTGTAGTATTTGTTTGGCATAGTTGTAGATTGCAGTGGTTAGTATATTGCAGACACACTGTCCATAAGTTGCAGGTTACAGGAAGAGAATTGCCGTGGACGGACTGTAGATTCATTGCAGACCGTACGAGGTTTAGATCATACGAGGGATTAGACCATACAAGCTTGTGTTGTAGTCCTGGAGATCACCATCCTGTCACTTGGCAAAGACTGGGGCATTGTACGTGTGATTACCATACAATTGTTGCCATACAAGAAGAGCATCCCAAGCAGGAGACCATCTCGTATTGTGATGTACAAGACTGTGTCGTATGAGACTGCACCATATGAGTGAGACTGTACTATCTCAGGATAATGATAATGTATGACTGCAAGGAAAGTCTTATGACTGCAATCTTGATTGACTTATAAGTTTGTCATTCCACTTCCCTAGTATCGCAAATCTTGCCACTCGTGCTACATTCCACCTTGGAGGAATATAAATACATCATTCAACGTAAGAAAGGAGAGTTTCTTGCCGCTACATGTGTGAGCTTCTAGACACTCTTCATCATTTTCCCAGGGCCTTTTCGCACACACTTCTTCCTTAAAAGCCCCTTCCCATGTGCATTGATAACAAAACTTGGGTCTTCCATGCAAATTCTTTATATGACATCCCAAGGCAGCCCACCATTCATATTTCTTCCCCCATACATCATATCACCTCTTCTCTTCAAGGGACATCAAAATAGCCATACATAAGTTATGCAATGACAAGGATGCTGATTTTGAGGGATTTCAGGTTGAATTCCTAAAATATGGTGTTGACACTATTGTGTATGCCTTTGCAGAATTATTCAACTAGGTTCTTTGTTCTGCCTTCCGTTCCACCTAGTTAGAACATACTATCCACCCCATTCAGATCCAAATAACTATGAAACTATCATGAATGGGCACACATTTGCTAAGCTTTATGCAACAGTTTGGAATATGAAACTCTCAAAACGACTAGATCAGGGCAAGCATAGAGCGAGTGTGCAAGCTGGTTTCAAAAGCGACCATCAAACTAATGATCATGTTTTCACTCCCAAGACTATTGTTGAGGGGGCTTGTCAATTGTCTTCTAAAGTATTTTGTTGTTTTTTAGGCTTTAGAAAGACATTTGACATTGTTCCCAGACATCTTTTATTTCAAAGACTGTGATATCAACATCTTATACGAGGTAGTTGTTGGTCGTTGTCGGACAACTTTTTGATCGTATTAGAACCAGGTGGCAATAAAAGACAAAAAATATGGTCTCCTTTCTTATAATTTTCATGCAGCGCCTTCACATACATTGTATTTATATTGCGGGGAGGAAGGTGGTTAGAGAAGGAGGAAGGGAGGCAGCGTGGAGGGATAAGGGAAAGGAGAGGAGAGATAAGGGGCGAGATAAAGGGCAAGATAATAGAGAGGAAAGAGGAATGCGAGAGAATAGGGAGAGGAGAGAATATAGGGAGAGGAGAGGTATATAAAAATAAATCTTGCCGACAATTAAACCCTGCCGACAAACACCATTGTTTTCACACTGAGCCTAGAAAAACCAAATATTTCTAGGCCTTAACCCTCTTCACATTTGCAACATTCTCCCCCTTAAAGTTGAGAGGACTGACAACACAGTCTCTTAGCTTTATAAATTGAGCTTTAGCCATCGCTTTGGTAGAGATATCTACAATGTTCTCCAAAGTGCGGCAAAATTTAAGCTCAACAATTTCATGCTCCACCATATCTCGAATGAAGTGGTACTTCATATCAAAATATTTCGTTCTGCTATGGTGGATTGGATTGTATGCCAACTGAATGGCACTGATGTTGTCATAGTAGATTCTGGTTGGAGCATTTTTTTGCTCTCCAATCTCTTGCAGCACTTTTCTTAGCCACAAGGCTTGAGTACTAGCATAGGTGACTAATACATACTCAGTTTTTGTAGAAGACAAAGCTACCACAGTTTGCTTTTTAGAACTCCATGTTATTAGTCCTGATCCCAGACTAAAACAGTTCCCTGAAGTTGATTTTCTATCATCAATGTTGCTGCCCCAATCACTATCACTGAAGCCTACAAGCTTGATAGTGTTACATTTATGGTAATGGATTCCAAAATCCAATGTACCCTTCACATATCTGAGAATTCTCTTAGCTGCCTGCAAATGCAGCTCAGATGGGCTAGCCATAAATCGAGAGATAAGAGAAAAAACATGAGTATCAGGTCTAGTGTTGGCGAGAAACATCAAACTTCCAACCATGCTTCCGAAAGTGGTCACGTCAACTTTTGGTGCTCCATCATCTTTGCTTAATTGGATCCCATGTCCAACTAGAGTTGCAACTGGTTTGCAATGCTCCATAGCAAACTTCTTGATTATGTCCCGAGCATACTTATATTGACAGATGAAGATCCCTGTATCTGACTAATGAACCTCCATTCCAAGGAAGTAGTGCATTAAGCCCAGATCCTTCATCTCGAACTGCTTCATCATGGAGTGTTTGAACTCCAAATTCATCTTTTCATTACTACCCATATATATGAGATCATCCACATATAAACAAACTATGAGGATGTCTTTCCCTTCCTTCAGGTAGTAGAGAGTGGGTTCATTTCTGCTTCTAGTGAACCCAAATTCTTTGAAATAGCCATCAATGCGAGAGTACCAAGCTCGTGGTGCTTGCTTGAGGCCATATAGTGCTTTTTTCAATCTATAAACAAGGTGCTCCTTACCTTGCTCTTGAAATCCTTGAGGTTGTTCAACATAAACCTCCTCTGTCAAGTACCCGTTGAGAAAGGCACTTTTTACATCCATGTGTTGGATTTTCCAACCTTTGTGGGCAGCTAAAGCAAGAACTGTTCTGATGGTCTCCTGTCTAGCTACAGGAGCAAATGTCTCCTCATAGTCAATGCCATACTTCTGTGTGAAGCCTTCTGCTACTAATCTTGCTTTGTGTCTTTCAATGCTTCCATCAGCATTGAATTTGGTCTTGAAGACCCATTTACATCCAACACACTTTTTCCCTTTAGGAAGCTCTACCAGCTCCCAAGTGTCATTGTTTTTTATAGAGGTCATCTCCTCTTTCATGGCATCCCGCCATATCTGTTGAGTACAAGCCTTCTCATAACTAGAAGGTTCAAGTTGTGCACTAGTCAACAAAGCATAGTTAACTACATCTCCCCAAGGTTCTTGGGAGTCATCATCACCATACAAATGCATATTTTCAAGTCTTTGCAAAACTGAACTCATTTCACTAGCTTGACTTCTAGTATATCTTCTTTGAAAATTTTTATCCAACATCTGATAAGATGGATGATGTTGGAGAGTTCTCTTACCTCTGGATGGAGAATCAATATCCATTGGTGAAGAACTGACTGACCTTTGTGGAGAAGGACTTGGTGAAGAAGTTGATGAACTTGATGTCGAATGTCTGCTTGGGCTTGGAGGGGGAGTATTTTTGCCTTTCTTTGGTGCCACCTGTTGTACCTGTGAGGAACCTGCATCATGAGACTCAACATCACTAAACATTTTGGGATGTCCCCATTCTCCCCCTTCATCGAAAATCACATCCCTGGAAAGTACAATCTTTTGGGTCTTTGGATTGTAGAGTCTGTAAGCTTTTGTGGTCTCACAGTACCCTACAAAAATGCAAGCTTGACTCTTGGGATCAAGCTTCTTCCTCTGTTCATCAGGAATGTGTGAGTAAGCCAGTGAACCAAACACTCTGAAATGCTTGACATTCGGTTTCTTACCATACCATGCTTGGTAAGGAGTTTACCCTTTCAAACTTGAAGTAGGACTCCTATTCAAAATATATACACTGGTCCTGGCAGCATCTGCCCAATACATATTGCTCAAATGCTTCGTCTAAAGCATAGATCTTGCCATCTCTACAATGGTGAGGTTTTTCCTTTCAGCCACACCATTTTGTTGTGGAGTATAGGCAGCAGTGAACTACCTCTTTATGCCATGTTCTTTACAAAAATTCAAAAATTCATTAGAGGAGTATTCTCCTCCTTTATCTGATCTGAGACACTTAACAAAATATCCACTCTCATTTTCAACTCTTGCTTTAAAATCTACTAAGCAATCAAATGCCTCATCTTTATGCTTCAAAAAATATATCCAGCACATTCTTGAAAAATCATCAATGAAAAGAAGAAAGTAAGAGTTGTTACCAATGCTCTTGGTCTGCATCGGACCACAGATCTCTGAATGCAATAGCTGGAGTGGATAACTGGCTCGCCATGCTTGTCCATGAGGAAATTTGGTTCTAGCGTGCTTGCCCGAGGCACAACCTTCACAGACTTCTTATTGTCCTGAACTTTAGGAAGTCCGGTCACCATCGCTTGAGAAGTTAACATCTTCAAACTGGCTAATTCAAATGACCGTATCTCAAGTGCCACAGCACACTTGGATTTGCAATAGCAACATTTACTAATTGATCTCCTCCTGGCTGGCCAAACTTTAAAGGAAATAACATGTTCCTTGTCATTGGCACTTGAGTAATGACTCTATCACTATTACTCTTATCAAAAATGGTACATTTACCCTCATCAAACAATAATTTATAGTTCTTCTCTAACATTTGACCAACACTTAAAATATTGT
Source organism: Wollemia nobilis (assembly GCA_028583015.1). Lineage (NCBI taxonomy): Eukaryota > Viridiplantae > Streptophyta > Pinopsida > Araucariales > Araucariaceae > Wollemia > Wollemia nobilis. Next base: position 270,176 of record JAQPPZ010015694.1, read on the forward strand.
GTTGGAGATGAGGTGTGTAATAGATATCACTTACTTGTTTCATGCCTTCTTTTGTTGGAACCTCCATGGCTCCAATGCCTTCAACTGCCAATGACTTGTCGTCTCCCAATTTGATGTTGGATTTGTAGGAAGAATCCAGAGTAGCAGAGAGTTCTTCTTTGCCACTCATATGATTTGAACACCCAGTGTCCAAGATCCAAGTATCATTCAGGTTCTGATCTGACTTGCCATATGAGAGAAAGAGATTTGAGGTCCCTTCCTCTTTTCCTGCATTCTGAGATTTTCAAAATCTCTTTTAAGAGTTTGAAGCCTGACCTGCTTCACTTGATCACTCCCTTGAAAACTTTCCTTTAAAGCCTTCCAAGCATCTTGAGTTGTTATACAGGATGCTATCCTAGGAAATATGCTTTTATCTAGGGCTGCTTGTAAATGATATAGGGCAAAGGAATTATTTTTCTAGGCTTCTTTCTTGGTTTTTCTATCAGCAGCACTTAAGGTAGACCGATCAGTAGGAGAAGGTTCCGTGTAACCCTCTTCAACTATTTCCCATAAACCTTTACCAATCAACATAGTTTTCATCTTTATTGACCAGTATTCATAATCACTACCATTAAATTCAGGAATTGGGAGATTCGAATTTGAAGCTATTTCTACTACTTGAAAGCAAACTTTGATTTGACTAAAAGAACAGGAAGTACAACGCAATTACAAGTTCAAATCAAATCTAGATTTCTTAACTCTCTCACTGATTTCTTGTTCTTCTTCTTGAGGATTGTCTAGTACTGGAGGCCCAAAATTGTCTACAATGGAATCCTCGTCGTCACTGATGACAACAATTTCAAGAGCTACTACTGGCTCGGCCTGTGCTGGCTCAGGTTCTGCTGACTCAGGCTCTGGTGAGCGAGGGGTATAGCTCTCACTGGATTGTTCCTCAGGCTCAAATGCAACTGAATCGGACTCCTCCACTCGTTGTCCGAATATATTGTCTTCTAAGTCAGCCTCGTAACCAGAATCCAGATTCCTTTGGTGGGCTATAACAGAATTTTGCAGCTGACTGAATACGACATGCAGTCCGTCTCGTCGAACTCGTTCATCAAAATCTTCAGCAGTTTCTCTCCGCAATAGAGAGCACAAAGCATGGTAACATCCGGTAGATCTGATCATCTACTTATCAAGGCAAAAAGAAAACTTCGTTAGAGCTTCTGAGGTTACAATTTTTGCTCTTTTACAGCCACTGAGGCTATTACACAAAATTTTTAGCCTTGAACGGGGTTCCAAGGGGCAGCGCTCCGAAAGGCTTCCCGTCACTTATATGTTCCCCCTTTTTACAAAGATAGCCCTTTTAAAGTTTTCAAAAAATCAAGCTTTTCAAGCCCATTGGGCGATTTACAATTTGCCACAATTTCTCTAAAGTTTACAACTAAATATTATAAAGCTTTTTAAAAAAATTTAATTTAATAAGAAAATATGCTTTTAAATATTTTAAAAAAAAACTTTTTTTTTAAATAATTAAAAGCATTTATTAAATTATTAAATTAATATTCAAAAAGCTTTAAAAAAACTTTAATGAAACCTTTAAAGAAATTAATAAAAAAAAACCTTTATAATTTTTGGCGTAGAGAGGATCGAACCCTCGACCGCCTAGTTATGAGCGAGGATGTGGGCCGCTACACCAAGCGGTGACTTTGAAATCAAACACGCGCTCCTCCTTGTTAAACCTTTCAACACCAAAAATAATTAAAAAAAACTTTTAAATGCTTTGAACCCGGCGGGTTTCGAACCCAAGTCCTCCAACTGGCAAGCCAACCGACTTGACCATGTGCGCTACACGCTCGAGCGGAAGTAAAGAGAGGACAATCTTTATTTAAACAGAACAGCGGCGAAATTTTTTTTTTTTAAAATGAATTATCCCACATGTAGTGGAAGGGAGGCAAACCAACTCCTCTTATACGCCCGCGAGCGCATATGCTCTCGATTGCCTTCGGGCAATCGCCTCCGAAATCTTTTGCCAACGAAACTGTGTTGTCCAACCGCAACTCACCACGTGGCGTCCACATCAACTCCTCGCCACGTCACCGTGCCACGTCAGCTGCTCACTCAGTTTGCACCTCGCCTTGCCACGTGTCTCTTCAGCTGCCATGTCACTGCCTACTCAACTGCCACGTCAACCTCCCAGCTCAGCTCCTCGAGCTACGGGCCCTCCACGTCATCCGTCCACATGTTGTCCACGTGTTGCTTTGGGATTCGTGCCCAGTTTGTTGCCTCCTGGTGTGCTCCGAAAAACGCACTGGCTGTGTCATTCCACGCTCTGACCGACCTCGAAAAACGAGCCCTGCCTCGGCTCTCGGTCTCCTCGAGCGCTGCCCACACTAACTCTAATACCAGTGATCGTATTCGAACCAAGTGGCAATAAAAGACACAAAATATGGTCTCCTTTATTATAATTTTCATGCAACGCCTTCACATACATTGTATTTATATTGCGGGGAGGAAGGTGGTTAGAGAAGGAGGAAGGGAGGCGGCGTGGAGGGATAAGGGAAAGGAGAGGAGAGATAAAGGGCGAGATAAAGAGCAAGATAATAGAGAGGAAAGAGGAATGCGAGAGAATGGGGAGAGGAGAGAATATAGAGAGAGGAGAGGTATATAAAAAAAAATCTTGCCGACAATTAAACCCTGCCGACAAACACCATTGTTTTCACACTGAGCCTAGAAAAACCAGATATTTCTAGGCCTTAACCCTCTTCACATTTGCAACACTTTTGGCTTCTCAAAGGATGTCCGGAGCACCATTGACATCAAAGAAATATGTCCTCTTTTTGCTTCACTCTTTGGGATCTACATTGACAAGCTTGAAGAATTGTCAAAACACACATGTTGATGATGATTGCATTCTACATCATGTCTTGAGAGTTGTATTGCGTTTTGCAAATGTCATATCTTCTTGCTCATACTCTTGAGGGCCTGCAAAGATAGTTTGATGCTCTTGCTCACTTCTGTGACTTAAAACAGCTAACAATCAACCTTCACAAAGGTGACGATTTTCAACACATCAAAGAGTACCCTATGTAAGTTTCAATTCTTCTATAATGGTGAGTCAATTGAGATCACCATTGCTTACACCTACTTGGGGATTCAATTTAGAGGTTCTTCCCTCAATCTTCTGCCACCTTCATAGTCACAACTTTGCAACAGATGTGAATCTCTCTTAGTCTTGGAAAGCCAATATTTCTAGTAACAATTCCAACACATACCTACAAAGTTGTGCATCTTTGATTGCATCATCAGACCCACAGTCCTTTATGGACCTAAGACTTGGGGTCCATGTAGATAGACAAATTGAGATGTCCTTATTTGCTGAACCAGTTTTGGTATTGTGTTATTTTGTAAATGTACGCAAAGTGTTTGACGAAATGTGCGTGCATATATTTAATTATGTTGTAAAGTGCAATTTAATATTGTACGTAAGAATAAAGTCATATAAAGTCATGTAAGTCAATTATGTCGGCTAAATTAGAATTATAAACTATTTTGTCCTGTAGTGGGAAATGTCAAGAAATGCAAGAGCAAATGCATAAGAAATGTAATTTGAGGGAAGTTATGAGGTAGTTGGCGGACATAACTACTTTGTGGGTGTGTACATAAACCGCCCCCCACCCCCCCCTCTCATTCATTCAAGGGGTTCACCCATAGAAGATGTGCAGGCAGTAAGGAGAGTAATGCAAGGTGATTGATGCAGTCCATTGTTGTATGCAACCATGAAGGATGTTCAGCCTAGGGTTTGCAGGCTGAGATTGTAATGCTGAAACTATAATGTTGTATCATAAATGCCATTGTTAATATAAAACTGTTGTCTTTACTGTTATCTATCATTGCTACTGTTATTATTATTGTTGCAGGTTTTCTGTGCATTATCATTGCTATACTACAATAATTGCAGATCCGTAGATTAATTAAGTGGAAATGGAACTGTTTGTGAGCATGTGAAATTTCATTTCTACATCTGGCGTCGTTGCTATTACGAAGTTGGGTCCAATTTGGTGACAAGGAGTTCTAAAAAGTAAAACCCTTGGGGAGACGTGCAACAAAAACAACGCAGTGCAGCCAAAGACGTAGGTGAAGACGCACCAGATTTTTTTGTTTTTCTTTGGTGATGCAGATGAAGGGTTGTCAAAAGGGACGTGCACGCCAACCGGAGGGAAAAATGCAAGTAAAGATTTTGTAGTTTGCGGATTCGCAGACGTCTGCAGTCTAGACGTCTGCAGCACCATTTTGGACGTCTGCAGTCTGGAAATCTGCAGTCTAGACGTCTACAACACCAGTCTAGACATTTGCAGTCTAGAAGTCTGTAGTCTAGACGTTTGCAGCACCAATCTGGACGTCTGCAGTCTAGACGTTTGTGTCTGCAGTCCAGACGTCTGCAGCAATAGAATAGGTAGACCAGTTCGTTGTTTGGAAGAAGAGAGTCCAAGAACAGAGGAAAAAAGAGGGAAACATTGCTGCTAGGAATGGAAGAAGGGGGACAAGGACCACCAAGAGTCAAGGAAAAACGTTGATGTAGAAACTGTGCGAGGATATGTTGAGTGGATGGTAAAACCTGAACAAGCGACAAGAAGGTTGCAGAGGAGTGCAAAGGATGGGAGTCAGGCACCAGAGCAACAACGCGCAAGGTCTCAGGAAGGAAGACCAAGGCCACAATCAACATTCCAACGAAGGAAGTCGCGAAGTAAGGACACACAGGAAGTTGAGAGATGACTGTTTGGTGAAAATAAGGTACCTAAGACTAAAAACATCCAACGAGGAGCAGCATAGCAGGAACCCCACCAATGGATAACGTAGCCACCAGAGCATTGGAGAATTGTCCACTTTTCACAGGAGAAGGGAAGGAAGACCCAATTAGGCATTGGAGAAATTGCCGCATGGAGTGGAAAGCGATTGGGCAAAACAATGAGGCAGACTGGAGGCGGTTGTTTCCTGCAACGTTTCGAGAATCTGCAATAGACTGGTTTATATACTTACCGCAAGATAAGTACAAGACATGGGAAGAGTTGCGTGATGCATTTGTGGAAGAATTTCGATCATATGATACTGACGAAAATTATAACATTCAAGGAGAGGAGTCTGTTTGTTATTACAATTGAAGGGTGAGTAGGTTGTTTGACCATGTGGAGAAAGACCACTCAGAGGAATCAAAGATTATGTGGTTCATAGATGGACTTCTCCCTATGTATGAAAGGAAGATGAAGATCATACCAAGAGGCTTTGGATTATGCCTTGACTTGGAAAAGTGATGCAAAAACCTCACCTATGAAGGAGACTCGAACGACTAGAGAATGCAAGTCAGATGGCGACAAAGGAGATGTCTGAAGTGCATCTGTCGGAGGAGGATCCGTTTGAGGTGGAGACGTCTGAGGTGCCAACATTTGAGAAAACGTCGTCTGAAATGGAGTCATCTGGAGGCTACACGTCTGAAACCTACCCGTCTGGAAGCCGTCCAGCCCAGACGTCTGGCAGTTCGTCAGCCCAGACACCTGGTCGTCCAGCCCAGACGTCTGGCAATCCGTCAGTCCAGACACCTGGTCGTCCAACCCAGACGTCTGGCAGTCCGTCAGTCCAAACGTTTGGCCGTCCAGCCCAAACGTCTAGCAGTCCGTCAGTCCAGACGTCTGGTCGTCTAGTCCAGACGTCGAGCCATCTAGCCCAGACATTTGGTCGTCCGTCGGTCCAGACGTTTTGCTGTCTGACCCAGATGTATAGCCGTCTGTTTGGCCGTCCGTCTGGCCACTCGTCCCAGACGTCTAGCAACCTATCAAGACGTCTAGCCCATCTGTTTGCGACGTCTACCCTTACCCGTCTGAGACGTCTACCTGTGTGCAATCCGTCTGAGACGTCTATCCGTCTAAGTCGTCTAACTCGTTGTCCTAGACGTCTAGACATTGTACCCGTCAGACTTATCAATCCGTCTAAATTAATCCGTTAGAGACTAAGTCGTCAAGGATTGTCATTTAGAAATGTTGTCATCGGAGGCAGAGCAGTCACCGTCAAAAGCACAATCCGACAAGGGAGATGTCTGTTAGAGGTTGATAAGAAGTCAGTTGGATCAAGAAAGCAGTGAATTAGAGCTGAGAGGAAGCAGTTTCAATAGATTGAGTGAAGGCTTCCAAAATGTTGCTGAGAAGAAAAATTTAGTTTGGCCATTGATGCTTTCAATGGGAGCACGCGAAGGGCGCTGCCCCTCGACCCCGCAAGGGACGCTGTCCCTTGACCCTACAAGGGGGCTCCCGCCCCCTTGACCCCCGACACAGATGGCGGCGGGTATTGCCGGTCATGTTCATGATGTTGATGATATTGCTCATGCTGATGATATGGCTAACTACTCAAAGTGAAGTGCCTATTCAGAGAATGTTGATCATACTGATGTTACAATTGCTTGCAGCAGAAGAAGTGCACAATCAGAGAATAAGGTGTTGTGAGCAGTTTCAAGTGAAGTCTGTGGCAATAGATGTATGGAACAAGAGAAAGAGGAAGGAGCGTGACAAGAGATCCTGTTACATTATTCAGTACTTCTATTCCCAGTATTTAGCTCGTGTCGTTGAGGACAACGACCAGTTTAGAGGAGGGGATAGATGTAGATAGGCAAATTGAGATGTCCTTATTTGCTGAACCAGTTTTGGTATTATGTGTTATTTTGTAAATGTACGCAAAGTGTTTGACGAAATGTGCGTGCATATATTTAATTATGTTGTAAAGTGCAATTTAATATTGTACGTAAGAATAAAGTCATGTAAGTCAATTATGTCGGCTAAATTAGAGTTATAAACTATTTTGTCCTGTAGTGGGAAATGTCAAGAAATGCAAGAGCAAATGCATACGAAATGTAATTTGAGGGAAGTTATGAGGTAGTTGGAGGACATAACTACTTTGTGGGTGTATAAATAAACCCCCCTTCCCTCATTCATTCAAGGGTTTCACCCATAGAGTATGTGCAGGCAGTAAGGAGAGTAATGCAAGCTGATTTATGCAGTCCATTGTTGTATGCAGCCATGAAGGATGTTCAACCTAGGGTTTGCAGGCTGAGATTGTAATGCTGAAACTGTAATGCTGTATCATAAATGCCATTGTTAATATAAACTGCTGTATTTACTGTTATCTATCATTGCTGCTGTTATTATTACTGTTGCAGGTTTTCTGTGCATTATCATTGCTATACTACAATAATTGCAGATCCGTAGATTAATTAAGTGGAAATGAAACTGTTTGTGAGCATGTGAAATTTCATTTCTACAGTCCAATCCTAGGATGTGTTGATTAGGCTCGCATTGAGAGGGTCCAAACTATTTTGCTTCAATGATTATCTTATGTAAAAGAAGAGTTCCCCAATGTATTGTTTGGGTTGAGTTTGGCCCTCATCCTCTTTGCCATAAGAGTATCTCCAATATCATTTTCCAACTTCAACACCTTAGATCCATGGGTGACCACATCTTAGGTGTAGATAGATAGCTATATTTAATGCTCTACCCCTTAGAATGGATTAGTTCTAAGAGAACTTACTCAAAAGTTATTTCTCTTAGTCAATCAATTGACATCTCCGTAGATTGATAACCTCCATTCAAATACTCTTTAAATGTTCCTTCTCACCTTCTTCCTAATAAGGGTGATTAATCAAGAAATCAAAGATGATGTTTTTCGATAATATATTCAAATCACTTGGGTTGCTCCATCATAGCCTCTGGGTCCTAAGTTGACCTTCTATACTAAACATTTCATGAGGATTGAGAATGGCATTATTACTTGTCCTGATTATATCCATCAACATTGGACACAACCTTAGGAATTCCTCTTGGTCAGTTCAGAGCATAGTTACCAAGTTCGGTCGAACCCCGGACTTTTAGGGTGGACTGAACTAGTTCGGTCCAATCCAGACAAAGTTTATAAGAAATTTATAAATTATGTTTGTAAATTAAAAAATGCTTGGCAAACCCTTACCTTTGTGCAGCCATTCACTCATGGAAAGTGCACTGTTTTCGGCACACATTCTATCAAACAAAAAAGATGATAAATCTATTTTGTAGTCTTCCTCTTCGAATGTTTGCTAAGAAAAGCATCTCAGAAGATTAGGACATTTGCTGCAAACAACAACAACATCGCAAGCACCCAAAGACTTGCACAAGAGCCTAGGAGAATGAGAAACTTTTACAAGAGAGCAAGTGAGCCATTGTCAAAGAGCAGGTGAACCATTATTGTAGAGCAGGTGAATCATTGCCATAAAGTGGAAGTTGGGAGACCTTAAATGAGAACGAGGGCACAAATGAGATATAATTTTAAGAATATTCCTCCTTTTATAGAAATTTTATGCATACTTTATCGGCCAGTTAAACGCATGATTAAAATTTACAATTATAACCTATTTGTATTGATTTTTTAATTCTTTAGTTCCTTGTCCACATTTGTTATAAGTTATATTATGATATATAATATAGAAATATATATAATATTATAATATTATATACTATCATATAGTATATATGATAATCTATAATATAATTTTAAAATTATATCATCTATTATATATTGTCGTATTTTTAAAAACATATATTTAAATATATTTTCAAAAATGTATTGCTAAATATATTTTTTATTTTATTATATTTATATTTTCCAAATCGAACAGAACCAAACCTCCAAACCTTTTTGGCCTTCCGAACCTGCGAACTAAACCGAACTTGGTAATTATGGTTTAAAGTGTGCTCACACCAATTGCGAGTGTAGACAGACAAACATACCCACCATACTCCTCAAGAGGGTAGGGTATCTTGTCTTTGCTCTCATTGAGAGATGGAGACTGAAGAACATTTCATCTTCAAATGTCCTATTTATTATGAGATTCGAGGGAGGTACTATTGCTTATATAGATATTTAGTGGATCGCTTGCCACGTTTTTAGCTATCTTGACCAAAGATGCTTGACTCTATACCTTAGGGAAGCTATTGCTCTCCAATGTCAGTTATTACATGGGACTAATCACCTCATTCTTTCACTCTATCTTTGCATATAAGAGGAACAAGCATACATTTGAAGCTACAACTGTCCAAAATGTTAATAACAAATGTGTGCACCCTTCTCTGCATACAAAAGTGGCTTATAGGGCTTTCGTTCATTCTTTTTCTTGCATGAGGCGGGACAGGATTATAGTTCTCCAATATCAGGTTTCAACCACCCCTCACATACCAAGGCATTGCAGACAGACAAAACTGACCAGCTTCCTATTTTCTTCTATTGGTTCTACAGCCATGGATCCTAGAAGAGTCCTGAGGGGTCAGACTCCATTTCCTCCCAGGATTATCCAACCAAGTCCCCATAGTCCTAGCCATTCTCCTTGCAACAGCATCAAATCCTGTGTTGGCCCTTTTAGATGGTGGTGATGACAATTGTGCTTCTACTTTACATCCCACTATAGATCAGCATTGGTGCTTGGATCCACTGGTGCTTGGCTCTCTCTTCATCATTACTTTTTGCATGTTAGGGTTTATCCATTTTGGGTTACCCTTGAGGCTGTAATTTTATGTCATATAGTTGTTCCAATTTAGTGTACTTTACATTAGTTTCTTTACTCTACTTTAGTTCATTTTCATAGTATTTTTTGGTTACTACAATGCACTATAGCAACTCTTTTCGAAAAGTCCCATTGCCCTACTTTGGCCTTCCATGGACATTATTAAAATTATCTTATCTCTATCAGTTCTTAGTGGGTAATCTATTTTATATTACTCACAGTTGGCTAAATATTGCCTTTGCTATTAGTCTTTGTTCAAGATATATGCAGGCGCATCATGATAGTTATTGGAAGGCTTCCAAACAGATTTTACACTACATCAAAGGTTTTATACACATAGGCATTCATTAATCAATAGGGGATCCTTTTGTTTTAGAGGGTATTCGATTGCGAATTGGTACGGTGATCTGGATGAGAAAAAATCCACTTCAAGATATTTATTTTCCCTTAGCATTGGGCCAATTCCTTAGAGTTCTAAGAAACAAGCTACTCTATCTCTGTCTTCCATAAAAACACAACATTATAATGTTATCCAAGCCATGAAACATCTTAAATGGATGTGAATATTTCTCAAGCCATTGGGACTTCCTCGGAAAGGCCCCTATATTATGTTTTGTAATAATGAGAGTACTATTCACTTGGTTCACAATCCTATTGAGCATCAGTGGACTACGCATTTTGCATGAATTTTATTCAACAACTTCGCTCTTAACGTCAGCTTGTACCAATGTATGTGGCTTCAGTAGATCAGTCTAAGTATTATTTCATGAAGATCATGCTTGAGGTTTCCTTCGTTTGGTTACAAGAGCTTGTTGGTGTGAAAGAGTTTCCACTAAGGGGTAACACTCAATAATGTCTTCTTTTAATGGCCTTTGTTCAGCTTAAGGAGAATGCTAAAATGTGTTAATCTTTCACTTATTGGCCACAACTAACATTGCAAAGAGTGATATATTTTGTATATGCCTATAGGCCATTTTACATCTTGCCATGTAGTTTAATGTGGTCCACTATGATGTCAGTTTGACTATAATTGGCATGTATATCATTCCAATTTAGGTAGTATTTACACCCCAACTTGCAAACCATTTTTCATACCAATTGGAGATCATATCATTTTTTAGTGGAGATATTTGGTGTCTAAGGGCACCATACTCATCTACTGTGTCTTTTCTTTCTTTTCATGTTTTTTATTATCTATATGCAGTTTTTTCACGTGACATGTTAATGTCTTTTACTCCTATTAAAGAATTACTATCTTACACAAGGCCATGTCCCTAGGGTTGCAAACCCGTCAAGCACATCCCCAAAGTTGTATACCAATAGGTACACATTCCCTAGGGGACGAGGACAGAAAGACATGATGGGTACAGTACCAAACTATACCCTCCTAGAGGGGACATGCGATTGGGGGACATCCCCACTACGTCCCCGTTTTACCCTCATTTAGATGGGGATGCATAGGGAACGTCTAGGAATCCCTTCATCCCTCAAGGGGATGCTTAAGTGTCCCTTACATGCTATACAATGTTTCGCAGCTTCAATATGGACACTTGCTATAGAAAGACAAGAATACAAATGGATGGATGTCTGCACAACTGAAATATGGAAAGTTGATTGCATAACATAAAGTTGTTAGATCAGATAAACACTTAACATCTGGAAACTTAAAACCCCCATATTCCAAAGATTTTTTAGTGAGACAAGAAAAGAAATATACGGATCCCTGTATAGCTTCTATAGAAAGTTAATTGCAGCATCTATCAAGAAGTTTTACAATCCATTCATGCAGATATAGTGAATGCATGATAATCAGAAATAGTGAATGTAACATTTTTGGATGTTTTGGGACAGCCACAGATAATCAAAAAATGAGTCATCAAAAATAATAAGGTGAACAATACTTTCAAGAAGAAGATTTGTGCCAGTCCATTGGCCCCATCATATTGAACCAATCACTATACTCTCTAAACCATAGTAAGGAAACTCGGACTCGGCAAAAACTCGGCAAGGACAAATCGAGACTCAAACTTGGCCTCGGTAAAAAAACTCAGAAAAACTCAGCAAAAAAAAGGGAAGAAAATGCAATTTTTCATTGGAAAAAAGTTTTTTTCAGGCATATCACAATTAATTAACATTATACAAATCAAAAATCAATACTGTAAGTGATACAACCTTAAACTACACATGAAAGTGAAAAAACTTGTATTGCTTATGATATAAAAAGGTAAAAATTACAAAAAGTGTCAAAATGCCTCAATAGGCCCCCCATCTAGTTTCTTGTGATGCCTTTGCCCTTTGCCCTAGTAGAAGCTCTAGACCTCTCTGTGTCTGTGCCCGCGCCTCTTCCTATGCCTTTGCCGCTAACTCCTCCATTACTCTTTCAAAATCCTCCACTGAAAAGAGAGGCTCTTGCTGCTGCTGCTGCTGCTCCTCTCTGCTTTCTCCTATTCCAAACATCTTCTACAACTGGCATCACTTCAAACTGTTGTGCACAACGCAATGTTCTCCGATTGTTCACTCTGCTTTTTGCAATCAGTCGTATCATCAACTTGATCAACATGAAAGGCAACGCCCATTGCCGCCTGTGTCAAGGGACAACGGGGCGGGAGCTCCCTTGTAGGGTCAAGGGGCAGCACCCCTTGTGGGGTCTAGGGAAAATGCCCCAAAACCTTAACAGCAAAACCATTAATACCTTCACTATCTAAACTGAATTTTTCTCCTTTTTTACATTTTGATAGTCTGATTTCATCTTATCTTTGCTCTCTCTACAACTCTCGGAACATAAAAATGAGGGCACTTTGAAAAAGAAATAGTTTATGCCGTTTTCTTGTCCCTGTGTAAGGCCAGCCGATATTTTTCATTCGCGAGTCCCAAAAACTTGCCGAGTATAAATAATAATAATAATAATAAATGGCATAGGTACTGGTGTAGATTAAGTGAACCCACAAGGAAAATCCTTTGACTTTGCCTGTCGATTGCTATTCAATTGCACGAACAATATGAAGAAATATGAAGCATTGTGCATTGGTCTATGCAAGGCCAAAAAACTCGACATTAAACACCTAACAATTGTTGGCAACCCTATGCTAGACATAAAATAAGTCAATTTTGACTATGCTACAAAGAACAAACAAATGTGAGCTTACAAGCACAGGGTATGTGACTTTGTCAAAAAGCTTAAATACGTATGAAGTCTCGACTCTCAACAATGTTGAGGGAAAGAATGCCAAAGCAAATGAATTAATGTCTTTAGAAACACGGTTTAACCCTACAACGGACATGTGGAGTAAGCCTAAGGAGCTCGAAGTAGTGTATAGGCCTACGATACCAAACAATTTTGACCATTGGCATGTCTTCAACAACGATGAGCAAGTCATAGAATTCATGTTTAGGGAGGCCTCAACATGCAAAAGAGCAAAATTAATATGGAGACAACGTCAAATATAGGATCATCTAGGTAAAGACCAATCAACTGCCCAGGGGACTGATTACATTAGAACACCTGACCAACCCTAATAATAGTGCTAAAAAAAACAAGCTTGAAGGTCAAACCTTCTTCCTATCAGCCCACTGAGATTATAGAAGGTAAATCCTTGTTGTTAGGGAAAGACCGCACTAACAAAGAAATGACTATGTTCAAAGAATTGTATGCTTTATGTTCTTATGAAAGCATTTCTGAGCATCCAAACCCTCAATCTGCCATTGAAGCACATTTTGCAGCCACCACGCCTACCAACAGAATACAAATCAGATGAAGACCCATTTGAATACAGGTGAAGCAAACTTATCTATTACATTTGGATTTCTGAAAGACCTCTTCCATAAGCAATTCCCAGCAAAAAAGACAAAATTAGGGTTTGAATCTTTCCTTAAAAATAGAGTGAAATCAAGGCACCCTGCACATTGAATGACAAGCAAGCTAGACGAAATCTAAGTTCCATCAAATCCAAGACACTTTGCCCTCAAAAATCAATGTCACATCACTCCCAGACCCAAGGACCACATTTCATCAAATTAGGCAGGTCCAAGTAAGCATATTCCATCTCATTCTTGGTGCATTTTGCCTTTCAATTTTTCTAAAGAGAGAAACCTGTCTGTTGTCCTAAGAACATGCTCTATTTTCCCAAAGGCGAGTCCTGTCTTCCTAGGTCTCGCCCTTCCTATGAGCATTCCTCGTCCAAGTTTTTTTACTAGTGTGCATATCTTAATAACGCCTAGTCTTTAATAGTGCCCCCCATCAGTATGGTCATCTTTGAGTGTGCCCCGTTCTCATAGTGAGTTTGCCCAGATTTAATGATCATCTTTTGAGTGCATCCTGTTCTCATACCAAGTGAGCCCCATTCAAATGGTCATCTTTGTGTCCACCCCATTCTCATAGTGAGTGCACCCCATTCTCATAACGAGTGTGCCTCATCTAAGTGCATCCCATTCGAGTGCACAATGCTAAAATGCACCCCATTCTCATAACGAGTGTGCCTCATCTAAGTGCATCCCATTCGAGTGCACAATGCTAAAATGCACCCCATTTTCATAGTGAGTGTGCCCCATCTAAATGATTGTCTTTTGAGTGCGCCCTGTATTCACACTGAGTGTGCCCTATCGGAGAACACAAGTCTTTTGTATGCCCCATATTTCAACAGTGTGCCCTCCTATCTTACTCCTTGAGAATGAGCTACATTCCTAGGCAGGAGTAATATTTCTTGAGTTTTCCATATAGATCGTTGAATCATATAATGAAACCCCAGGTAGTGAGCAACGATGTAGTCATGGAGTATACTTAGCAAGCAGTGGCAGCAGTATCAAGATCAGAAACACAAGCTGGGATAGAAATGGCAGAAAAAGGATGAGCAAAGAAGAACAGGATTGTTTACATGCAAAGGCAGGCCCATCAAAAGCTCAAATATAGAAAGGAAACAAGAAAAGGAAAAGAATTCCTGAAAAGACCTACAAGGAGCCATACAACAGGGTCACTAAAGGAAAATTCAAATATCCACCTGATGCCATGAGAATGGAGGCCTTAAGAGATTCAAGTTAGGACTGAGGACTAACTCATGGTTATTACCAGGATGTGGACATCAGACCTAGGGAAATTTCTGGTACCACAAGTTTGGGAATGCTTGGAGATTGTAGAATTGTGTCCCAAAGCATATGGCAGTACCACAAGAACCAGAACAACAAAATCATGAGAGGAAGAACCAATCTCTATCTCCATTGATAAGTAAAGGCAATGATGGATGCCAAAGCTGATAGGGGAGAGTGGGTCTCATGCCTTTCTTCAGTCAAAACGTCCTATTACATGAATTCCAGCAAAGAGAGGTGGGTCGAATTCTTAAAAGAACAATTGATAAAACCCGAGCAGGCCTGAGATTTTGAACTCCCTCTAAGGAGCAGCCAGTTCAAACCAGAAGTCAAATACATTCTGTTTAAGACAGCTGCAATATTGTGTGATGAGAATGAGAGGAAGGAACGAGAAGAACAGATCACATTGCTACAAATAATTCAACACTACCCGGGAGTATTTTAGTTACCAGAATGCACAGCATACATGAAACATCGAATAGACTACAAGTTCAAAAACTTCAAGAGAGCCAAGGCATTCAACTACACGTCATACTTAATTTGGTTAATCATTTATCAGAAGAGAAGTTGGTTCCCGAGATTGCAGATAGAAAAAGTAGATGAGGAAGGGAAACTGTTGCCCATACATGACAGCACAAAGGTGCTTCTTAAGAATGAAGGGAAGAGAAGCTATGAGTTCTACACCAATGTCTATGAACCCATTGTCAAAGGCTTGAAAGGAGATATGCCCAGACTGTCTGAAAGAAGCAGGGCACTAATTAGGCCAACTGATGGTCAACCAAGAAGCAAATTTGACCTAGGAAAGAACACATCATATTTTAGGTTGTATGGATTTTCAAGTAACCCTTTTGAACTACCTGCATATGTGTCAAACTATTTGTTCAGCCTAGAATACATCAAACAAATGGATTATATAGATATACTTTAAAGTGCAAAGGAGGACCTCGTTTTACAGGGTGAGAGAGAATAACCTAATGATCATGCCTATAAACAAGGAATGCCATCAGACTAGAAGAACTTGGACTAAGAAAACTGTCTGACTATTGATCCTATGATCTAGATGCAATATTTGCAGATTCCTTGCTGATAAGAGGGCTGAAAAATTAGTATGTGCATGAAAGGAGACCCAACTTGGAGAGTGCGAGGAATTTGAATGAAGAGCTCGCCAAAGCCAGAATAAATGCACCCAAAGCATATGAATACGAGCTTGAAAAATGGTACAACAATCCTCTTCCATGGTTCTCATTTTATGATAAAGTCAGTAGTGACTTTAACCAGGACACAACAATTAATGCCCGGATAATAGATGTTCTTTAGAACAAACATAAATGGAGTCTAGAAAAGATACTAGCGTGGAGGCATATGAGGCATGATCTGAACATACTTGGGACCCTTGTTCAAGGATGGTCGTGATATGTAATTCTCAACCATTTGGGATGATTACCATATTGAAGAGAAAGGGGCAAAGAAAAGTACCATATTAGGAACAACAGCCCTTCGCACTCCTCGTTCAGGAATTAGGATAAATATCACAAGTACTTCAACACATGGAAATGAACAAGGCAATCCTCTGCCCATGAATCGCAGGAAGGAGGAGGCACAAACCATTATTGAGCTGTCAACGACCTAGGGCGCACAGGAAAGAGAAGAAAAAGTTGAAATATTAGAAGATCCCCAGGATGAGTATATTGAAATGAAAAGTGAACAAACTTTGGAGATTGGTCTAACACCCGCCACCCCGGGGCCCCCCCTACCACCCCCCCCCCCCCCCCCCCCCCCCCCCCCCCCCCCCCCCCCCCCCCCCCCCCCCCCCCCCCCCCCCCCCCCCCCCCCCCCCCCACCCCCCCCCCCCCCCCCCTCCCCCCCCCCCCCCCCCTCCCCCCCCCCCCCCCCCCCCCCCCCCCCCCACCCCCCCCCCCACCCCCCCCCCCCCCGCGCCCCCCCCCCACCCCCCCCCCCCCCCCCCCCCCCCCCCCCCCCCCCCCCCCCCCCCCCCCCCCCCCCCCCCCCCCCCCCCCCCCCCCCCCCCCCCCCCCCCCCCACCCCCCCCCCCCCCCACCCCCCCCCCCCCCCCCCCCCCCCCCCCCCCCCCCCCCCCCCCCCCCCCCCCCCCCCCCCCCCCCCCCCCCCCCCCCCCCCCCCCCCCCCCCCCCCCCCCCCCCCCCCCCCCCCCACCCCCCCCCCCCCCCCCCCCCCCCCCACCCCCCCCCCCCCCCCCCCCCCCCCCCACCCAACCCCCCGCCTGAGGCAACATGCTCCCCCAAGGCACCCCAACCACTTCCCGCCCCCCCCGCAAGCCCCCCCCCCGGCCCTCGCCCCGGGGGGGTATAAGAAAATCGGCCTCCTGGCCGCTGTAGGGGAAGGGCTCTTGGCCCGGCAGGGGGGTTATATAGGGGGGGGGGGCCCGGGGGGGGGCCCCCGGCGCAGGAGAGGGGGGGGGGCCTTGTGGCACTCCCCCCCTCGCCCCCAGTGCGCGCGCCGGGGGGGGCGGGGCGGGCCCGGCGGGGGCCGCCCGGGGCCGCCCCCCCCCTCGGGGGGGGGGGTGGGGGGCGGCCCCCCCCCCCCCCCCCCCCCCCCCCCGCCCCCCCCCCCCCCCGCCCCCTCGCCTCTCCCATGCAACGGAGGCGGCCGGGGGCGGGGGGGCGCCCGCCCGCCCCCCGCCCGGGCCCGCTCCCTCGACCCGCCGCCCCGCCCCCCCCCCCCGCCCCCGCCCCCCCCCCCCCCGGGGGGGAGGCGCGGCTCGCTCACTTGCGGGCGCCCTCGGGCGGGTGGGGGGGCGGGGGGGCGCGGGGGCGGGCGCGCGGCCGCGGGGGGAGGGGGGGGGGGGGGGGGGGGGGCGGGCGGCGGGGGGGGGCGTTGGAGATGAGGGGGGGGGGAGGTGGGGGGGGGGGGGGGAGGGGGGGGGGTGGGGGGGGGGGGGGGGGGGGGGGGGGGGGGGGGGGGCCGGCGGGGGGGGGGGGGGGGGGGGGGGGGGGGGGGGGGCGGGGGGGGGGGGGGGGGGGGGGGGGGGGGGGGGGGGGGGGGGGGGGGGGGGTGGGGGGGGGGGCGGCGGCGCCGGCCCCGCGGGGGGGCCCCGGCCCCCCCCCCGCGCGCCGCGGCGGCGGGGGGGGGGGGGGGGGGGGCGGGGGGGGGGGGGGGGGGGGGGCGGGGGGGCGGGGGGGGCCGCGGCGGGCGGGGGGGGGGGGGGGGCGGGCCGGGGGGCCGGGGGGGCCGCGCGCCGGCCCCCCCGCGCGGGGCGCCGGCGGGGCGGGGCGGCGGCCCGGCGGGGCGCGGGCGCGGCCCCGCGCGGCCGGGCCGCCGCGCCGGGGCGCGGCGGGGGGGCGGCGGCGCCCCGCGGGGCGGGGGGGCCGGGGGCCCGGGGCCGCGGCCCGGGGCCGGCGGGGGGGGGGGGCGGGGGGGGCGGGGCGGGGGGCGGGGCGGGGGGGGGGGGGGGGGGGCGGGGGGCGGGGGGGGGGGGGGGGGGGGGGGGGGGGGGGGGGGGCGGCGGGGGGCGCGGGGGCGGGGGGCGGGGCCGCGCGCGCCGGCCCGGGCCGCCGGCCGGCGGCGCGCGGGGCGGGGGCGGGGGGGGGGGGGGCGGCGGGGCGGGGGGGGGGGGCGGGGGGCCGGGGGCGGGGGGGGGGGGGGGGGGGGGGGGGGGGGGGGGGGGGGGGGGGGGGGGGGGGGGGGGGGGGGGGGGGGGGGGGGGGGGGGGGGGGGGGGGGGGGCCGGGGGGCGGGCCCGGCCGGCGGGGGCGCGGCGGCGGGGGCGGCGGGCGGGGGGGGGGGGGGCGGGGGGGGGGGGGGGGGGCGGGCGCGGCCGGCCCCGCGCCCCCGCCCGGGCGGCGCCGCGGGCCCGGCCCGCCCCCCCCGCCGCCCCCCGCCGCCGGCCGGGGCGCGGGGGGGGGGGGGGGGGGCGGGGGGGGCGGCGGGCGGCGCCGCGGGCGGGCCGGGGGCGCCGGCCGGGGCCGCGCGGCCGGGGGGCCGGGCGGGCGGGGGCGGCCGGGGGCGGGCCGGGGCGGGCGCGCGCCGGGGGGGGGGCGGGGGGGGGGGGGGGGGGGGGCGGGGGGGGGGGGGGGGGGGGGGGGGGGGGGGGGGGGGGGGGGGGGGGGGGGCGGGGGGGCGGCGGGGGGGGGGGCGGGGGGGGCGGGCGGGGGGGGGGGGGGGGGGGGGGGGGGGGGGGGGGGGGGGGGGGGGGGGGGGGGGGGGGGGGGGGGGGGGGGGGGGGGGGGGGGGGGGGGGGGGGGGGGGGGGGGGCGGGCGGGGGCGGCGCGGGCGCGGGGGGGGCGGGGGGGGGGCGGGGCGGGGGCGGGGCGCGGCGGCGGGCCCGGCGGCGGCGGGGGGGGGGGGGGGGGCCGGGGGCGGCGGGGGCGGGGGGGGGGCGGGGGGGGGGGGGGGGGGGGGGGGGGGGGGGGGGGGGGGGGGGGGGGGGGGGGGGGGGGGGGGCCGGGGGGGGGGCGCGGGGGGGCGGCGGCGGGGGGGGGGGGGGGCGGGGGGGGGGGGGGGGGGGGGGGGGGGGGGGGGGGGCGGGGGGGGGGGGGGGGGGGGCGCGGGGGGGGGGGGGGGGGGGGGGGGGGGGGCGGGGGGCGGGGGGGGGGGGGGGGGGGGGGGGACTATTTGGAACTATTTGATGAAATACCTACATAATACTTGGAATTTTGATATAAAATAATATTTTGCAATATATTTTGATGTATGTAAATCAGCCATCATGAATGGGTATGGACTGATTAATAATAATGCATGTAATGACAAATTGTGTAAACTAGTCGTACTAGACTGATTAGTTAACTAGACGACTAGTTTAGTTAAGACTGACTAATTAGTCTGAGATTGATTAATTAGCAGCTTAGACTGGTTAGTTACGTCCTAGGCTCATTAGTTAAGGCAATAACAAATGGATAGTTGGGGATGGTTGAGCCTAGTTGGTTGTAGTAACTGCCAAGGCTATCCTATAAATACACCCCCTATTCATTTTTGTAAGGATCCATCGATCCACCATTTATGAATCAATCAAGATTGTTCTAGTGTTGTGCAGATCTATGTGTGAGGACAATGTCTTGTGTTGCAGGTATCCAAATGATGCAATAGGTTGGGAGCAAACTAGTGTTGTTATTGTATGTGTTGTGCAAAGTTGCAGGAAGGAGCGGTCAAGGACAAGTTCGAGGATTGCAAGATAAGTATGTGATTGCAGGCGAGTGTTGTCAAAGACCCGTCTAGGCCTACCCGTCACCCGTCTAGGCCTACCCGTCACCCGTCCAACCTGTCTAGACTGGAGCTACCCGTCTAGGATCTCACTCATCTGAAGGAACCCATCTGGAGGCAATCCGTCTGGAGCTACCCGTCTAGCATGTTACCCGTCTGCAACCATCAGTCATTGGTTATTCGTCCAGGGGTATACAGTATAGTTTAGTATCATGGTTAATAGTCAAGTTTGCCATTCCTTTCCCTCCTAAATATCTGCCATTCTCTCGTCCTGGGAAGGTACTTACCCCTGTCTACATACATTAGCTAACGAAGAGAAAATAGCCCAAAAGGAGAAGAAAGGGGAAAGCAAAGAGGATCCAAATGGAAAAGAATAACCCTTGTAGCATCGTCGACGCACTACAAGAATCATTTCACCCTCACTTTCTAAAGGCCATACTATGTGAGAGGAAGTGTAGCACTTAGACGAAGTCGAGCGCACAAGTGTTCTACAGCCAACTACACAAAGGAATATTGTGTAGGAATTTGGAGTTCCGCACCTAGTTGAGACTACGCAACCGGTTGAGGTTGTGCAACCAATTGAGACTACATAGACAGTTGAGAGTACACAAACAATTCAAAATTCATAGTTGAAAAAATCTGCAAAAAATTCTGATTTTTGCCGATTCCTGCCCTTGCCGATAAAATCCCGATTTTTGCCGAAAAAATCTATCGCGGCAGCATGCCGAAAAAATCTATCGCGGCAGCATGGGTAGGTGAAATCACATAAATAGCTTGTTTTTTTCATTTTGCATTTTCTTCCATTTTTTTTTTTGGCTGATTTTTTGCCGATTCCCGATTTTTTCCTATTCTTTTGACTTGCTGATTTTTTCTTATTCTGATTTTCTCAACTATGATTCAAACTATGCAGGTGGCTAAAACTGCATAAGAAGTTGCAATTGTGTAGCACATAGAAGTTATGCAACAAGAGGATGCCATGCAGATGTAGCATGACAAAGACATAGGAAGTGATAATGTTTCACAAGAAATTGCACATGTCGAAGTTGCATATGACCTCAAGACTATGGACGAAGTAGGCCTTTATGAGCATGACCACATAGGCATGACTGTGCAAAAGGGAATGGAAGCCACAATGGCAGATTCGTAGAATAGGCCACACATGTCAAGGCTGCAAGCAATATGGCTTGCCATGATAGGACCAATGCATAGCCTATTGAGCTAGATAATGAGCCAATGGAGAAAGGAGATTCAAAAGTGTTGGAATCATCGTCGAGAGAGTATGCAGACAAAGCAAGCTCCTTCATGACCTCACCAGCTTTTGAGCAAGCAAGTCCACCACTAGAGGAGGAGCCACTTCATGAAGAGCCCATTTGAGACAATCCTTCTCATGAAAAGATTGGTCATGGTTACAAACCAGTCCAAGATGAGATTATGCAACAGCTGTTACAGCGAGATGTGTGTAAGGGCAAGGTTGTTGCAATTGATACTGAGGAGAAGATGGGTACCAAAGAGAAGTTGGATGATGAACAAAGTTATTTCTTCAGGATGGTTGAGCTACATTACTGAAACACCCAACAGCGTTAGATGGAATTATTGATGAGCACGTCACAAACTTCTTCAATCAGATGATAGAGGTTATGGATTGTGCATGTGCTGATTTTTTAAAGAGCTCATTAGGACAATGGCGCATATGGTCAATGTGCATGGCAAGTGTGATCACCAAGTTGTACAACTAGACTCACAACACTACTCCAAGAACACAATTGAAGAAATTCACTCTGACAAGAGCATGGAAAATAGAAATGAATACACAGACTAGATCCATGCTCAGAATGCTAGAGTTGTACAGGCAGCTCAATTATCTTGCTTACCTCATATAGTGGATGACAAATAGCACATATGCATCAAATGAATTGCCATAGGAATTAAAAGTGTTGGCAAACATGGAGGCAGCTCAAGCCCGAAAGCTCAATGATAATTTGCAAATCTTAGGAGAAAGAGTTGAGGCTGAGGCTGAACTACAAATGACGGAGATTGAGTCCTTACGTCAAGAGCACTAGGAGCATTTGTCAATTTGTCGCCAACAGATGATGAAGAAATACTGGAGGATTGTAGCTTTGGAAGTGGCATTGAAAGAACAAGAGGAAGCTTTGCATGCAAAACAAATGGAGGAACCAAAGCAGTTCATGAGCAACAAGATAAGAGAAAAACCCATCATCAATAGGCCAAACATGTTGACTTGTTGCCAATTTTGCCACACCTTGTTGAAATTTATATTATATACAGTTTTGAGACCATTCATTGTAAAAACTTCTCTTTTTCCATAGAAAAATGGTTAAGATGTGGTTATGCTGCTGTACTTTCGCAGGCTGTCTCGTTTAGTTTAAAACTGTACTCTGTTGCTTTATCTGGTTCCTCATCTTTGCTGTACTTTTCTACGTTTTCTGTACTTTTCCCTGTTATGTTGCATGCAAAATTGTGAATGTTTTAGCATGGGCATTTTTCTGTTATTTCCTCTTCCTTACCTTTGTCTTCAAAACCTTACATATTTTGCACATATGGCTTTGATTTCCGGCACTTAGGCGCTTGTTTTCGTTTTTATGATAAGTTGTAAAATCGCTCCGGCAATGGGAGCGGGAGGCCAAAAGGGAATATAAAAGGGCAAATGCGACTAAGTATGAAAATCTAAACAGTTAGAGTTGCAGGCGCTCCTCTTCTGGAGCGGGCTCCCAAAGCGCTCCACCCATGGAGCGACATTCTAAAAACAACAAAAGCAAGTATAAAGGCTAAGTGTAAAAGTCAAATGTGGTCAAAAGGTAGAGCGCTCCAACCAGGGAGCGCCTCTCCAAAGCGCTCCACCTAGGAAGCGCTTGAGGGAAGAAGGAACGCAAAGACTAGATAGAGGAAAAAGCGCACTAAGGATGAGTGTGCAGTAAGAGAAGTCAAAGGGTCAATGAGTAAAGCGCTCCACAAGTGGAGCGCCTCTCCAAAGCGCTCCACTAGTGGAGCGCATCTCCAAGGCAAAGGCAAAGCAAAGTGAAAACAAGTTATAACATAAGTGAAAAAGGCAAAATCCTAAAAGGTCAACCAAACGGTCAAATCTTCAAAAGCGCTCCATAGGTGGAGCGCCCCTTCAAAAGCGCTCCATAGGTGGAGCGCCCCTTCAAAAGCGCTCCACAGCTGGAGCGCCTTTCCAAGGCAAGAAATGTAAAAGCGCCCAAGGCAGAAAGGGTCAATTTGGTCAAAATGAAAAGCGCTCCACTAGTGGAGCGCCTCTCCCAAGCGCTCCACTAGTGGAGCGAACTCCTCAAGCAAGTGACTAAGAGAAATTATTGCAAATCTACCATGGACAGTTCAAACCAACTCCAAGTTGCATTCTGTAAATTCGAATTGACTGTTTCAAGTCATTGCCGGAACCTTCTGTCTTCAATGCTCAGTTATCTAAAAAGCCCGAATTGACTGTTTCAAGTCATCACCGAGATCAAGTCTGCCTGTCACGGGAGTGGTTGGGCATTAATGTTTTAAGCGGCAGATTTCTTCTATAAAAGTCGGCTTCTTCTCTGTAACTAAGGATGGATAACTTCTGCTAGAGAAGCAGCTCTGTACTTCGAAATCTGCTTCCGAAATAAAGGCTTTTGGCTCCGGTTTTAATTTCTCTATCCCTGTGTATGACTTCTATTCTGTAATTTCTATTAAATTAGTCCCTTTATCGCACAGTTTAATTCTGTTTTCTAGATTTCATTGTCAATAGAGGACTAGTCCCTGGAATACTTGTTGGAGTTTACATAGTTCAGAGAATTTAATACTGGTTTCTGTTAAAAGTCTATTGTTTTGATTGTTGTTGGTTCAAGTAGTTAGGCTGTCTATCGTGCTTCCGGTCCATCACCCCGCATTTCTGGCTTTTAGCCATTTCCCATTCCTTTCAGTTATTTTATCCCTTTCAGTATCTTCCTAACCCTTATCTCAAAAACCCCATTTTTATTTTTGGAACCAGCCCTACTGGAGATTGCCACGGAGGACATTCCTTTCCTTCGGGAATTCAATGCTTGGCAGCGGGCCTAGGGCGCTGCAAACCTAGAAAATCTGTATCTAGGCCGGTTCAATTGCCAACAGTTTCTGGCACGCCCGGTGGGACGCAAACGTTCCACGTTAAAACAGTATTAAGAAGTGATGTTCATCTTATTGCTATCAAATATGAACATCTGGCGACTCTATTGAACTCAGATACCTCCAAGTCTCGAAGACCAGTCTAAAAACTCACGCCTTCATGCGTACGATATGGAGAGTTAGAAACGCAGAACAAGAAGAAGAAATCGAGTTCTACGAGCTTGACATCGACGCTCTGGGAGAACATCCTAGGGTGGTCAGGCCGAATAACCCGCTAGACGGGACATCTTCATAGGAAGTTGTCGTTGCTACACAGATTCCAACTCCCGATAGCACAACGACTAGCTTGCCCCCAAATCCACCGAATTCTCCGGATCATCAAAATACTCCGGCTCCACCGAACGTTCAACCAGGTGCTCCGAGTGTTCCGACCGTTCCGGCTCAGCAAGTTCTACCACCTCCACCGCTCCATACAAATCCGCCATCCCATATGGCGCAACCAAATCCGCCCAGGCTGTTCCCAACCTGGAATCATACGGGACCGCTCGCCCTGCAGGCTCAGCACACGGTGCCTCCCGCAGCTTTGAAATCTCTACCTACTTACGACGACACGGGAAAGACGGTGCACGAGCACATCCAAGACGTCGTGGGACTGGCAACTATTCACCAAATCACCGAAGAAGACGTCATGGTGAAGCTGTTGGTTCTTTCACTGAGAGGTAAGCTCCTTTACTAGTACCGGTCGCTTCCGCCCGGCACCATCACCTCATGGGACCAACTGGCGGGCCAACTTATAAGGGGCTTCAACGAACAAGCAGACCCCTTCTCTCTGTTGCACCAGTTCACCACTATTCAAAGGCATCCTCAGGAAGAGGTAGCTGACTTCAATGTCAGGTTCACCCGAACCTGGCAGAGAGTCACCGACGGCCTTCGACCCACACCTGAGCAGGTCGCGTTCTATTACTTGAGAGCGTTTCACTCGGATATTAGCATGAGCATCCGACATGCTAATATCAGTACATTCCCTGCTCTGTATGAGCAGGCGCAGAAGGCGGAAGCTGACTAGATAGCTATCGGGAAGTTACCTCCCAAGGTGACGACTCCGATTTACCTAGACTTCCCGCAAAATATGTACCCGAGCGCATCCGCTCCGCCTACATATGAAATGTACCCTAGCCAACCATGGAATCCTACCCCTCAGTATCAAGCGATATCCACTCCGCAATTCCAAGCACCTACGCCACCATATCAAGCTTTTGCCGTCCATCAGCTTCCAGCTCCTATCCAATATCCGGAATTACCTGCGTCGTTGACTCGATTGCCATTATCCGCAAGTCAGGCAGCCGCTAATCAAGCAGCTGTAAATGAGGCCCAGGCCAAAGAGCTGCAAGAGGTAAAGGCATACATGAAGACGATGGCGAATCAGATGACCGTCATGAGGAGGCAAGACGACCAAGGCTTCCAGTAGAGAAGATTCCCTCCTCCCCCGATCACGAAAGAGCAAGCATCATCCGCTCACCGGCAGCCCGAAAGAAATTCAGCTGTGATGAGCAACGGAGAGGCCAGTGTTTCGGATCCAACATATTGGTGTACCACGTGCAATGATCCACACAACGAAGAAACCTGCATGGTGCACCTCAACTATGTTCAGACACTGTCCGGCGGTGCTTACGAGCAAGTCAACATGATCAGGGAAGCTGGTCATAATTTTATGATGTCTTCTGCGGAGCAAGTCTTAGTCCTTACCAGAGCTGGGAAGAAGCCTATTGAGGCAGATCCGGCTCAGATGGAGCCGCTGAAGGTGCCAACGCCAGCCATGCCAGGGAACCAAAAGACCCAGCCTCCGGCCAAAGCTTCCAATACAACAGTGACTTCAGAGCCTCTTGAACTACTGAAGGACTACCTGTCGCCTCGCGCTAGAGAAAAGGTGCTCCAGCCTAGAACTCCGACTTCTCAGCCGCAGGCCGAGACACAAGACCAGGCTCGGGAGAAACTCAAATATCCCTCGCTGACCAAGCGCCAGCGGGTTGATGCCACACAACAATACCGAAAAACGTATGAATCTGCAAAGGGAGCAGGAGAACCGAGCACTTCGACATACAATATAGTCGAAGAAATGAAGAAGGCTCCGGCTAAGGTAAGCCTCTATGACGCCCTCCAACTCCCGGGTCAAGTTGACCTTTTGCAGGAATCTCTCAAGTCTGCTAAGGACAAGGAGAGTAAGCCGACACAGACGGTGTTTGCATCACCGCTGACGACTTCGGCCACAGGTAAGAATCGGCCCCCGCCATTCTACCTTTCCCTTCGGATGGAAGGGTGGGTCGTGCATAATTGCATGATCGACTCTGGCGCCGCGACAACCGTCATGCCCAAAGCAGTTTGTGAAATCATGGGCATGGAGTACACCCGTAGCAGCCCTGGAGTGTTGCAACTAGACGGGACTCCCGTAAAGACGGTAGGAGTTATCAAAGATGTTCCCATCCAACTCCACAAGATGCCGCAGGTTACGATCATCCAAGAGATCGTGGTGGTCGACTTAGAGCCATACTTTAGTATGTGCCTCTCACGAGAATTCACCGCTAAGTTGGGAGGCTATCTCTCCCTCGACTACTCACACTTGGAGATCCCATTCAAGGGGAAAAGATTCAAGCTCTTCAATGAGAAGCCTACCACTTTTCATGTTGAAAAACTCGAAGATGAGGAAAAAAGCCCGGTCTCTGTCAACCTAATGGAAGAAGAAATGCAAACGGTAGACCTGATGGAGGAATCTCTTGGCGAGCTTCGAGTCGAAGACGAGTTCTCTATGACTGATTTTAATGCTGTCATCGGGACCGATTTGGGTTGCTATTCACTCACAAAGCCTGAAAAGGCTGAAATAGAAGCACCCGCAGAAGAGTCCTCGGCACCCGACCAGCTATGGAAGTTGTACTTTGACGGTGCCCGATGCAAGAACGGCGCAGGAGCTGGCATCGCGCTCATTTCCCCATCAGGTGAGCAGAAGACTTATTCGTACAGGCTCGCATGGAGCTGTACGAATAATGCAGCAGAGTATGAGGCTTTGTGCCTCGGACTCAAGAAAGCCGAAAAGCTCGGCATTAAGCAATTGCAGATATTCGGGGATTCCGAATTAATCTGCAACCAGGTTACCAGTAAGTGCGTCTCCAAGCAGCACTATTAGAAGGCGTACCACAACAAGGTGTGGGATTTGCTCGAATCCTTCACCGCGCTGAACATCAAGTCAATTTCGCGAGAGCGAAACAAGCTTGCGGACATCTTAGCCTCCATCGGCATCCGATTTTCACCAGCGGATGATATGATGCATAAGCCGAAGACAGTGAGGCTGATCTACAGGCCTTCTGTGCCTGATAAAAAACTCCACTGGCAAGTGTTCGACAATGACGAACAACTTGTTAATTTCCTGGTGAATGAAGCGTCCTCCATCGAAGAGCGGACTTTGAATGAAGAAGACCACGAGGGATTGATTCAGTTGAAAAATAACCACATCCCGAAGGGTCTAATCACGCTGGAAAGTCTCTTCGACCGGAACGACAGGTCTATCGGCCACAAGATCAAGGTGGACCAAAAAGAGTTCGTGGACCTGGAGTTAGAGCCGGGAAAGGTTATCAAGGTAGGGGTCGACTGCACAATCGAAGAGCTTCAGCAGATTCGCACCCTGTGCAAGGAGTACCCCGACATCATCGCTTGGTGCTACCAAGATCTAAGGGGGTACGATAAGAATATCATCCAGCACACCATCGAGCTGGAGGAAGGAGTCAGACCATTCAGGCAAAAGCAATGACCCGTCAACCCGAAGATCGAAATGTTGATGAGGGTCGAGCTTCTGAAAATGCTTGAAGCAAAGATCATATACCCGATCAAGCATTCCTCCTGGGTGGCCAACCTTGTTCCAGTGCGAAAGAAGAACGGCGACATCCGCTTGTGCATTGATTTCCGAAATCTCAACCAAGCGTCGCTCAAAGATCACTACCCGCTACCCCAGATCGATCAAATCCTTCACGTGGTGGTGGGAGCACAAAGATTCTCCTTGCTAGATGGCTTCTCCGGCTACAACCAGATTTGGGTCAAGGATGAAGACCAGCACAAGACTGCGTTCACCACCAAGTGGGGGACCTTCGCCTACCAACGCATGCCCTTCGGCCTTTCAAATGCCGGAGCGACTTTCCAGAGAGCGATGGACCTCGCCTTTGGTGAACTGTTGAATCATGTCATCGTAATTTACTTAGATGACATGACAGTCTTCTCCCATAAGAGGGAGGAACACGGCCTACATTTGCGGCAAGTTTTTGAAAAATGTCGGGAGTTCGGGGTCTCCATCAACCCCAAGAAATCAATCTTCGCAGTGAAAGAAGGAAAGCTACTCGGGCATTTAATCTCTGAAAAGGGGTTAACTGTTGATCCCGCTCGAGCTGAGGCGCTTCTCCGCCTTCCACTGCCAACAAATAAAAAAGCCCTGCAGTCCTTTTTCGGACAGATAAACTTCGTCAGGAAGTTCATCGCCGACTTTGCCCAAGTAATAAAGTCGATGGCCGAGCTCCTGAAGAAGGATGCCGAATTCAAGTGGACCGATGAAAGGAGGCAGGCTTTTCAAGAAATTAAGGAGCGGATCGCCCAAGCTCCGGTCCTCGTCAACCCCGACTATTCAAGAGATTTTATCTTATATGCAGTCGGGGAGCCAGAAAGCTATGCAGTTGTTCTGACACAGAAGGGCGAAGACGGAGATGAGCGCCCGATAGCGTTCCTCAGCCAAATCATCCAGCCACACGAAGAAAAGTTCAATTTCATTGAACGACAAGTGCATGCGGTGATGAGGTCGCTCCAGAAGTTCCGACATTTCGTCTCTCAGAGCAAAACGATAGTGTACGTGATACACCCAGATGTTCGGAATTTCATCATCCAAGGCGAGTTGGGCAACAGGAGAGTTGGATGGGTTACTAAGATCCAAGAGTTCGACATCGAGGTACGCCCCACCAAGTTAGTCCGAGGCAGAGCGCTCTGTCAAGAGTTGGCCAAAAATGCCGCGGCTGAAGCTGCGAACCCCGACTCGGACAGCCCTGCCCCCGATAGCAATCTTGCCAATCTATCGGTCAACAGTCCAGATTGGACAGGCGATCTGGTTAAATACTTTGACACAGGCAGGTGTCCTTCTCACTTCAATGCTTCGCAGAGAAGGAGATTTCGCCTGCAAGCTAGCAGGTATGTCCCGACTCCTAACGAACTGTTTTATCAGAACATCGACGGAGTTCTCCTGAGATGTATCAAGGAGTCGCAGAAGGCAAAAATCTTGGAGGAGTTTCACTCCGGGATTTCGGGAGGACATTTTGCAGGCAGACCGATGGCGCTGAAGATCATCAAAGCGGGCTACTATTGGCCCACCCTTTTCTCCGACGCTTTCAAGGTCCGCCAGCGCTATGACAGTTGCCAACGCTACTCGGGAAGGACTAGGAATGCATCGCTTCCTCTCCACCCCATCCAAGTGGAATCCCCGTTCCAACAATGGGGTCTGGACTTTATCGGGATCATCAATCCCAACTCCTCCGCCGGCCACAAATACATTTTGACCGCCACAGACTACTTCACTCGGTGGTCGGAAGCAATTCCGACCAAACAGGCTGACCAAGAAGTGGTTATCTCCTTCCTTGAAGGATTGATCACTCGCTTCCGTGTACCTGAAGCCATCGTGTCTGATAACCTCGTCTAACTATTACCCGCAAGGCAATGGACTGGCGGAATCCACAAACAAGAACCTGCTGCGGATATTGAAGAGGACGCTACAGAAAAATAAGCGGAGCTGGCACCTACTCTTGGACCAATCGCTTTGGGCCGACCGCATTTCTATCAAGCGATCAATCAAGACGTCGCCCTACTCACTGGTGTACGAGAAAGACGCAGTCTTGCCCACGCACATCGAGCTGCCCGCATTGCAGTTGCTTAAGTGGCTCGACACCGAAGAGGGCCAATTCAATCCGATGGATGCGAGGTTGGCGCAGTTGCTGCAGTTAGAGGAAGAAAGAGAGAAAGCTTACAAAGCCTTCACCAAGCACGCCGAATCCACCAAAGGCCGGTTCGGAAAAAAGACTTCAAACCGAACCTTCATTGTCGGAGATTTGGTCTTAAAGTGGAATGAAAACAAGTCCAAGCCGGGGAACCACAAGAAGTTCGACGCCTTCTGGGAAGGCCCATTTCGAGTCTCCGGCATTAACCAGATCAACTCATTCATTCTGCAAGACATGGAGGGTTTCACTCTCCCGATTTCAGTGAACGGCTTTCTTCTGAAAGTTTATCATCCGCCGAGCTCTAAGGAAGATCATTGACCCACCAGGTATTTCTCGTGTATATAATCTTTTTCAAAGTCTGTACAGTTGCCTGTCGCTCCAATTTTTCGAGCACAGCTGAAAAAATGGATAAGGGAGAGGGAGTTCTCTGTCACTCCATTTGTGGAGGAAACCCCTAAAACGACCCCATTCTCTAAAAAAAACTCTCTAAGTCCTAGGGAGCGCTTTCCCAAACGCCCACCACCAACAAAAAAAAAAGGCCAAGACCCGCCACCCCAAGCTACTCCCAAAAGCGCTCCACCTGGGGAGCGCTCGAAAACCCCGAGAGGGCATGGTAAGTTCCGGCGCGCCGAGTTGCCGAAGTGCAAAGGTTTCCGTTCGAGGAAGGAGCAGATGTCCCATGACGATGGGGCGAGGCGATGGATTGGCGAGTTCATAGCTTCTGCATACTCATTTCAGTGTTTTGCCGAAAGTTAAGCAGTCCCCGATGGGGTAGTGCTCGGATGGGTGACCTTCTGGGAACTATCCCGGTTGGTGCGCGCCATGGTAAGAGTCGAGCATAAGAGTTGAAAAGCTGCCACGGGAGATAAACTGTTGCTGGAATAAGAGGCAAGTTGGCTGCAAAGGGTTTTGCAACCAGGATGAGATAGTTGGCAGTAGTCTTGCACCAGGTGAAGGCGTGGATGATCTCCAGGGAGCAGGCCAGTCCCATTGTCGCCAAGTGATAAGCCAGAAGCAGGTTGTTCAGCCAAAAGAAAAGGGGGCTTCTAAGTCATGTAAAACGCTCCACCCATGGAGTGCTCCTCCCAGAGTGCACCTAGGGAGCGCTTACCCTGTCCCCCTTTAAAAAGTGTTATTTTTATTTTTATAGTATATATTTTGCTATCCGTTCAGATTGCGCCAAGTGTCACGGAGAGATAAGATCATTTGTAAAGGGGTCGTCTTCAAACCCTAAAAGCGTAATATTTTTAGGTGAGAGTCGTACAGCTATCCAATCAAAACATTCTCGCTCTCCATCAGCCGAAGCGTGTCATCCTGGCAGATTTGTACGGGCTCTCCTCCCAATAAGCAGCACGCGCCCCAAGGAGGTGTCCTTGTCCGCCGCCGTTATTCACCATTTCCAAAAGCAACCACCCGCACATGGGTAATTCAAGGCACACGCTTACATGCACGTCCTCCACCAGC
This sequence comes from Wollemia nobilis, assembly GCA_028583015.1. NCBI lineage: Eukaryota > Viridiplantae > Streptophyta > Pinopsida > Araucariales > Araucariaceae > Wollemia > Wollemia nobilis. The sequence continues at coordinate 301,570 of JAQPPZ010015694.1, forward strand.
ATTAACTTCAGGTACCCTACATTAAAGGTGGCAGATTCAAAGTTGGTACTACAAGGTGGCGAGTTTATCAGAAAAACTTCAAACTATCTGTATCGTTTCGATTTCTCCTCTGCCCCAGCGCCCTGCGTTCGTCCAGAAGAGCCAATCTACTCAGAGTGCGAGTTGTTTTAATACATCCTGCGGCCATGGGTAAAAAGAGTAAAGAAACTGAGGACAAGGCGCCAAGAGAGAAGGCGCCCAAGGAAAAAGCGGCACCTGCAGGAGCATCCGGCTCAGAGAAGCCGAAGAAGCCGCGGAAGCGAGAGAAAAAACCAGCAGAGTTGACAGCTCCGCAACATACTCTCTTCCGATACCGGGATTGCCTGGTCACAAACAAGGATATGGAGCAATTGCGCCTGGAGGTTGAAGAGGCGCATAGAGAAAACCCAACCAAGAACCCATTGGTCGTTGTCTATCATTCGCACCTGTACTTTTACATGTGCACGTTGTGCATCACTGTCCAGACTTTATAAAGGTTGTGTCAAGTTTCTACGACGCCCAGTCGAGGACGGTTCGGAACGCCAAGACGGAAGTATTGTTCGCTATCACAGCTGACGCTGTCCGGGATGCTTTCGCCTGTGGGAGAAAGCACTCGTCCAAGTTTATCCCGAGGAGAATCCACACTAATGAAGAGGGCGCCAGATATCAGCCAACGCCGGAAATGCACCATTTCATAAGAGATCAGCTGGGAGACGCGGCATCAGCTGACGAATTTCCCCAGTTGCCGAAGCCCCTAGCGGAATTCGCCCACCGCGACATCTACTCCATTCTGGCATGGGTAATGGGGCTTCCAACAAATGAGTGGGTCTCTGACTGGTAAGTCTCAATGGCGCAGGCCATACTTGAGAACGAGATCTATTTCCCCTCCAAAGTAAGGTCGGGCGCTATTCCAGTTTTTTATGACTGGGCGGAGTTCGTGGCGCGGAAGTTGCACGCTTGTTTGGTCTATGTTCAAGGCCCTAAAGCCGACCAGTTCAGACTCTTCCTTATTGGCGTGGTATTTCTTTTGGCATATGCACGAGAAGTTTCATTACATAATGAAAAATCAAATGGATGAGGAGGGCAAAGCTTTGCCAGTTTATCTCTGGACAAACAACTTGTCCAGAAATCAATCGTACTATATCTTCAACCAGGTTTTCCTCGGGCCAGCACTGGAGATGATATATGGCCAATGTGAATGAGTTCCAATGGAGTTGAGGGACAAGGTGGTAGACGGGCGATTGGGAGATACCTTTCTCCTCACCCAGGGCCTGGTTATCAAAATCTACGGGTTTACAGAAAAGCCTTTTCTGTTACCCTATTACGCCACGCCCTATCTGTTTTCCTTGGAAGTGGCCCGGCAGCTTGACTACACCAACGAGGAGTACGGGAAAGGTCGGGGCAAGAAAGTTATAGTTTCTACTCCTTTCGAGTTCGGAGATGTTAAGATAACACAGTGTGGTCAGAACGTTGTTCTTACGGTGACGCTTTCGGACTACGGGCTGATTGAGCTTCCCCATCGCTGGAAATGGGACCCACTTGGTATTATCCAGAAAAACCTTGGGGTGAGATCTTTTCATTCTTGCCCTAATTACGACATGGAGAGACAACGTAATAATCCGCTGGGCCTCGAGCTAGAGTGGCACGTGGAAGAAATGAAACCTTTGCCTCCTTGGCTAGATTTTTACACCATGGAGACTGAGTATAACCCGGCTATCAATCAGGAGCAGAGACTGTCCAGGTCTGTCTTAGCCAAGATGAAGGTCAGACATCCACAGTGGTCTGACAATAAAATCCAACAGTGGTGGATCATGAGGGTCCACAATGACAAAGTATCCTCAGACAACCCGCTGGGGATTGATGACAAGTTCTCCGTGTTTTACGATGAGAACAAAAATACTTATCAGCCTCTTTCATTCGTTGATATTGTTCCCCATGGCGGACGCAATCCTGATGAAGTGGATGACTTGGCACACCCAAGACACGAAGCACAAGGCAAGGGCAAAGCCATCCTGGGGACCCCATTATTTAGTGAAGAGAAGAGGCCATTGGCTCATCAGAAGACGAGCGCCTCCTCAAAAAGAAAGGCTGAGACGTCTCTCTTGCAACAGGCTACGAAGAAGTCGCACACCAGTACCCACAAGCCTTTTGGGACAGTCATTCAGGCAGCATCTCAAACCCTTCCGTCCGGCGAGCTCTACCGGAATGACTGTGGCAACACAAGTTGAGGTGCAAAGGGGTGGAGACGAAGAGTGCATCAGCATGCACGAGGAACAAAAGGATGTAGACACAGAGCGCATCAGCATGGATGCGCCAGATATAGAAGAAGAAGAAGAAGCACAAGCACAACGCATCTCTTCCACGGCTCCTTTGATCACGGAGCCCGAAGGTACGCATTTATCTCTTCCTTTTTCTTCTTCCATTGACATAAATCGGATGCAGAAGTAGCATGGGTGGCAGTGGGGTGGGTAGAGCTGGAAGTTCAGCATGAAGCGTCAATTTATCTAGAATCCAAGCCCCTTAATACTTTTAAAACCATATGCAAAGGGAAACTTCAAACCTAAAAAGCACTTACTAAGTTTGTTGCTGTCTTAGATAATGACATGGCAAGAAAATTCGAGTTCTCATGACACTATAGGTGTAAAATTAGCTATTTTACATTCCAAGTCAGGTACACTCAAGGTAAGGTGTACAAGAAAATTCCACTTAAAGAAAGAAGTGAAATGACAAAGCTATACATAAAGAGTATGGCTGCTGGAAAAATCAAAACCAAGATCATTTCTACTATCTTCATATGTGTGTGGCACTCCAACCTCTCATCTCTCTCACTCATCCTACTACTAGGGTCGATAATGACGAAAGGAGAAAGATTCCAATTAATGTAGGAGAGGGGTCTTCTAAAGCTATAAGAAAGTTCAACACGGTTACAAAAATATACAATTCACAAGCACATGAGGAGATGGATGATGCTATTGACAAATTTGCAAAGACAAAAGGCATCACCTTCAGTGTTAACCATTCATAAGAAGGAATTCAAGAAGGCTTTTTTGGCTGATCCTCTAACATGAGAGGCTACACAAGACAAACTCAATATTGCCAAACAGAACACTGTTGGGTGTTAGCAACTACATGGGGATGGAAATATTACAGATAATTCCTGTGAAATCCTTTCTCAACTTGTTAGGAGGAACTGGCCAATGTTTACCTTCATTCACTCTATCGATTATCCAACCAGGCCCTCTTAGTCCTAGCCATTCTCCTGGAAGCATCATTAAATCCTGTGTTGGCCCTTTTGGGATAGTTGGTGACAACAATGATTGTGCTTCTACTTTACATCCTAATATAGATCAATATTGGCGCTTGGATCCATCGAAGCTCCTTACTGTTGTACCTCAACTTCTAAATCTCTCTTAATCATTTCTTTTAGCATGTTTTGGTTTATCCATTTTGGGTAACCCTCAAGGCTATTATTTTATGCCATACAATTGTTCCACATTAAAGTAGTTTACACTAGATTCTTTACTCTAGTTTAGCTTATTTTTGAAGTACTTTGTGGTTACTACAATGCATTGTAATTTGTAACAACTCTTTCAATGAGTCTCATTGGCCTACTTTTGGCCATTTGTGGACATTAATAGAATTATCTTATCTATTGAGAGGAATAACTTGTGCCTCAACAAGAGAATTGTCTATCATGAGAATCCAACAACACAATGGGATGTTGACCTTGAGATTGTCAAATAAACGAGAATGTGAAGTTGCAAGCCATATCACTTAGGGCCCCACCACATGAGCCCTGTGATTTAGACAACCGTGAGAATGAAGAGCCACTTGGCAATCTCATGGAAACATATGAGTAAGAAAATGATTAATGATAATATTATTTTTTATTTAATTTCTTATACAGGATTGAAACAAGCACCGCCCATATCATGTTGAGAACACGTTACCATGATATTTCAAAAAACCACAGTGGTATAATAACAGTTTGACAATTGTGCATATATTTGTCTAGCAAGATTTGAACTTAGGTCTTCACCTTGAAAATCTACATTTTTAACACCCTAAGCTTATGCTATTTTATTAATGACAATATTCTATTACGTTACAAGGTTTTTAGACTTTCAAATTTCATTTTGACAATATATTGGACATTGGAACTATGGTTATTATATATTAATGATTTTATATTTAGCATTTATTTATCTGCATTAATTTCTTGCATGTATGTCATATCATATATGAATCTACAATGTTATTTCACCCTTTCAATTGTGTAATGGTGCATAATCATACTTCAAATTCCCATATTGTTGCATCTATATCACATATATATGGAAATTTATATAGTATGTCATATCCTTGCCTTCCCACCACCATCCCCAAAACTAGGCAAAATCCCAACCGTCATGAAAATATGCCCTATAACGTCGCACTGGCAACGCCCAAAATCTTCATAAAACACAGCTGAAAACCTTTTTGGATTTTTTTGCTTGCATTATGTCCTAGGCTTCATTTTTATATTGATCTCATCTAGAATGTAGCCATTCAATCTCTCCATGGTCTACATTTAACTCCAAACCCCCGTTACATGTAGAAGTAGATACAGGAATACCTATGGAATCAATAGCCTTTTTTGTTCCTTCATCAAAGATGACATCCCTAGCAATGTGCATTTCCCATGCCATTGCACCATAGACATGACATGCTTTGCTTCCCTTGCTATAACCCAAAAGGATTGACTTGGTGATCTTGTCATCCAGCTTATTTAGATCATTGAAAAGATGCATGTAAGTGATGCATCCAAAGACACAAAGATGGCTTGGTGTTGCATATGGTATTTGTTGATCTGCTATCGTTTAAATATACTACGGTATCAATGCCTTCACGCTGATGCATGTTAGCGATGGATCCAAAGACATGAATATGGCTTGGTGTTGCATGTAGTCCTTTTTGAGCTGCTATCACTATATCAATGGCTTCACGCCGCAAGAATGCGCTCAGATTTCACACTTTTAGCCTTGACATGGCTTTCTGCACCAACATTTGATTCATTTGTTCAGATACTCTATTTTGTTGTTGAGTGTCCAAAACGGAGACCTGCCTTTTGATTCCGTGTTCTTTGCAAAAAGCATTAAAGACGTCTAATAATATTAATTTCCGTTACCTGATCTCAATATCTTGATCATCTTCCCTAATTCACTTTCTGCATTAGCTTTAAACTCCTTGAATGCATTCAATGCCTACGTAGATCCATACTTCCTCAAGTTATTAGCATTGAAAATAATAGAATACTTGGAACCTCCATGCAACTGTGTTTTCCTTGGGCCACGAATATCGAAATGCAACAAATCTAGTAATGGCATTTGAACTCTCTAAGCACTGTTTTTCTTAAACTACTCTTTGTGATGCTTATCCTCAATACAAAATTGACAGCTATAAGCTTGAAAAAGATGTATGTTGTTTCTAAATTTTATCAGACCATAAACCATGTCCATCTCCCAATTAATTGTAATGCAGAATAAGTTATGACCCAGGTCACCCATATCTGATCCTTAAGCAGAACTTCAAAAACTATGGCTTTTTTACCTCGCAAGTCACCCAACAACTTGTAGAGCACTCACTCTTCTTTTCCAACTACCATAACCCTTTCTAATTGTTCCTAATGATACAATTGCCTTTTTGAAAAGGATAATCTGTGTTGTTCTTCATGACCTCATTAAGAGAGATCATATTCATCCCTGGAACAACAAAACATTGTCAACATGAGCATTCCTTAGATCAGGCATTCCTTAGATGAGCATTCCTTCACTTCAATTGTTCTTCCATCACCCCCAAAGATGACATTTCCAGGCCAGTCCTTATTCACATTCTGGAGCCATTATTTGTCTTCAAAGTAGCAACAAACAAACAATCATCTTGGTTTTAGGCAGGTGTTGCATGACTAGCACCTCTAATTATTCTACTCTCTAGAGCATTCCCATTCCTTGTCATCCAACCACAAGAATTGCATGCCCCCTTCTTTCTTTTGGCATTATACTCATGGTTTTTCTTTTTCTTATCATTGTTCCTTTGATAATTTGGTTCATTCTTTTTTGAGGGGGCTCTTAACTGCTTGGATATTTTTCCCTTATGGCTGACATCATACACACCAAAGATCCCCTCCTCATCATGAGATTTCACCATTAGTTCATGTGGGAACTTCAATGTGGTTAAGACAAGGTCTTTGTGTTCCACCTTATCTTCCATGTTCAGAAGTTGATTCTTGATTCCTTTGATAATTTGCATGTTCTCAAAAATGGTGGTCGCCAGCATCAAACTTTTCTTGCATTCTAGGAAGCAGCAACATTCTCGATGATGCTTCCTCCAATATTAAGAATGATGAGCTCCAGTTGTGAACACCACTAATGTGGCGCAATCAAAGGAGCTTGCAGCAGGTTCAATAGCATATGCACAAATCATTCAAGAAAAAACATCCTATTCTTTTGGTGAGCATAATGGTATCTCAACTTCTGTAGGGAATAAGTTTTTGCTTGGTGCTCCCATTTGCTATTATTCCACCTTTTCATAAACCACAAGATACGTTTTACAACCAGAAATCCATTTGCCCCAAGTTTAAATCCCAGTTAGAAATGCTTCAAATTTAGCCTGCAAGTTTTTCACATAATAGCAGCACCAATGAAAACTTCCATAAGAAACCTTCTCCAATTTCTCATGACCTTTCAAAAGCTACAAAATCTCTTCAGAGCTCTTTTTGATGAGTCCTATTTGCCTACTTTGGTTACCATTGTGCATTGTAACAGCCCTTTTCAATAAGTCCCATTGGCCTACTGTGGTCATTCGTGGACATTAATAGAATTGGCTCATCTTCACAGCACGACATGGAGAACCAATAGATGTGACTCCCTAGCTTCTCAAACAAGAAACCATTAAAATCAACTTTTTTTCTTTTCTTTTTTACCTTATATTTTTTTTATTTTCCCAAAATATTCTACTTAATGCATTAGGTGCCACATGCCATAATGAAATAAAAATTATTTTACAATGTCTTCATCCTTTTGGGTTTGATTTACTAACATATGCCAACAATTTGACTGCTGCGATTAACACAAGAATCACACATAACACCAGCCCACTGAAATAACGGTGAAGGAAACTAATGAAAGGAAAATTCAGATGATTCTTGTTATTTTTTATTGACTCAAGAGACAGCAAAGGAGAAGGCATAGAAATAATCATATTTCTATGGCCTAGAAAATCTATAGAACTACACTTAACTCACACTAATGCAGCATGCAGGTTGAAGGCAGTGAACTATGTACTACGATTACCACATATCGTAATCCATTTCCAATTTTCCACAGAAATGGAATGTGTCTACATGGCTTGCTGCACCCCCTTTTGCACATGTCATAAATGATAATACAACTTCAAAGTCATAATGCATTTCTACATGCATATGATGGGGGGCAGAGTGTTTTTCTATTTTTTCCAAAAAATGGTGTTGGCTTTTTTCTTGACAAACTTTAAATATGGTTTAATGTTTAAGGCCCCATCATCCAACTGATTGAAAATGTCCCCAGTCACCACATCATAATTTATCCATTGAAAAAAATAGAATCAGTAATCCATTCATTGTTGATATAACCATCAGTTGTCAATGCCATAGAAAGGGCATTACCTTTGGACAAAATCAAGGAAACAACTAATTGTAAATAAAAATACAAAGATATAGCATAATTAAAATGAATGCATACATGCATCTAATTGTTTTAGTTAATAGTTAACCAAATGTAATAGATAACCCTAACTTGTAGGAAGTGCGAGCGTGAGCGTAGCCGATGCGAACCAAGAGTGAGGAGGAAGTATGAGCAGGAAGTAGAAAGCAAAGTGTGATCCAGTTGAAGAAAACCTAGTTCAAGTCGAGAGGAAGTGCAATCTAAGAGGGAGTGCAAGCCAATATTCAGTCATGGCGGAAGAGCAGCGGGTTCATTTAGAGTGCATTAATGCTTCAAACCCTTACCACGAATGCGTGGAATATTGTTTCCAAAAAATTGCTTAAGCCAAGGAACGTCGGGAAAAAGAAAAGACAAGGGCTATTGCGAACCAAGAGGGAGTGCAAGCCGAGAGCGAGTGCGAGGCAGGAGAGAGTGCAAGCCGGGAGCGAGTGCGAGGCAGGAGAGAGTGCAAGCCGAGAGGGAAGGTGAGCCAAGAGGGAGTGCAAGCCAAGAGCAAGCCCCATTAGCTAGTATGGAAGGAAATTCATATTTGAAAGCCCTAATGGGAAGTCAGGATGCCCTAGTTGGAAGTATGGAATCCCAAGTTGGAGATAAGCAGAAAAACGAATACATGGCAAGTTCGATCCAGGTAGCAGATGTTACACCAGAAGTGAGTATAAAAGATGAAATGATTGAGCATGATATAATGGTTCTTAAAAGTAGAGGGTTAATATGTAAGTTCCATAGATCATGGCCAGGGTTTTTGGAGATTCAAAATTGGATCAAGTGGAAATGGGGATTAAATTCAAATTACTCTGTGACTTTTCTTCCTAAAGGTTTTTTTCTCATCATCTTTTCCAGTTCATAAATTAGGGATAAAATAATGGTTGGTGGCCCATGGTTTAGGGGAAGAGATGCACTTTATGTGAGACCATGGAATGAAAATTTTTCTATTGAGACAGAAACTATTAAGAAACTTCCAAAATGGGTTAGGCTTTTTGGACTTCCATATCAACTTATAAATAAGGATGTTCTGAAGAATATTGGAAATACCCTAGGAGAATTCATCAAGGAAGGACTAACTACTAAGGAGCGAAAGCATGCTATATATACTCGAATATGTGTTGCTATGGATATTTCAAAACCTTTGCCACAATCCATTAAGATAAAATCTAAATAAAGAGAATGGGATCAACAAGTAGATTATGAAAATATCGCATTTCGTTGCTACAATTGTTATGAGATTGGACACATGGCAAGAGTTTGCAAAGTGAAAACTATGAAGAAAGAGACAAAAAATTCTAGCCATGAGATAAACTTCAAGACGAAGCAAGGAAATCATATAGTAATAGAAGCTAGATCTAATCAAGGATATTCCACTCCGAAAGAAGAGGCAAAGAAAGCCTATCTACAGTATCATTTGGCAAGTTCGGAAGGAATTAAAGGTGCAAAAGAAGATGTGGAGAGAAATCCTAAAACAAAGACAACAAAAGAGGTCAAGTTTTTTCCAGGTAAATCATCTTCATTTTCCTCAAGTAGTATAGAATCCTCTCCAAGTAATAAGAGTGAAAGGGATGAAGATGTTATCCCTTGCACTTCAAGGTTTCAAGAGCAGCATAATAAAGAAATAAATATGGAGGAAACCCATAACAATTTAGGTTTTTTAGAGAATAATAAGAAGGTAATTGCTACAAAAGAGCATCCTTGCACTTTTGGGTTTCTAGGACAACATAAAGAAGATTGTGCTTTTGAGGTTATTCTTTGCACTTCAGATCCTTTAGAACAAGGCAAACCTAAAGATGATAAGTCTTACTATGAGCAGTGTGAGAAGATTGAAGAGATAGATGAAGATGAAAGTATTGCTAGGAATGAAAAAAAAGAGGAAGACCCAAGAAGCAAAAACAAAGAGAAAAAGAAACCCAGAGGGACATTGATATGGGAAAACAAAAGCAAATATCACAAGTGCTAACAAGAAGAGGGGCTAAACCCACAAACAAAATAAAAAAAATAACAATGAAAATAATATCTTGGAATATTAGGGGAATGGATAAGAACCCTAAAAAAAGGTATTAAGAAATTGTGAGGTTATTATAGACAAGATATTTGTAGATATAGAAGTTGGGCAGCAAATATTTTAGCCATTAGCAGTTTTGAATTTCATCTTGGCAGAACTTAAAATTCAGAAGGCATCTCATATAAAAGGAGTTGATTGTGGAAACTTAGCAGTTTGAGGAAGATGGAGATTGATAGAAAGGCAAATAAAGAATATCTTTGATTGAAAGGCAAAGTGATGGAGATTGATAGAAAGGCAAATGAAGAATATCTTTGAACGAAAGGCAAAGTTGGATATGTTGTAATTAACTTGTTAAAAATGTAATGAGAGCAATGTAATGTTTTGTTTTTGTAATGGGAGTGGCCCCCAATAGAAGCCACACATAGCTTATTAAAATTAAAAAAAAAAAAAAATGAAAGCATACATACAATAAAAAAGTACCATCCAAGCTTAAATGTCTGACTTTAAATGCTAATTGGCCTAAATTTATGACAAAGTTACCACTCAATGCAAGTACAAATTCATGTGATTATTGTCGACAACAACATTACTATTCCTGAAGTGTGTTGCCAGATGAGAAATGTACTAGACATGACAGTAAAAGTCTTCAGCGTTTTCTATTGCAGGAAACATCAGATACAGCGGAAAACATTTTTGGCACATTTACGTTTAAGGGATGTCCCAAGAAAAGTTTCTGAAAGTTTCTAATGAATCTCTAAGCAGTTACAGTTTTGGAAATGTTTTCGAAACAAAAAAAAAGGCATTTTGAAGTTTCCTGCAACATAGGTTCTGTTGCATGTCCATTTCCCTCTTGAAACAACCCTTTATACGATGGCCTTGTTTTCCACAGAAATAAAATCTGTCATTGAATTTACACTGATTTTGGCTGTCTTCATGATTCCATGAATCATATCTTCAACAATTTGACCTCCTCTAGTTTGGGCTTGCTTGGCCTTATGGCCTGTTTTTGGAGACAAAAGCACTATATTTGGAATCAATTTCATTAAGCCCCCAAAGCCTTTATTCATGTTGCAACAACAAATTAGAAAATTCCTCTTAAAAACATTTTAAGGCTTTATCACAAATAGAAATAATAGTAATCAACATAGTGACCAGGTATAGATACTTTGGTTCAAACAGATAAGAAGTTCAGAGGTTCAGAATTAATAAACAAGGTTTGGTTTGGTTCAAAATTTTGTAAATAATTGTATATATATATATATACTTAAAATAGCTAAATTTCCTGGTTCTTGCCCAGTCCTTGGCTCATCCCGGGTCATCCCACTCTGGGAATGCTTTGTAGCAGATGATCTCCTTGGGGGGAGATCCTTCTCCACTTTCTGCTCCTTTCCCAGCAGTTTCAAGGTTTCCCTGCCCGAGCCTGAGGTCTGGTGCATCCCAGGGGTCTCCTAGGGTTGCCTACATGCTTCAGGGATCCCTTCCCCAATCTCCCTCAGGATTCCCCCTAGGGTTTTTTGCAGGTTTTTGCTTGGATCAGGTTCCTAGGGCTTCCTCGGTTGGTGGTGGTGGCAGGTTGGGTTTTCGATGCTTATTGGTGCATCCGTGAGGTCCTCTCTGCTTCGGGGTTGGTCTGGGGGGGGAGGGGGCAGTTTCTTCTTCTGCTAGTGACTCCTCTCTGGGATGCCCGTGGTTGCTGCTGGTCCCGTCCCTTTGGGTAGGGCCCTTTTCGGTTTCTTGTTCGGAGGCTTCTTCTTGCTGGATCTGCTTTTTGGTGGACACCCAGGGCATTGGTTGGCCATCGGGGTGGGCCTCTTCCTCTGCCTGGGTTGTTCCCAGCCCCAGTCCCAGTTCCCTGAAGCTTCCATGAGCAAGGATGGGGGGCTCTTGGTCCCTTCTTCTAGGGTTCCTAGGGTTTTTGTTGCATGTCTAGATCTTGGGGGGAGGGGGCCATGATCAATGCATGCAGACCCTGGTTCCCCCAGGTTAGGCTTCCGAGGATCCCATCTTTGTGCCTGTTGCCACTCCCCGCCTAGGATCCTCAGGTTGTTCGTTTCAGTTCCTACTCAGGGGCTTCTGGTCCCAGTTCCCTGGATCTGTTCGTGAGCAAGGATGGTGGTTGTTGGGCCTTTCTGCTAGAGGGGTGGGGGCTTCCTTCTGTATTCTCTTGGTCTGGGGGAAGATCAGTGAGTTTGCAGTTGTGGTCCCTCCTTCCTCCTTCAGTTTTGGCTTCCGAGATCCTCTCTTTGCACCTGTTGCTGTTTTCCCTGGATCCTTCCGGCTTCCTCGTATTTCTCCTTGTTGTGCACAAGGATATCTTGGCCTGTAGATATCCCCAGTAGTTTTGTTCCTCTTTTCAGGCTCAAGCGGAGGCATCCCGTTTTTTTTCTTTGAGGACCCTGATGCCATTTCCCAGGCTGTCCCGTTGCTGGTCCCTGGCCTGTATCCCGGTGCTGCTTGCTGCTTTGCTCGCACGGCTGCTTGCTGCCCCGCTACACCCCGGATTGCATCCCGTGGCATCCCTGGGAGAGGATCCTCTCCAATTTTCTAAATTTCCCTGCTTCAAGTTTTCGGGCAGGATTTCTGGTTGCAGGCTATCCTTGGCCTTCCCGCTCTCCCTACGCAGGTCTGGGCAGATGTTCTGTTTCCACCCCTAGGAGGATCCCGGACTGCTGTATCCACCCCCGGGTGGATCCCAGACTATTGTATCCACCCCTGGGAGGATCCCAATCTGCCAACAATGGGAGGATGATACCTTGGCGAAGCGGGTCTCACTAATGGTTTCTAGAATCTGGTCTTTCTACTGGATCAAGGGTTGTTTCTGGCCCTTTCCCTTTCAATTTGTGTTTATTTTCATGTACTTAGGAATTGCTTTAAATCTTGGTGCTACGGCCCTTTTTGTTATAAGGTTTTGGGATCCTCTTAAAAAACCCAATTTGTATATAAAATTCTAGTTACTTATCAAAAAAAAAATAATAGCTAAATTTATTAATAATGTTACTAAGATTTATTTATTCGTCTATAAATTTATTTTACTAATTAATGATATTATTAAGATTTATGTAAATAAAACTAAAAATTTTATTATGTAAATTAAGAAATCAAAAATTCATTAAATAAATATAACCTCCTAATATTAAAGTTATTTTTAAATTTTAAATTTAACTTTAACTATAAAATAATTTAATATTTTAACCCTAAAATCCATATTAAATGTACATCAAATTTGACAATTTTATAGAAAGCAACATTTTGAAGACTAATAGTGTCAGACTCTCAACCTCGAAAGAAAGCACTCTTGACATATTAAACATACATATATAATTTAATAGGAGTAAGAGACCCCTAGAAGGGATGCATCCACCCTACCCTATGGGATTTAAACAAGTGACCAAGCTTTATGTTCAACCTAACCCAAATAAACATAATGCTAGCTATATCTTATTTATTCATTTGTCTTATCCATCGTTACGAAACTCAACTAGTTTTTCAAAAACTAGCTGAGTCTACGCCCAAGTCAGCCTTGCCAAGTTAATCGGGCTCGACTCAGCAAGTTTTTCTAAGCTCGTCAAGTTTTTGTTTTTTTACTTGACGAGTTTTTGGGACTCTTGAGTAAAAAAAAAACTCATTTAGTCCTGAAAAAAAACTTGGCCAAACGTGCACAAGCACGGGAAAACGGCATAGTGTTTTTTTTTTTTCAAAGTGTCCTCATTTTTGTTGTTCCCAATTGAAAAAACAGCAAAGCCGAGGTGAAATCAGACCAACAAAAACACTCAATTGCATCCTAAATCCAAACCCATTTTAGTTTTAAAGAATCTAACAACCATCCAACAACCACCCAACAGTTACATCCGAGGTAAAAAACCTCAACTTTAGTTGTCAATGCTTAAACCCTAGGGTTTTTTTCTTCTTCTTTTTTAAGTTTCTAACTACTTGCTTATTGTTTCCATGTGCAGACACGTTGAAATAAAATGACAGGAAAAAGAGACCCAGTGTGGAAGTTTGCAAAGGATGGAGCAAAGAAAGGAGAGGTGTGCACAAGAAGAAGAAGTTAATGGTTTCCCAGTCTGGGTGAATCTTTATGCTCTCCCTGTGGAGTTTTGGGGAGAGAATATATTCACCAAAATCGGTAATGCCATTGGTGCATTCCAGTATATGGATGCGCAAACAGAGGAAAATTTGTCCAGTAAAATTTATATGAGTAAAGCAAGATTGGTTGTTTGGATGGATGTTTCAGTTCTTAGGCCTCAATCCATTACTATCTCCTCAAGCAAAGGGGAATGGATCCAAAATATTGAATATGAAAACTTCTCCCTAAGATGTTATGGCTGTCAACAATATGGCCACCTGAAGAAGAGATGCCCGATCATCCGATCATGTTGTAATTCCTCCTTGGTGGAGGAGAAGGCCCTGTATGCAAATGATTCGAATCCTTCAAATGTCCCAATTCAAAAGAAAGAAGCTCATCCTCCAGATGCACCAATTGTCCAACAAGAATCATGCGAGCAACAGAAGACTCAACCCCAAAAGGAAAAATTTAAACCAGATCATTGATAAAAGCCAAATGGTTACTAAAGACCATCCAAACGGTTCCATGGAAAATATTAGCACCTTAGATGGTATTCTTGAAGTTAATTATGAAACAATCGGTGACAGTTTTCTGAAAATGAAGATCCTAAAAAATGTGTTACAAAAGTGCAAAAATGCATTCTCAGATCTTACCACTCTAAAGGAGGAAGAACCTCTACTACAAAATAAAAATAATTGAACTGATTTCCTCTTTTATGAATGATTGTTATGTTTGTTTTCCATCTATCTGTTGGAGTTATGTGTCACGTAAGAGTTGTTCTTGTTGCTAGTTCCTTAAAAAAAAAAAAAGAGTTGATTATGGAAACTTAGCAGTTGAGGAAGATGGAGAATATCTTTGATAGAAAGGCAAAGATGGGAATGCTTTAATTAACTTGTTAGAAATGTAAAGAGAACAATGTAATGTTTTGTTTTTGTAATGGGAGTGGCCCCAATAGAAGCCACACATAGCTTATTAAAAAATAATAATAATAATTGTGATATGCATGAAAAAACTTTTTCCAATGAAAAATTGCACTTCTTTCAATTTTTGTCGAGTTTTTGCCAAGTTCGAGTCCAAGTCCCGATTTGGCCTTGCCGAGTGCAAGTTTCTCTACTATCGTCTTATCTATACCCCTAAACCTAATCTTTAGGTCGTTCTTAATAGTCACTTCCCTCCATAATCAAAGATGAAGCTATCCAATTCTCCACTATCAAAGAAGAAAATAAGTAGAATCGAAGTTGCTGCAATAAACTAGAGAAGACATGTTAAGAAAGAAAATACAGAATGAAGAGAATAAAACTCAATTCCAAAATCCAAATAGGGTTTTTGTTTATCATGCCATTTGCAAGACATGCTTAATCAGTTCAATTTACCAAGATCAAATTGTGGCCATCCAAGGCTTCATCACACAGAAGAAATGCCCAGGATATGGACAAATCAGATTGAAGTTAAAAACACTTAGGTTTACTGTCCGAAATTAGATCTACACCAAAGCAGACCATTTCAGCCCAGCCTAAAAGTTTGGCCTGAACTGAACCTAGCAAAGGCTCAGTTGAACCTCATAACGTTGGTTATAAATATTCCTGTTGCCACATTTTGCACGGGGTGCAATGTTTTCAGTTTTGTAAGAGTGCTGCTCTTCCTTCTCCCTCTTCCTCTCTCTCCCTTTCTTCTTCTCTCCCTTTCTCTCTTTTCCCTGCATTATCATTCTTTCCCCCCTTTTCTTTTGAGCCCCTCAGTCTGATCTCAAATTTGTCAGCAGATTGCCCTGAAAAATGGCTAAGTGTTAGGGCGAAGTCCGACTTCGCGCGAAGTCGGAGTGCGCCCTCCAGATGGAGCGCAGCAAGAACACAAAGTGCGAAGTTCGTACTTCTCCCAGTTTTGGTGCGAAGTTCGTACTTCTCCCGTTTTGGTGCGAAGTTCGTACTTCGCCCAGTTTTGGTGCGAAGTTCGTACTTCTCCCAGTTTTGGTGCGAAGTCCGACTTCTCCCAACTTTCTGAGCGCACCTTGTAGCAGGCTGGCAGGCTGGCAGGAAAATGACTAAGTGCTGGGGCGAAGTTCGTACTTCGCGCGAAGTTCGAACTGCTCCCCCTTTCCAGGGCGAAGTCCGTTCGGCAGCAGAAATCAGCTTTCACCTGTGCGCAACCCGACTTCGCAGCGAAGTCGGAGTGCGCCCTTTGACAGGTGCGCAGTAGGGAAACAAACTCAGAATTTGACCAAGGCATAAGGGCCTTCCCGATTGCGCTGTTTTCTGCCTGCGCAACCCGATGGCGCTCATATCCTAGGAGAAGTTGGATAAACTGCCTTTCAAGGCAAACACATGTCAAACAGCATCATCCGACAAGTGTCCAGCTTCGGGATCTGAGCCAAGACGTGCTGAGCAAAAGGACAAGCATGGGCTGCACTACTTATGCCAGCTGCCTCATTTAAAGTTGATTAGAGGTTCTACCTGCTCCAGCTGCCCACATTCCTGCCAATGTGAAGATCTACCCAACACGCTGCCACGTAGCTGTCCAGCTTCCAGGGAGACCATGCTGCGGGTACAGTCCTGTCCGACAAAGGTCAGCATTAGCAGCTCCTTCGCCGCTTTTGTCAGCTAGTGTTTGACTAGGACTTTGTGCCCATTAATGTAACGGGAGGGACTCGGGCTATAAATACCCACCGCATTTTCATTGTAAAGTGGTGGAAGGGGAATGTCTGTTAGGGAACCATTGTAACCGTGCTTCTGCTTATAAATATAAATTACATGCCTGGTTCTATTCTACTGCTTTTATTTTTTATGCTGCCTCTCCTTTATATTTCCGCTTTACGTTTTCCTGTGTCACGGCTCATTGATTCGTTTCAGCATTTGGTGGTCAGGTATACCTGAAGCATTGCTTGTGTCATGGCTTGTTGATTCATTTCGGCATTTGGTGGCCAAGTACTTTTGAACTTAATTGATTAGAGGATACATAGAATAAATGTGGTAGCAGTTCCTTCAGTTTGTGTGTTATGTTTATGTTGCTGTACGTAGTGGTGATTGATGCATTGCCGTGCTGTTAGTTCTCCTTGTAGGGAGAATGTTTGCTAGGGGACCATTGTAGCTGTGCGTACAAATTCTCTGCACAACACACATACTTGGATCTGACATCTCTTGGTTGCTTTCTGTCTCTGTCCGTAGTGGTGATTGATGCGCTGCCGTGCTGTTAGTTCTCCTTGTAGGGAGAATGTTTGCTAGGGAGCCATTGTAGCTGTGCGTACCCTGCTTTATACAGAAAGTACACTTAGACTTTGCAGTTCCTGGTTATGCTTTGTATTCATAATGCAGTAAGTGGCGGTGATTGATGTGTTGTTGTACTGTTAGTTCCCCCCACCCAACTCCAACCTCATTTGTAAATCCTTTCCGCATTTTTATCTCTTTCCTGCACCCTCATCTCAAACCATAAAACCCACAGGAGCCGGCCTTCTCCGGAGATTGGCACGGAAGGCATCTCTTCCTTCCGGCCTTTCAAGCTGGTGGGCGAATCTGGGCGCGTTAACACAAAATCCTTTCCTCATGGCAGATTTGTAACCAACAATTCCCAAACCCATTGACAAGTTTTGGAGGATGAGATGCACAAAATCTTTCATTAGCATTCTCCACAATCTGTAAAACCATAGAATTAACTACTCCATCTTGGTAAGGTACTCCTCAACAGTGTTAGAATTTGTCAACTTCAAGATGTTCAATTCAGCCTATAGCACTAAAATTCTGGCCTCATTCTTTATTTCATATAAATTTAACTCACATGTGAAACAGACAGAAGGAAGAGACCTAAAAAGGAATGGGAAGAGAGAATAGTTCTTTCTCCTTCAGAGGCAGTTGAAACGGAGAAACAGTTCATCTTGGAATGTAAAGCATATAGTGAAATTTGGGCTGGTTATGCCGATTAGCTAGTAGTGGATTTTATGTTTGAATTATTTGAAAAGACTATAAAGAAGATAGGAGAATTTATCAGGTGGATCAGTGGCAAAAGAACTGCAATTCAAAAAGAAAAAATGATGGTTCAGGCTTAACCTTTTCACATAATCCTGTTTCCTTTAAGGGAGCAAGTGAGATAACATACTGTGGTTGGTAACAAATCTTTGTTGTGCCATAGGCTGCTTGCCCTCACAGATGTTAAAACCCTTCTATTCTAGACTATTCTATTTGGAATCTCTGTCGATGCATCAAAGGCTAGCACATTATTATTAATATGGCATGAGAGTTCATTTGACAATAAGAGTATATCAAGGCTATTACCTCATAGTTGTTTTTCTCAAACTTCTCTTTACTATCCTGTTTTGTGTATTTGAACAAACTGGAAGAAATCTTGACTGTCAATATAAATAAATAAATAACTGTCATGTTTTTGTATTTGAATAAACTTGAAGAATTCTTGACTGTCAAAAAAATAAAATATTGTCTTATTTTTGTCTTTGAACAAACTGAAAGAATTCTCGACTGTCAAAAACAGATAATTGCCTTGCTTTTGTCTTTTTGAGCAAACTGGAAAAATTATTGATTGTCAAAAACAAATAATTGTCTTGTTTTTGTCTTTGAACAAACTAGAAGAAATCTTGACTAACAAAGTTGTCCTATTTGAGCTTGACAAAGCTAAAAATCAAAAAAATATTGCCACAAAAAATAAGGGCAATGAAGTTCACCATTAAATTAGAGAGATATATGTATATACAACATTATTTTTAGTATAACATTCTAACATATTGAAAACATGTTGCATTAGGGAATTGTCCGACTTCTTATGCGCCCTCAATTCTAGTTTCAACAAGATTGGATGGAAGGGTTAATACCTCTTCCAACCTCCTGATTTAGGCCACCTCCCCACTATCCTTGCTAACTTTAATTAATCTAACCTAATTTGCATAAAATAAATGCAAGAAAAGTAAGATGCGAGAAATAAATATGGAAAATAAAGTGCACAAAAGTAAATTTGTGAGTTTAAAGTACAATAGATTGAAAGTAAATACGGCCAAAACCATGGCATGAAGAGTATGCGATCAATCAACACACAAGGAAATCGAATAATAACAATGCATTCCCATTCATATGAGTTGAAATTGTGAGAGGAACAACAAGATGGACAAAGAGGCAATGCCTGGATCACCGCGCATTCCGCTATCCAGGAGGGCAATGCCACTAATAGAGAGCAAAAGGATTGTCGGTTTTTCATCAATCTCATGAGAACAAAAGCACAATGTGGATTTCACAAAGTGTAGCTATGAATCCTTCAAGGCCAAAAGATGTTTAAAATGGATCCCATTGCTCCTATTTATAGGAAGAGTTTAGCCCTGAGTTACCTTGGGTGAGAAACTCTTACTCCAAGTAAAGATTTGAGGCATCTCTAACAAAATGATGCACCTCCAAATGTTGCATGCCCCTAATTATGCCAAAATGTCATCTTTAAAAAAAATCTTCCTTGGGATTCACGCTTCTCATTTTACCCCTCTGCCTGTCCACGAGCGATTTGCTCCAAAAAGTGAGCAAATCACTTCAGTCTATTAGCGCTTTGATCATGTTTGCTAGTGCTTCATTGTTGCGAGCCAAACGCTCCTCCTTGCTAGTGAATTGGTGGTGTGAGCAAATCAGTCCTTGTAGATCCAATCAGTCCTTAGCAAAATTTGAGGGGTTTTGGAGGTTTTGATTGATTGATTCCAATTGTTTTGTAACCTTCCAAAATGGCAAAATTCCCAAGGTAGTTACATATCACTACATTTCTAGTAACTTCACAAGGCACCAAGCTCGATTGGCAAGAGATTCTAGATCCTGCCTTCATCCTTGGGCTCAAAGTCTTCAAAATTGGAATCCCTACTACAAAATCACAAAATTGTCAATCCTCCTTGCATCGTCTTCATGGCAATAGACCCAACAGCTTCTACCATTCCTCATTTCCTAGCAAGCAGATATTTGCGAGATCTTCCACATCTCCTGCCAAGTCCTCATATGGGTTTTCTGACATCCCATCATGTTTGCCCACCATTTCCTACAACTTGGCAAGTAGTATTCCCATCAGTTGACTTGCTCCATTGCAGTTTTAGCTCCATCCTTGGCCTTCTCCTCTTCGATCATCAAATTGATGATGTCATGATCAAAGAATTTCTTTTGCTTGGACAAAGGATTGATGATCACATCCTTACATGTCTAGAGATCCCTCTAAGCATTAGGGATTTTTTTTCAATGTCTTAACCAAGTCTTTTTTGTCTATCCCTAAATACTAGGCCTGTGATATTGTCATTGCAGCCAATAGTTTGAGTACCTCCTAGTACCTCTCCTTTGCAACCATTTTCTCTTTAGGTTGCTTGATGCTTTCATTTACTTGGTTGAGGTTGTTCTCCGCATTGGCTACAAATTCAAAGTACATCTTGGCACTTGTCACTTCGGCTTTGATGTTGTCCCAGAGGGATTTCACTCTCGATTTCAAAGGCTTGTCTTTGGTCTATCGTTGCTCCTCCTTTCAATTTGACTATTTCCTCCTAGAGCTCGGAGATTTTTTTATCCCTCCCCTGCTTGGCTTCCTGTAACTGCTTGGCTTGATTCTCCAAGTGAGATTTATCTTGTTCCATTTGTCTCCTCAATGGTCTTGCCCCTATGCAAATTGTTGTGAGAGATCTTCTAGTTTTTTCTTCTTATTAACCTCGACAAGTTAGGACTAGAGGTCCTCAACCTGTTTCTGCAACTGCTCTTTCTCTTCGACATCTTTCCTGAAGGCCTCATTTTCCCACTGAATTGTTTTTTTTTAGCCCTCAACCAGCACATTGTTGCTTCTGTTTCTACAACTTTCTTTTTGTGTGCGTCTTTCTCCACCGCCACTTGGCCAAATTGCACGGTCGTGGCAATTGAAAGTTGGTTTGTGAGCTGGATCATTCAATATGGATTTGTTCTACTTGGGTGCAACTCTGATAATCTGATGGTGAAGTTGGCAAGTGTTGTGGTGGGTTTGGAACCATATCCACAATGAAGACTTTGTTGCCCCTATAAGCCAACTAAGACCGGATGATGACTAGAGCCTTGGAATTTTGTCCTTCAATTGCTTGTATTCCTTTCACACTCCTCTCTTCATGTCGAAGAGAATCAAAAGATTCTTGGACAAAGTACCCATTATGGGGGGGAGGGTGATATTATTGTTACTAATGTCTCTCCTCTCCTTAGCCCCTCAGTTTAGATTATGGGAGGGTGTTGAAATTGTAATCTGGTTCATGGCCAAGGCCGACCTTGTATGATATTGGATAGGCCTAAGTGTTGTTGTGCTTGCACAAACGCCCCAATCTGCATGAATTGGGCCCCCTCTTTGAAATTTTGGTAAGCTTTCTCTTATTTTTCTTGGGTTCGTTTGCAATTTTCAGTCATCCAAAAAACTCAGGTTTTTAGCTAAAAGTTATTTTTAATATAGGTTCCCGAATTTTGCTTGCCTTGAGTTTATTGTGATGTATATTGCCATGAATATGTCTAGTAAACTTCTTTTAAATGGTTAATAACCTCTCCCATTAAATCGGGCTCGAAATAAGTTTTCCAACAAGCACCCACATGCCTATGTTTCATAGCCTTAGCACCTTGAAATTGCTTAAAATCAAACATTGCAGACTTGATTTTCCTCTCGGCAACATAGATGACTTCAATTTCGGTCTCTGTATCTCTTGCAATATGCAATAAAGTTTTGATGAACTACTTCCATTAGATGCTCTTTGGAAAGAGCTTTCCGAAAAGTATAAACTTGCCTATGCTCTAAGGAGAATTTGATGTCTAGAATTGCTTGTTTTTTGCAAGTTGTCCAAGCTACTGTGACCAAGGTCACTCCTAAGGAATTATCAGAAAGTGATTGTAAATCTGGAAATTAACTGCAGAAATTCTCTTGATCATAAGTCTGGCCACTTAAGAAGGAAGTTAAAAGCATGCAAGGTTAAATCTGCTAGCAACTCAAAATCTTGCAGATTCTAAAACCTTGGCACTCAAATGAAATTGAAAGTCAATTTCGGGCAATTGAAAGATCATTTCCGGATTATCAAAAAATCAATTCCATACTATTGAAAATGTTTTTCGGGTAATCAAAAATCAATTCTGGGCTATTGAAAATTAATTTTGGGAAATTAAGAATCATTACCAGACTATTGAAAATCATTTTCAAGCAATTAAATATCATTTTCGAACTATTGAAAATCATTTCCAAGCCATTGGAAATGTCCGGGATCATTCTTTTGCCATTGGAAATGTCCAACGAGAAGCAAAATGCACAAGTCCAAAGTTTTCCCTAAGATGACGTAAGCATAAGGATTGGAAATCCCGGAATCGTGCAATGTCAGAAGCTCTCGAAGAAATATCAAAAGAAAAAATTATTAAAAAAAGCAAATGCACAAGCCCGGAGTTTTTGTGACGCAAGCATAAAGATTGGAAATTCCAGAATTGTGCAATGCCGAAAGTTCTCAAAGAAATAAAAAATAAATAAAATAATAAAAGGCAAAAAGCACGAAGGCGGAAATGGTCAATAAAGTAGTCAATGAAGCCAATGTACGAAGCTGAAATGCATAATGTTGGAAGCCAATGAAGCCCATGCACGACGTCGGAATGCATAATACCGGAAGCCAACCAAGCCATGCGCGAGGCCGGAATGCATAATACCGGAAGCCAACGAAGCCAATGCATGAAACCGGAATGCATAATGCCAAAAGCCAATGAAGCCAATGCAATAGATCTACCTTCTACAGCAATTAGCAATGCAATACTCACAATATACATGTAAATAGATGAATGAAGAATATGCCTGGATATTGCAAATACACAAAGATTTCTTGACCTTCCAAGTGAACCACTCCTCAAAAATTGGGCAAATCGCTCTTTTGATTCTTCTTGAGAGAATTTTACCATTGTGAAGCACATCACTAGTTGTCTTGAACGAATCGCTAGTTGATTGAAGCAAATCACTTCCTAAGTGAGGACTCGAAAAAAAAATCCCAAATTTATCCAAACTACTTTCTGCCCATGGTAGATGCAAATTTGAAGCCAAAAGGAGGAAAGTCTGCTAATCCAGTGTCGCCTTGCTTTCATGCCTCACAAAAAGTTCATAATTCTGAAGTTCGTAACGAAGTCACCATTCGCAAAGCACCTACAAAAATTGGACACAAATAATGAAAAAGATGTGAAATTAAAGATAAATTTGGGACTGGGCTTGATAAATCAAATCCCAAGTCTTGGCAAATCACTATAGATTCATACTGTAAAAGTTCTGCACATTTGGAGTGAATAGCTCCCTGATTTTGACTTGGAGAGATTTACTTAATTTTCAGGCGATCTACCTCAAATGATGAAAATTGTTCCAAATTTGCAGCGAAATGCTACCTAGATGAGGACTTGGCAAATCCAACCAACTGCTATTCACCTATTGCAAAATGCAAATTTGGCACCAGAATTTGAGAAATTCAACCAACCCATAAAGGACTAACAGGACTATAGTCCCACCAAGCGTGCTAGAAATTATCTTGAATTGGGGAATTGCCCGACTTCTTATACACCCTTAATTCTAGTTTCAACAAGATTGGATGGAAGCGTTAATGCCTCTTCCAACCTCTGGATTAAGGCTGACTCCCCACTATCCTTGCTAACTCTACTTAATCATAATCTAATTTGTATAAAATAAAATGCAAGAAAAGTAAGATGCAAAAAATAAATGTGGAAATTAGAGTGCACGAAAGTAACTTTATGAGTCTAAAGTGCAAGAGATTGAAAGTAAATACAGCCAAAATCATAGCAAGGAGAGCATGCGATCAATCAACACATGAGGAAACTGAAAATAAACTAGCCACAATATAAAGGAAAACAAATGCATTTCAAGAAAAACATGAAGACATTTCAAGAATAAACTAATAAATGCATGCAAGAAAAAAAGCAAAAAACCTTTTTTTAAAGTTTCCTTAGAAACAAAACCAAATATCACTTTTAATCTTTCATCAATATATTAGAACTTTCAAAATGCATATAATGTAAATGAGAATGCATGGATATAACTGAACATAAATGTGAGAAATAGGAGAGAAAAATACCAACGACAAGAGCAGCTCTAGATATGGCATAGTGTTGTTGGTAAC
Organism: Wollemia nobilis; assembly: GCA_028583015.1. Taxonomy (NCBI): domain Eukaryota; kingdom Viridiplantae; phylum Streptophyta; class Pinopsida; order Araucariales; family Araucariaceae; genus Wollemia; species Wollemia nobilis. The sequence goes on from JAQPPZ010015694.1 coordinate 325,482, forward strand.
ACAACTCCCAAAAATGGTTCAAATGTGCTGCAGCACAAACAAAAATTAATTAGCAGAAATCTCTTCCAAGTATAAGTGCTAATATAAAGAGGTCAATTTCTTCACAATAATTCTTATTTATGCAACCTTAAGAGATTTTGATTTTACTAAGATATGGGTATCTTTATACAGTTCTTGCCATAGTGCTACACAGGCATGAAATGTCATATCCAGGTAGCAAATGACCAAAGAAATAATAGTTGTTATTTTAAAGAAACAATAATATTTTTTAAAATAACTTAATAGGAACAACCAAACTTAAATATTTTCAAAAATAAACTACCGAATATGAACACACATCACATAAATGATAAATCCATTTAAATCAAATATATGCAAAGGTCATTCATCACTTGTTGATGGCATTCCTACAGATTTTTCAAATCACTAAAATACTATAGACAATCTAGACCTGAAACTTAATTCCTCACAAAATAATAAAGAGAAAACAAAAAATTCTTTTACATAAAAATCCAAGAGTAAGAAACAAATAACCTAGCCTTTAAAAGGCAGAATGCAACCTCACTGTGTGTCTCTTCACCTACTACAAGAATATAATTTCATTTTATTGTCCTCTAAGTACACACATATGACCTATGAGATCCTATGTAAGCTTTTAAATTTAATTTGATGAAAACTGCTTTCCCTGTTTGAAGCAACATGTTGTAGCAAGTCAAAATTTTAGAAGACAACTGAAAGTAAACATTTATTGAACAACTGTAAATTTTGATCATCAACACATTATATGATCCTTCCTCTCATAGCTTTTTCTTTTCATTTAATTAAGCTCCAACTATTTAAATTGATTGCATATGGTTGCATAGCTGCATTGCAAGGAGAAGATCATCAATTGCAAGGAGAAGACATTTGATTGCAAGTTAGAGGCCAATTTGATTTGTCCAGTCAAGTAATTCTTTAAAAAATTCCTGGAACTGTACCCTTCAGAAATCAACCTCCCAGTCCCATGTTCAGCACAGCTAGTCCCTTAAATCAACATTTAAAAAAAAAAAAGTTCTATGCTTGATTGTTGTTGTAATTTCAATTCTGTAGACATGATACAATTACTAACATGCAACATTTCAGGTGAGCATAAAAATGATTAGTTTAGGTCAAGCCCATATCCGGTAAGGCTAAAGTGTAAGCTTATAAGAATATCACATGATCCTAAGCATGATCTACTGTACATGACTGAACTAATTATGTCAACCCAAATGCACGCATCCGTAGGTCACTCAGAAAACAAAGTCACATGCGTGTGTATGCCACTCTTACATCTTCTTGATGTTTTTTACCTAATGAATGAGGAGGTTGAGGATGACAGGGCAGGCAATAAACATGAAGTTATGCAAGCCTGCAGATGGAATGATATTACTTATTTTCAACTATATAAAAATTCCCCAATTTTTAAAATCAAAACCCCCCGTGGTTTTTTTTTTATTTTTAATAATAAACCCCTTGTGTGGGGTTCGGGGGGGCCCCCCCCCCCCTCTTTTTTCTCTGGCGGCCGCCGCCTCACTCTCCACTTCACACCGCCCGCGTGGGGGGCGCGCGGGCCGCCCCCCCCCCTCTTCTTCCTCAACTCTCATACAAAAAAAAAAAAAAAACCCCCCGGGGGGGAGAGAGGGGGGGGAAAAGCCCAGGGGGGGGGGGGGGGAGGGGGGGGGGGGGGGGGGGGGGGGGGGGGGGGGAGGGGGGGGGGGGGGGGGGGGGGGGGGCACAAAAACAAAAAAGGGCCAAAGGGGAAAAGCAGAGGACCCCACAAAAAGGGGGGGGGCCGGACCCCCCAGGAGAACAAAGAGTAATCCAAGAATGGATGCCTGACGAACAGCAAAAGGTTGTTTGAAACAAGATGCTTGATGAAGGGCAGAGAGTCATTCAAAATAAGTGGCCTGTTAGATGACATAGGCTCATCCAAGGACAAACACCCAACACAAGGCAGAGGGTTCTCCAAGTCAGAATGCCTGGAACAAAGAGAAACAGAGTGCCTTGACCTTGGCCGGCAAGGATTCAATTTTGCAGAAGCCAATGCATTTTTTAATCAAACTCATTTTCAGTTTTGACTAAGATGGCTCATTCCTAAACCACAAACTTATGGAGCAGCTCAGGATATGAAGGAATGGGAGAATGCTATTAAGTTCATTATGTACCAACAAAGCAGCTAAGTAAGAGGGGCTTCAAGCAGAAGTCCATATATAGAGAGTGAACTCACTTACTTTTTCAATGGTAGACCTATTTAAGAAATTGTTTGCTCAAGGTTCCCCACCTCTTACTCAAAACATATAACCTGTCCAATTGATAAACTAAGAAATGTATCAAACCCAAATAACTACAAGACTATTATGATTGGCCATGCATTCATCAAACCGTACGCCAGACTGTTGGACATGAACCTTTCCAAGCATCTAAAGTAGGATTACCTGAGAACGAGAGGCCAAGTTGGTTTTAAGGGAGTCTTCCAGACTATTTTCCACATCCTACTCTCAAGGCTATCATCAAGAAGGCTTGCTAATGTTCTTCTAAAGTCTGTTGTTGTGAGCATAGACAGCTTGTCTTGAATCATAGTAATCTCGTGTATTTTCTAGACTGTCCTCTAGATTATTGTTTGGTTGTTAACATTCTTTATTAGGCTCTACCACTGAGGTTATTCTTTCTTTTGAACACTCTACGATAACATGTTGTACTCAAGTCCCATTGACGTATGTTGGTCATTTGACAATACGATTCCATTTCTAACAGAACAAAGAATATCCTTGGAATTTACTTATGATGTTTGAAGGCAGTCTCCTACTTTGAACATTCACGTAACTTGGAGTTGAGGCCTGAGATGATATCACAGAGTATCAATGGAAAAGATGTGGAATAAGCAAATTAAGAAATTTAAATGGTTATGTCAACAATTAACAAGTATTACCATTAAGAGATTTTTGTACATTTTATACACATAATGCATACCAAGAAGCTGGGCTTAAGAACTTTCTTCACAGTAATATGATAATAAAAGGTAAAAAACCTTCTGAAGGGAAAGATATATTTCATGGTCTATGGTTCAGAACTTATATTGAGATTTGAATCAATTTGGCAGTTCTAAAATCAAGAAGATAGATCCAAAAATCTGAAAAGTCCTAAGTTACTAAGAATCTCAACCACTGTCCCTGTTTGGAATTTTTGAGGTTTCAAAAATGGACCCAGTTTTGGAAACTTTCAAAACATTTATGACGCAATTCTGGATGCCTGGGTATGGCTTAAGATCAAAAAAGAAAAGACAAAAGAATACCTTGTAAACAAACCTAACCCTCAAAAGGAAAAGCAAAAAAGAAAACAAAACCTAACAGATCCTCATTCTCTCCAGGACTGAGGCTGAGCAAGGGATTTGCTGTTGTTGATATACCATTTGCAGGTGTTTGAAATATGTTTGCTGTTTTGCTGAGATTTAATTTGCTGCTAACCAACAGAATTGCTACTTTTGAGATTTCAAAACTATCATGTTTTTCCTTTTCATAATATAACTCCAAAGTACTGATTGTTATAATACATTTTAGTGGTAAACCTAAATTTCAAGGCCCTTTAGGGTTTATTTTAGGGGTCATCATGTTGATCCAACCAATTAGCTGACGGCCCATGGATAACTGAAATGTGGTATCTCACAATCTGTGATTCTAAGGTTTGAGGTGTATAAGCACACTAGTATACATCCATCCATGACATCGAGTTCTTCTAATCCTTTGTTTGAGACTTAGATTATCCATATCCTTATGTTGTCTATCAACACCACCCTATGCTTGTGTACTTCTAATCCCTTGATTGCTTTGTTTTAGAATTCACTTTCCATTCATATTCCAAACATTCTAAAATTCAACACATGCACATGTGTGAGTTTGTGCATGCATTGTGCACACACATGCACACGCACACATATTTGATATCTAGCAGTCCTATGAAAAGTGTCATTTCCCATAACAATTTCTGTTTTCGTTTCTTAGCAGTTCTGGTAAAAACCATGCGTACAATATGAGAAATTTAGAAGCCATACGCATTTTAAATGGATGCAAAATCAACAATAGATTTTCGGATGTATAATTGTAGCAATTGAAAAAAATTTGAAAATTCAGAGGCAGTGATAATTAACTGACCTCCAAGATAAAACAATACATCAACGTAAAATACTATTTTTAGTCACAAGATGATTCAACACACAAATCAAAGATGAGAATCACCATATATATGTGAATAAATCAATGAAGATGTCCACTCTAAATCATGTTCAAATGGATATACTATAGATCTCTCAAAATTTTGGTCCCTTATTTTCCATGTCACACTTCACAGGATTTTGTTCCTCTTATATTCAGGCAGTTTTGTTACATGTTACATTCATCATAAACAAAATATCTAAATATAAAAAGATACCCTACTAGTCATTGGAGTCTCCTAACATTAACCATTAAATGTCTTTGCAACTTGATGTGTCATTCTATGCTTCACATGCTAATGGAATCCTACAATTCTATCAATACTTATATATTGAGTCTGTTCAGTCACCTAAACTGAAGAATACTGGGCAGAGAAATACAATCGTATAAGGTTGAAATCCTCCACAGAGAAGCAAAGGTATCATGCATGCTCTGAAGACAAACTCCTCTGTCAAGGGTGCCTGATATCAAGATGAGAAAAAATACATCAAGACATCCTCAAGGCTTATTTTGTTTTTCTAGAAATGGAATTCACCAAGCAAAACATACCAAATAAAATAACATCCTAAAAACTATGAAATGCCGCAAATAGGTAGATAAAATCAAATTTGCCACCACAAAATAGTAAAATTGGAAGTTGTACGTACTGCAATAGCCGTAAGATGTTTGACCCACATCAAGAGGCACTTTCATGTGAAAGTCATCTTATACTTGTAAGAGACAAGTTTGCAAGTTACATCATACGAACCCAAAACATTAAATGCACTTGGAGAACAATACAATCTTCATGAAAGAAGCATATTTTCAACATTGTTAGAATTAGTTGTTTATAAAGACATCATCATTCCCTTGATGATGATTGTAGCATTGACATGTTAAGAGTGTCTCATAAATAGATGAAATCAATTAAAATGCTAAGCAGAAAAGAAAACCACACTAACCACCACATAGTTGCGCCATGCGAGGACATCTGATGTTATGTACACAGCTTTGTTTTGCACAGCTTCCCAAACACATAGTTCGTCTTGCTTCCATTCATTAATAAACTCTAAAGCTGCTGTTACCAGTGGCCCCAAATACAGAAGGGCAGTCAAGACAAAGGGAAAGGTAACTGCCTGCCACTGTTTCAGAAACATATAGTTGTAGTTCAAACCTTGGATCAAGCAAGATCCCAAATTTTCAATCATGCCTACTTGCTATTAGTAGGTCTGATTCCAGAATCTTACCATCTACAAAACACCAAGTACTCAAAGAAAAAGCAGAAAGAGGGGCACATCAAAAATACTGATGTTACATGTGAAATCTATGACATCATACGTGATATTTGTAGCTTTTACTGCAATCTTGCAGAAATCTCAAATATTTTTTAACTTGAAGCAGGTACAGGAGGAGAAACATTACCAGATAATCTATTCTAAGTCCATATGCACCCGAGAAAGAAGAGATACGAATCTTTCTAGAATCCCAAACCTGAGGCAAATTCATTCCATCAGCATTCAGTCTTTATACAAACAAACACTAAAGAACATTGTAAGGTCCATTTTCATCTCTGTTCATCATGTAAACATATCAAACCAAAGAAAACCTTATCAATCAAACAATTGCATCCAGAAGCTGTACTACTAGCCCATACCATGATGAGCAAGGTACAGAGAGTTCGAGCAAAACAACGTCAACAAAGCCCAACATAGCCGAATATCCTAAACAAATCAATATCATAAATGCAATAACACTTATAAAAATATTGTACTTGATAATATAAGTTAATGTTATACCTTGCATCCAGCAGAATAGATATTATTTGCTTTGCAAATTTATTTGAACGAATATTCTACATCTAATGATTAATAATCATTTAATTAGCAACAATCAATGTAATTCAAAAAATAATTGTTATTGAGTTAGAAGAAGCTCCTGCCATGAGCACTATGACTTCAGTTATCATGTATAGCTTGTATAGTTTTTCAAATATTCTTATAAGACTGCCCAAGTTCCCAACATGGTTAAGCACAACAATTGAGACTTCATACTTTCTAAAGCAGACCTAAAGTTTAAAATGTGTTGTGCTACACATAATCTATCTGACAGTCAAACAACTACTGCATGAAATTAATACTAAATATTACAGGCCAAACCAAACCCTACACAAGCCAATTTTAGAGAATAGTGAAATCCATAATAGTAGACATTCTTTATTAATAACATCCACAAGAGTCTAAGCATGATCTATAGCATAGTAAGAAATCTCACCAAGACCTCATGAGAGAACTTGGGAATCCCAGAACATGAAAATGCCATTAAAAGGGGGAAAACCCCTCATTTTCCCACTTTTTTCCCTTCTCCTGCTCATAACCAAAAACTTTCAGAGGCCAACCAGACATCGTGGAATGCATTTGAAGAACAATTTGATGGATCTAACACCTCTGTTTGACATTTCATTCCTTGGCACAAGATTTCAAACGTACTTCTTTCTTGAACATTTTTTAGGGTTTGTTTTGGGTTTTCTCCTTTGTTTTCTCTCTTCTCTATTATTCCAAGAGTTTCTAAGGCCACGTCTTAGAGTCTTAATACTTACATTTTTTTTTGGAAAATAGATGGCTTCTTCCAATGAGGGCCCAAGGAATTGGTAGTGGCAACAATGAGTCGAATCCAACAGCCCCAACTCCAAATCCAGGGAGGACCCGATGTGGAAGCATGGCATAAAAGGCACCTTGCAGCAAGGACATGAGAGGAAGCATCCATCGCCTCAAAATTCATCTTGTTGGGTAAAAAGACCGTGTTTTGGAGACCTGCACAGTAGCGGATGATACAATAAAAAATGAGGCCAAGGCTTGGATGTGCACCAAGCAGGCAAAGAAGATAGAGGCCAAATGAACAAAGGTTTAGTTGGGCATGGGGTAGAGCCTTGGGCCTCTTTCTATGAGGATGAGGCCAAATCGGAGGATATCGTTGCCCCTGCCAAAGAGTCTATCCTTAGTCCTTGCATCCGACAAGCTTCTGGGCAGAGTTCGAGTACTGCCTCAAACACAAGGCAGACAACCCTTCAAATCACTGCATGGGAGGAGAATATGAAGAGAACCCAAACAGCGACAGCCAATTTTTGGTACTACAGCAGCAATCCTTTAATTATGTGATCAGCTCTTATTAGGAAGCATTGATGAAAGCACTACGCGAGGTTGGCAACGGGATGAAGTCCACTAATGCAAAAAAATATAGAGGGCCTTTATTGGAGGAGTGTGTCACAAACACGTGCTCTTGTAGAAGAGCAAATAAAAATATGAATTAATAAGGGCTACAACATTTTATTTGATGGATGGATGTATGTGAGGAACCACACACTCCTCAATTTCATAGTGGCTTTAGGTGATCCATGGTCTTCTTGAAGTTGGTTGATGCCTCGCGAGATATAAAGAGCACATAGATGTTGTTCAATTTGTTGAAGGAGGTTGTGCTCGAAGTGGGAGTGGAGAATATTATCCAAATACTGACAAGCAATGCAGCAATCTATGTAATCTATAGGCAGACTTCTAGAGGAGAAGTACCCCTCTATTTTTTGGAGCCCATGTGTCGCCCATTGCATTGACCTCATCCTTGAGGACATTGGCAAGCTGTAACGGGTGAAAACAAAGGTTAAAGAGGTGAAGAACATTACGAGATTCATATAAAACCACACGTGGGTGCTTAGCTTGATGACAAAGCACAATGAAGGGAGGGACATTCTTTGCCCAAGAGTCACCCAATTTACCTCCAATTTCATCGCCCTACAGAGTGTTCTAGCCATATCACCTGCTCTTGAGAGGATGTTTGTCAGTAAGGAATGGTATGCCTCACCATACCTTGCAAAAGAGGAGGGGTTGAAGGTCTAGAGGCAAATATTTTGTGACCAATTTTGGGTGAGCATGTAGGAAATACCCAGGTAATTATTTGAATGACTAAATTTAAAATCTAAATTTTTTACTTTAGTGTTTGTTTTCTGAACTTAACTAAAAATTACAATTTCAGACATGTAATCTTTAATAAAATATTTAGTGATTTACAACGACTAATTTTGACTGTTCAATTTCAGATAACAGAACCCTTGGTCAAGGTTCTTTGCCTTATAAATGGCAAGAAATTGGCAATGGGTTATGTATAGGAGGCCATGGAAAGGGCAAAAGAGGCCATCCAACACACTACCATGGAGGCAATCAGAGCAAATACGAACTCATTTGCCAAATTGTCGATAGGATATGGACAAGTCAACTCCATCGACCTCTTGATGCAGTGGGGTACTTCTTCAAACCCAAATTCTTTTTTAGTCCTGATTTGAATAATGATGAAGAGGTCCAGGAAGGCTACTACACTTGCACTAATAGCATGATGATCCCTGTCGAGTTGCAAGCCTATAAGGAGGCTCAAGGGAGCTCGTTTTCATCCCCCTTATGAATTGAATCAAGGATGACCTTTTGACCACGTAAATAATTTTTCTTTTTTAAATTTTTTACTTGTAGTTTATGAAATTACAAATGTAAGTTTATAATTTATAAAAACTGGTTTTTGCAAATTGTGATGGAAAGATTATGGTTCTAGGACACCAAATCTTAAAACGATTGTCATTCACATTTTGAGTCAACCTTGTAGCGCTTCTGGATATGAGCTCAACTGGTCTCTATTTGAGGCAGTACATACTAAGAAGCACAACAGGTTGACCCAAGGGCACCTCAACAGCCTTTTCTTTGTGCAATACAATCTTCGACAGAAAGTGGAGGCATATGATTCCTATGAGGCAATTGACTTGGATGACCTAGACCCACTTTCATATTGGATTGTGGGAGGCCCTTAGGATATTGAGTTCGGTTCAGAGGACTTCAAGCCATTGGAGGCAGAAACAGTAGACTCAAGGATTGGAGGAAACATACAATGATGATCTTATGCCTGAGGAGCCTCCAGTTCAATCACTGTCCAAGGCCAAGCATCCAATTTGAGGGGAAGGGAAAGCAAAAAGAAATTAAAAACTGCTTTATGTTTAGTATGTTTATGTTGCATTTTGTTCGTTTTTTATAATGATTCATGATCATGAATTGTAATTGAACTCTTTTAATGAAAATATAATCAAAAATCAACTTCTTGGCTCTCTAACTTTTGTTATAAAAAAAACTTACTGAATTTTTTTTTCGATGTTTTTTCTGCCAAGTTTTCCCAACCTGCCCAAAAACTCTCCAAAATTGGAGGGTCAAGTTTTCACCGAGGTGCAAGTTTTCTTACTATGATCTATGTCATTACAATGAACAACAGAAAGTAAAAGACATTAGGAGCGCATACAACAGAACAAATATAGTAGTTGGACCAAAAAATAGTATCTTGTACCATTGACAATTAAAGAAAACAACCCAAGATTTGCAAATGATAATTGGCAGTCAATTTGACATTTCACATGTACCACATAATAAGTTTGTGACATGAGTTTCTCAGTTATGGCAAAGCAATTTTCTTCCAACCCTTGTTGAACAAGCTTCTCCTGAAATCCCTTGCTTCCTTAGATGCCTTGTATAAGGTAGAGTTTCTAACAAAAGTCAAAAGTGGTGTCTTCTGATAAATCCACAAACAAAACTAAAGGTTTCTGCTCAAGATAAAAAGCAACAACCAGGCATAATAAGTGATTATTCTTATGTCCAAACAAACTCGTAGGAATGGTCAATCAATATTATGAAAAGAGTATGGATATAGAGTCATAAAGGAATATGTCACTAATAATCATAGGTAACAAAGTAGAAAAAGAATGTGTGTGTTTTTGTTGTGTTTTGTTTTTGTTTTTTTTTTTTTTTGTGCGTGTTTTTGTTGTTTTTTTTGTGTTTTGTGTTTTTGTTGTTTTTTTGTGTGTTCTGTGTTGTTTTGTTGTTTTTGTGTTTTTTTGTGTGTGTTTTTTTGTATGTGTTTTTTGTTGTTGTTTGTCGTTTGTGTTTTTTTTGTTTTAGGCATGCTCTTTGAGTGTGTCGAAGAGGGCAGGCCAGGTGCGAGCCTTGGGCGTCTTTTGGCGGAATAGATACCCCTGCCTCCTTGGGTCTTATTACCCAAAAGTGGCACACTAAAAGGGGTGTTTTCCACAAACAAAAAAAAAAAAACAAAATAGAAAAAGAAGTCATCTATGTTTGCTGAAAACCAGTAATGTAATCCTGAATTTGTACTCAACAAGGCATCAAAAGCTAAAATGGCCCTCAATCTTCACCTAATCTGAGCAAAATAGCAAATAAATTGGCCTGTACCCAACACAATTTTTCATGAGAAAATGGTGAGAATTCAGCAGTTTTTTGGAGAGAAAATCACCAAAAAACAGCAATTTCTCAAGTCCAAGAAAATGCTGCAATTTTCTCAAAGCCTTGAGAAGAACGATATGATATCTTGACTTGGGGTCGATCTTAGTGAAGTATCAAGCCCCTGAAGCTGATCCAAAAGATCAACAATGCAAGATGGCCAACAATTGTTCTTCACCAACATCTTGTTCTTTATCGATATCTTGTTCAACACTATAATCGATCCACAACTGCCATGTACCATCCTTCTTTAGTGCCAGAACAATGAGACTACTGCAAGGAGAAAAGCTTACTCTGATCTTGCCTCAATCAATCAGATTTTGAATCTATCAATGAGTTTTATTGTTTTCCTAGACAGACCAATAGTACAATGGACCATTGGTGAGAGGTGATCGAAGGACTACATCAATTTGATGCTTGATTGAGCAATGAAGTGGCACTCCTTATGGATCCTAGAAAACATCTACGTACGGCTGAAGCAATGTGTCCATATATTGGAATTGCCCCGGATTGATTGTTGGTGGTGCTACAAGGGAAATATTATTTGCACCATGGGGTTCTAATCGAACCATGAGGAGGACAAACCTTTGAGCATGCAAAATTAATTTCTTACTTTCCTTTAAAAAAACAAGAATTACCTTTTTCTAAGGAAGGCACTTTAGTATGGTAGGTCATCCCTTTAAAGCACATTGACCATTGTTATGGACAAGCTTGGTAAGTCACCTAGCAATCAAAAAGATAAGGCCTTCCAAGTAGGACATTACAGATGCCCAAAGGTGCTACGTCACAAGTGATAGTGTCACACATTGGTGTTATGCCAACTTGAAAGTGCATTGGTATCAAACCTCCATTCCTTTTAATATATGAAGCTAGCCAAGGGAGTAAAGGATATAGATGCTTTGAGTTTTGGAAGCCAAGTCATTTAACAATGTCTTGTGCGATGATGTTATTTTGACTTCCAATATCAACGATGATATGAAGGGATTTGCAATTCACCCAACAACAAGTATGGAACAAATGCCCCCTTTCTTCAAAAACATCAACGATTGAGGTCTTGCCAACTCTCAAAGAATAGGTGACCCAATATGACGTCTACCTTATCTTCATTTTTGGCATTGACACACAATCATTGACTTCTAGTTATACCAACAAATACTTATTGATGAGCTCTATAGTCAACATCACTATGAATGTGAATATTATGGTGGTTAGAACACTTAGCTTTTGTTTGCCTTTGTCCTATGTCATAGGTATACATTTTGGCTTGTATGGCATCACAAGGTCCTTTGGTTGTGGCACCATAGGTGCAAATGCAAAGCATGTCTTCAGATTTAGCACCGGCAATGTCTTACACATTGTGGATGTAGGACCTTTTCACTTTGCTCTTCCAATTTGGTCACAACATGGAATGCTTGCGCCAATGAGTCAACAAGAAGAAACTCCATCTCTAAGCGAATGTAATAGGGAAGATCACTGACGAATTTGAGAACTTGTTGCTTCTTGTCAATAGCAATATGAAGGAAACTAAGAAGATATTGAACTCATTAGTATATTGTTGGACAAATTGATCTTGACAATAGTGTCACTAGTAGAAACTTATGAACTTGTCCTCGTAATGATAGAAAGGGTAAAACCTAGCACAAACCAATTTGACAAATGTTGTCCAAGTGTCAACAGGGTCTCTATCATCTACAAGCCTCTTACCCATGCCTTTCCACTAAGAAATAACTGATTTGGACCTTTTCCAGTCTGCAAAAGCAATCCCGTCAATGTTTGAGAAATGATTTCCAAAAAATTATACTTCTAGTAGTTGGAGCTAGGTATCCAACTCTTCAACATTGACCCAATATGAGAAGACAAGAATGTCAATGTTGGTCTGCACCTTGAGCAAATTATGGATCTGGAAGGTTGTAGGGTTGGCAACATCAAACAATGCTCCAATGTTGATCATGAGATCTCGAAACTACCCAAACAAAGTTTTCCTCCAAGTTGTCTTGGTTGAGCTTCTTGCCATTCTAGGGCTTGGTCTTTGTTGAAGATGACTTCATCTCGGATATTTCTTTACAAATGCGGCATTCTTCAAGTACTTAGATATGGAACATGGCATGACACCTTTCTTCTGATAGCATAAGCATGTATGGGTGGACATCCAACAATGGAACGAATTGGAGGCTCTCCTCTTGGCAAGAACCATTGTAAAAAAATTAAAACAAGATGCAAAAGATTAACAAGAGAAATCAAACTTGCTCAGTTACCAATTGATCCATGTTGCAACGACCCACGTGGTGGTAGGTAGGATAACTCCCCTAAACCAGCTTGTGGCACCAAGTGAGTTATCATTCAAAATTGTGCAACAAAACAAGACATAACAGATACTCTCTCTAAGCAATGAGGAAACTTTGTCTATAGTGAATTGGAGTATACAAGACTCATGTACTAGAATTAGCAACAATACTTATGCTAGATTAAATGAGATGTGGCATGCACAATGCACTTACATACTTTGTTCCTATGCAGTGGAAGATACATCAAATAAAAGGCTTATTCTTAGAAATTAATACATTATTTGGAATTATGTAGTCATTTGATATTTGTAATTATTGGGCGATATATAAATTATTCTCCCATATGGAAAATAAAATAGACACATCTCCCATAAGATTGTGAGGAGATAAAAAGACAATTGAAGGTGAAATGCCAAGAGCTGCAAAATATTGAAGAGTCTCCCAAATGTGAAGAGCATGATGTATAAAATTATATGCATGCAACAAATTATGGCTTGCGAAGTGGGGCAAAGTGTATGAATATTGTGTGAATAATATGATAAATATATTTGTGATACATCTTTGTGTTTAATATTATTCTGGCACAATAGTCTTGTAAATTTCATTGCTTGTCTTCCCCCATATCCAACACTTACAGTATGGCAAGGTCAACAAATTTCATTGCTTGTCTTACCCATATCCAACACTTATAATATGGCAAGGACAACAAGATTTGCAAGACAAAGAGACCAAGAGATCAAAAGACGAAGTTGTAATAAACTAGAGTCCTAGTCTATATACATGATGGCAATTACAATGCATTTGGAAGGGGAAACAATTTAGCTTCCAACTAATCAAGTAGCAGTTTCAGTAAATAGCAATAGAACCATTTGTTTGCTCCTTTAGAGTTGGTGCCAATTACCAAAGAGACTGATGGTAAGACTGAACAGCTATAGGTTTGTCTCTAATGCTTGACCCTTGAAAAATTCTCTATGTATATTTTTGTGTCTATTGATGACACAAGTCCTTGGCACCATATTTCTTTCTATGGATATGTCGATGCCATGGTAGAGATGATGCCACAATGGCAAAGGCATTGAAGCTGACATTAATGCCACAAGTGGAGTTGGCACCATGAATAGGTATGGTACCATAAGATGTTTTGGCATTAACCTATCGAGTCATAAGTTCTTATGGCCACCAAGGTCTCATGGTTGGCATCGTTTTGGGGTTACAATCTTTGAGGACTTGAGCAACCCCTACTTTGCTTAGGTCACAATGCACACATTGTTGATAAGCATGCCTAGATGATGTTGTAGGCCAAAAGATGTGGTACCTAATTAGTTTCTATAAGTGGAGGTTGGAAGAGTGCAACCATCTGACCTATCTATCTACTAGCATACTCACAAAAAAGTACCTCTCAACACAACCATATACAATTCATCCTAATTATTGTATCATTTATTTCCAACTCAACATAACAAAGCATATTAACTTGTTTGGCTCATGCGGAACAACCTTTTTATCTACATCTACCCCCTCCTTTAGATTTGTTGGTGTCCTCATTGACAGACCATCTAATTCACCAAGTGGGATAGATACTTATCGTCCTCTTTCTGCTTCTTCACATTCCATATGGCCTCCATAAATATGGACTTTGCAATCATTGGAGTAACTCCTTTGTCACTTTATAATTCGTAAATTGATCCATGTTCTCTAGTAGTAGCGGTTCAACCAACTTTTTTATTCTTGGCCTCTTGTGGCTAGCATTAGTACAAGTTCCAGGGGTAATACCTCTTAACATCTATGTTAGGGGTCAAGGGTGTGAGAACTATCTTGCGAAGTCGATGGTTAGTGCTCACATGGGGAATGGAATGATGCCCCAAGGGCCTCCAACCCACCTAACGTTTTCAATTGGCTTGTTGACCTTTTAAAGGTTTATAATGTAGTTGTTCGACCCCAAACAACTCTATGAAATTTCAGTTGTCGACTTCTTGGCAATTAAGGTCGTCGGCAATAGTCTTTAGACAACACCCACTCAACCCACTTAGATGGTCTGCCCCCAATGACCCATCCAAACAGCCTCCTTCAAATGGTATACCTTGGTTGGTCTAATTTGTCTTTCAAATGGCAGGTTCACTGATGACATATTCCCAAATGTTGGCACTCATATCTTGGTAGCAATCTCCCGTAATGCAGAAGTAACTCTTGAATTAGTATAAGATCTCAAACAACAATTTCTCACTTCAATCCCCAATTGGTATAGTTGGAAATTTGAATAGCATCCACCCTAACAACATGCATCATCTTGGGATTGATGGTATGCTCTGTTTGTTAGATGACATGGGCAACATACATCATTTGTTTTCCTCCAAGATGGTATAAATTCCTCTGACAACATTCACAAGTCAGATGGCTTGCTTTTCCAATTGATGGCAATCACCTACATCTAATAGATGGATCGCATCTCATCTCATCCTAAAGGCATGCATAATGATGATTAATTGTTCTAGACGACATTTGTCTTTATGTTTTATATGGCCTCCCCCAAAGGCCCACAACATACACTCAACTTAATCCCTTAAGGGCAACAAGTATGATGAGACTAATGGCATCCCTTTACTCTCATTTCACATTGCTACACTAGGCAACATACTATCTTCCCCTTGTACTAGGCATGGGTCCCTCCAAGACCTAGACAACACTCACTAGGCCTAATATTTTATTGATGACGATTTAAGCTTGTCTTTTACTTGCAACAAGTTGACTCATCACTTGCTTAACAACATGATAGGCTACCTCGTCCTTGATATTGTTAGGACCCTATCCTAACATTATTGTGTAAATGTGTATGTGGCACCTTGGGTGCCTATTCCATATGGACCCATGAGATGTAAGCATTACTTATTGCAAGGAGTTTATAAAATATATAATTGTTTCATTACAAGCTTGGGCCCCCCACTTACACGTGGACCGACCCTTCAGCATTAGGGTTAGGGTTGACAATAGTCTATTTAAAGGCAAGAGCCAAATTGAATTATATTAAGTCATTTTATAATATTGTAATGGAGCCCTGATTCCAAGGAGGTTGCCCCCTCGAAGAGGCCTACGATTTTGTATTGCAAATTATGTTTCTAATTAATAAAGTTGTTGCATTTCCATTCTATATTGCAATATTGTTATTTTAGTTCCTGTTTTTCTATTAATTATTGCAATATTTATGTGGATGTGCTTATTTTATTTAGAAGGTTCCTAACAAGTGGTATCAAAGCAATTTCCGAGGCCATGTTCTGTTGTAGTCGCAACAATTATTGTCCTATCATCCAGTCCTTGTAGGTATACTTTTCCCTTCCTTCTCCTTTTTGCTAAAATACCCTACAAAAAATAGCACAATTTTTTTTTTCTATTTTTAATGGAATAGATTAGAAACACTGTGTCAAAGGTTTTAAAATCTCATGGAGTTGTCGTTATTGATTAATCTAGATTGCTCATAAAGCATCTAGTAAAGTAAGGGATGATCAGACTCCAATACCCAGGCCTTAAACAGCATTTGTATACGGCGACAAGCTCCCACATACCCTCGGGTATATAAGGAGACCCACCTAGCATTAGGAGAAACCTTCGACCTAGGAACATATCGACCATTTGAGTTTTGTGGTGCATAGGTAAACAACATACCAAGAAGTTACTCTCATAGTACACTCGGAAACGAATAGTGTGGTTACAGGTACGACGGAACCCTCCATAGTTAGAGCTCTGAGATATTGGGTCAGCCACTACACACGACCTAGAGAGTATACCAGAGAGCCCACGAAACCAAACACAACACTCGTATACGGCGGCAAGCTCCCACGTACCCTCAAGTATATAGGGAGACCCACCTAACATTAGGAGAAACCTTCAACCCTTGGAACATATCGACCATTTGAGTTTTGTGGTGCATAGGAAAACAACATACCAGGAAGTTACTCTCATAGTACACTCAGAAACGGATAGTGAGGCTACAAGTACAATGGAACCCTCCATAGTTAAAGCTCTGAGATATTGGGTCGGCCACTACTCACAACCTAGAGAGTATATTAGAGAGCCTACGGAACCAAAACACATTGTGGCTTATATTGTCCCAATTAAATTGTGTCACTTAACTTTCAACCCTATCTAGACCAAAATCCACACTTTAGCGTACTAAGAAGGCGGTTCCCATCACAGATGGACGGTACAGTAACAGATAGCGGCAGTTGTCAGTCTAATAGTGTAGTCTAAACAGTTGGTAACAATAGGGTGTAGTAATAGTCAATGGCAAAGAACAAGCAATTGTCAGGTGGCAGTCTGTCAGTGCATAAACACCCTATGTAATCGTTAAAACACCAAGTGTAGAAAACACCTTATCTGGCCATTAAAACACTTGCTCAAAAAGGTCTAGGATGCCAAAAAAAACATCATTTTGAGGTATAGCCCATTGCGATCATCTTTTCAAGCTGATCATTTTGGTATATAGCACCCATAAGCTTTTTTTGGAAACAAAAAAATCATCATTTTGGGGTATAGTCCATTTCGATCGATTTTTCAAGTTGGTCGTTTTGGTATATATCACCCATAAGTGTTTCTAGGTCTCCTAGGATACCAAAAAATGGCCAAAGCTACCAAAGGAGCCCATACAGAAGACCTAAGTAATCAAGTGAGTAACATGAGTAACACATTGAGTCAAGTAACTACACAATTATAGAAATTAAATCAAAACATGCATTATTTGTCACAACAACAACAAATAACTACAAGCAAACTAAATGACATTGAGGGCCCCCTAGAAGGCATAGATCATGTATATAACCACCTGGGCAACAAGAGCTTAGATTCGAAGGCAAGCAGTTCAGAAGGAAGAACACACAATCTCTTTGCCAATAATAGCACATATAAGATGCCCAAATTAGATTTCCAAAATTTGATGAACAGGACCCCAACGATTGGTTTTGTCCGGCAAAATAGTATTTTACTCTTCATGAAGTTCTCCAAGGCCTACAGCTTACAATAGTGTCCTTCAACTTTGAAGCTTAGGAACTTCAATGATAGTAGTGGGAAAAGAATATGCATCCAGATCTTTCTTGGGAGGAATTTGAAGACCATTTACTCACTTGATTCGGACCCAGTGAATATGAGGATTTCACAGGAGCTCTCACCAAATTGAAACAAACCACAACGGTCCGAGACTATTAAACGCAGTTTGAGAAATTGGAAAACTGCACAAAAGGCTTAAGTGATGAATTTTTCAAAAGTTGTTTCATTAGCGGCCTCAAGGAAGATATTCAATCTGAGGTACGGATGTTCAAACCAAACACCATAACACAAGCAGTAGGGTTGGCCACATTAGCGGAAAATAAATTTGTTGCTCAAAGACGCACATTCAAATTTTCACAAGCTCAACCCCCACCTCCATCTTGACCTGCAGTGAACCCTACCAATAAATCACCTACAATCAAGCACCTGACTAGAGAAAAAATGGAGGCTTGTACGGCGCAAGGATTGTGCTATAACTACGATGAAAAAGATTCCCCAAGGCACCAATGTGTACGGCAGAAATTGTATTTGCTTGATGTGAGCGAATCTGCAACTGGCAAGTCGCAAGTGTAGACAGGCAATGTGATATGTCTGAATTTAGTAAATCAATTTTGGTATTTTGTGTTGTTATAGAGTGGCAATATAATATTGTACATAATAATAAAGTGATGTTAAGACATGTATGTCAACAAACTCATAAGTCATAAGCTAGTTTGTCCTGTAGTGGGAAATGTCATGTAAATGCAAGATTAAATGCATATGAAATGTAATTTAGGGAAATGATGAGGTGTTAGGTAGTTGGAGGGTGTAACTAATTTTTGGGTGTATAAATAAGCCCTCCCCTCATTCATTCAGGGATTAATAGCATGTTGGTGGATTGTTGGATAGGCATAGGTACGTAAGGAGAGAATGTTGGTGCATATGTGCGTAGGGCATGATGCAGTCAATCTATGGATGCAGTCATGAAGGGGTTTCTGCACTAGGGTTGCAGATTGTAATGTTGTACTGTATATGCCATTGTTAATATTAATCTGCTTGTATTTATTTGTCATCTGCCATTGCTGCTGCTATTGCTGGTTCTGTGCATTGTTTTTGTGTATTATTATTGCTAATGACTGCAGATCTGTAGAATTATTTAAGTAGAAATGGAATTGTGTGTAAGCATGTTAAATTTCATTTCTACACAAAGAAGAAGAGGAAGCACATCAGGAAGAAGAGCAAACAAAAGAACCCAAAGTTCCAGAGGAACCATAGCCTGAAATTTGCATACACACTCTAGCTAGAATATCCACCCCCAAACCCATGAAGGTGGTGGGATACTTCAAGGGCCAACAAATCATAGTACTCATCGATTTGGGAAGTACACACAATTTTATTGATCCTTGAGTGGTCAAACGAGCAAATTTTCCATAAATTCATGTAATTCTTTTGAGGTCATGATAGCCAATGGGAGGACCTTTCCATTTAAAGTTGAACTGTCACAATGCAGATGGAAGAATACAATATCAAGACATGTTTGCCCTACCTTTGGGAGGATGTGATGTGATGTTGGGAACACAATGGCTTTGACCTTTGAGTCCGATAGCTTGGGATTCTTCTAAGCTTTGGATGCAATTCACCCAGCAACGAACACAATATACTCTCCAAGGAATAACCCTAAAGACTACTCAGATTATCTCGTCATCGGATGGAAAAACGCTTGAAGAAATCATCTCATGGAGTGGTAGCACAGTTGTTTGCAATACAAGGCCAAACTACCTAGGATACAGTACAACCATCAGGGTTATGACTCATACTGGATAAGCATGCATCCGTCTTTACTGAACCAAAGGGTCTTCCACCTCAACACTCTCATGATCATGCAAACCAACTTATACTGGCAGTGTATCACCTAACATTCGCCCTTACAGATACCCATATGTACAAAAATTTGAGATTGAAAAAACGGTGCAAAAGCTATTAGCGACAAGGGTTATAAGGCCAAGTGTCATCCCTTATTCTTATCCAATGTTGTTGGTTCGTAAAAAATATGGATCTTGGCGGTTATGCGTGGATTTCGACGAGCTCAATAAGATCACCATCAAGGGAAAATTTCCTATTCCTGTTATTGATGAGTTGTTGGATGAGCTCCATGGTGCTCAATTATTCTCCAAGTTGGATACGCACTTTGGGTATCATCAAATTAGAATAAAAGAAGACATTCCCAAAACGGATTCAAACTCACAAAGGTCATTATGAATTCCTAGTCATGCCCTTTGGTCTCATTAACGCACCTTCTACCTTCCAGACTCTTATGAATGTTGCTATCTTTCACCCCTTTCTACGCAAATTCATATTAGTCTTCTTTGATGGCATCCTCATTTATAGTCGCCCTTGGGAAGAGCATTTGCAATATTTAGACTAAACCTTACAACTCCTAAAAGAACATCAACTATGTGCTAAGCAGTCCAAATGTTCCTTTGGGATGCAAGAAGTGGAGTACTTGGGCCACATGGTTTCAAGGGAAGGGATTAAGGTGGACCCAAAGAAAATCATAGCTATCCAAGAGCAGCCAAAAGCCCATACTCTCAAATGTCTTCAAGGTTTCCTATGTCTTAGAGGTTACTATTGAGAGTTTGTCCAAAATCATGGGAAGATCACAGCTCCTTTGACAGCTATCTTGGAAAAGAACTCGTTTGTATGCATGGACCGAGCATTCCTGAACCTTAAGCAAGTCCTATTAACTACACCTGTGTTGGCAATGCCTAATTTCTCCAAACCCTTTGTGATAGAAAGTAATGCTTTAGATAGTGGAATTGGTGCAATGTTGATGCACGAGGGACAATCATTGGCCTTTACAAGCAAAGCACTGTCAAAGAGAAACTTGGTGAAATCAACCTATAAGAAGTAGATGATGGCAATTTTACGCGTTGCACTAGTGACCTTACCCTATTGGGCAATATTTTTCAATTAAAACAAATCATCAAAGTCTAAAATATTTTTTAGAATAACAGGTCTCCACACTAGAACAGCAGAGGTGGGTCTCCCAACTACTAGGGTACGATTATGATATTATTTATAAGAAGGTCAAGGAGAATGTAGTGGTTGATGCCCTTTCACGCCAAAATGAGGACCAAAGTATGTTGTGTGCAATTTCAACTCCGCTTCCTCAATGGATCCATTAGCTCCAAGATAAAGTAGCTAAAGACTCCACCTTGCAAGCCCTAATTGAACAACTCCAAAATGATCCCTGTTCTCAGCCAAGATATTCATGGGATGAGCAGCAATTGAGATACCAAGGTCGCATGGTTATTCCGCAGAAGTCGCCATTCCATGAATCCATATTGCAAGAAATGCATGCATCCCAAACTGCAGGCCATTCTTATGAGAGGACAAAATGCACTTTATTTTGGGCAGGAATGAAAAAGGATATTCAAACCTTTATGGCTGAATGTGACACTTGTCAACAGATGAAAGCAAAAACTATATGCACTTCGGGTACCTCCAACCTCTTCCGACTACATAAAATGTTTGGACAGTTATATCCATGTATTTTATTGAAGGGCTTCTAAAATCGGGTTGTAAAACACTCATTCTTGTGGTGGTGGATCATCTATCGAAGTATGCTTATTTCAACTCCCTAACCCATCCCTAGAAGGCCTCCACAGTTGCCCATATAATTTTAGATTCCATTTTCGTCTACATGGCATATGCCACAATCCATTGTTTCCAACCCACCTTTACTAGTCATTTTTGACAAGAACTATTTAAATTGCAAGGCACAAAACTAAAAATGAGCTTGGCCTACCATCCTCACATAGACAACCAAATAGAGATTGTTAACAAGTGCCAGGAGACATACCTTTGCTTTGCATCAAAACATACGAGGGACAATCATTGGCCTTTACAAGCAAAGCACTGTCAAAGAGAAACTTGGTAAAATCAACCTATAAGAAGTAGATGATGGTAATTTTACACGTCGTCAATCACTAGCGACCTTACCTTATTGGGCAACATTTTTCAATTAAAACAAATCATCAAAGTCTAAAATATTTTTTAGAGCAACGGGTCTCCACACTAGAACAACAGAGGTGGGTCTCCAAACTACTAGGGTACGATTATGAAATTATTTATAAAAAGGTCAAGGAGAATGTAGTGGTTGATGCCCTTTCACGCCAATATGAGGACCAAAGTATGTTGTGTGCAATTTCAACTCCGCTTCCTCAATGGATCCATTAGCTCCAAGATAAAGTAGCTAAAGACTCCACCTTGCAAGCCCTAATTCAACAACTCCAAAATGATCCCAGTTCTCAGCCAAGACATTCATGGGATAAGCAGCAATTGAGATACCAAGGTCGCTTGGTTATTCCGGAGAAGTCGCCATTCCATGAATCCATATTGCAAGAAATGCATGCATCCCAAACTGCAGGCCATTCTTATGAGAGGACAAAATGCACTTTATTTTGGGCAGGAATGAAAAAGGATATTCAAACCTTTGTGGCTGAATGTGAGACTTTTCAACAGATGAAAGCGAAAACTATATGCACTTCGGGTACCTCCAACCTCTTCCGACTACATAAAATGTTTGGGCAGTTATCTCCATGTATTTTATTGAAGGGCTTCTAAAATCGGGTTGTAAAACACTCATTCTTGTGGTGGTGGATCGTCTATCGAAGTATGCTTATTTCAACTCCCTAACCCATCCCTAGAAGGCCTCCACGGTTGCCCAGATAATTTTAGATTCCATTTTCGTCTACATGGCATATGCCACAATCCATTGTTTCCAACCCACCTTTACTAGTCATTTTTGACAAGAACTATTTAAATTGCAAGGCACAAAACTAAAAATGAGCTTGGCCTACCATCCTCACATAGACAACCAAATAGAGATTGTTAACAAGTGCCTGGAGACATAACTTTGCTTTGCATCAAAACATCCTACTCAGTGGGCCAAATGGCTTCCCTTGGCAGAATGGTGGTACAACACTTCTTATCATACCGCTACCAAGATGACACCATTTGAAGCGATTTATGGACATCCTCCTCCATCACTTTCCTCATATATCCCAGGTAGCTCCAAGGTCCAAGCGATAGATTCCACTCTTTGCGAGCGTGCACTACTCCACCAACTCAAGGAGAATTTGGAGATGGCTCATAACCGTATGCGTTATCAGGCTAATCAATATCGTACGGAATGCAATTTTAATGTAGGGGACATGGTCTTTCTTTGCTACAACCATACAAGCAGTCATCACTGCAACTTCGTGGTCATCAAAAACTTGTCACAAAATTCTATGGACCCTATCAAGTATTACAGTGGATTGGCTCAGTTGCCTACAAGCTCAACTTGCCGCCATCTTCCAAGATACATCCAGTTTTTCATGTCTCCTTGAAAAAGGTTCTTGGTAGTCAGCTATAGGTCAAGTCAACACTTCTACAATTGGATGAGGATGGATTAGTCATATTAGAGCCCGAGTGTGTTCTGGATTGACAGACGCATGCACTCCACAATCGAACCATCACTAAACTTTTAGTACAATGGCAGGGATTACAACCAGAAGATGCCACGTGAGAATCGCTACATCAGCTCCAGCAACAGTTTCCTCATCTCAAGCTTTGAGGACAAAGCTTTTTGAAGGGGAAGGGCATGTTAGGACCCTATCCTAACATTATTATGTAAATGTGTATGTGGCACCTTGGCGCCTATTGCATATGGGCACATGATATGTAGGCGTTACTTATTGCAAGAAGGAGTCAATAAAAGATGTAATTGTTTCTTTACTAGAAGTTACAAGCTCAGGCCCCCCACTTGCACATGGACCAACCCTTGAGCATTAGGGTTAGGGTTGACAATAGTTTATAAAAAGGCAGGAGCCAAATTGAAATGTATCAAGTCATTTTCTAATATTGCAACGATGCTCTGCTTCCAAGGATGTTGCCCCTTTGAAGAGGCCTACGATTTTGTATTGCGAATTTTGTTTCTGATTAATAAAGCTACTGCATTTCCATTTTGTATTGCAATATTGTTATTTCAGTTCCTAATTTTTTGTTAATTATTGCAATATTTGTGTGGATGTGCTTATTTTAATTGGAAGGTTCCTAACAAATATCGTGTCGGATTCACAGGTAAGCAAGCCCCCAAGCCTAGTTGGCTGCCTTGCTTACCTAAACAATGTTCCTCGCTTAACAGAGGAGATATATATTGCTGACAACACATCATTCTTTATTTTTGTTCACCAATCAAATGACATTCCTCTTCTCCAAAACAATACTTGGGATCATTCAAATTGCATTCAAACTTACCGCTTGGCTAGCACTCTTCTTTGTCTAAACAATGTCCTTTATTCGAACTACTTCCTTCCTCAATCAAGTGGCTTGCATCCTTAGTCAAACAACACCCTTTCTTGTCCATATAGCATCCTTCTTCTCACCTGAACAACCTCTTAGCAAGCAACTCCCTATCTAACAATGCATTCCCTCATATTTTGGCAAGCAACCTTTGTCCTTTGATACACAACACACAAGCTCAAGTTGACTGCACTAATGCTCAAGTAGATAACACTCAACCTCAAGCAAACAACACTCTTCCTTGTGCTCAAAGAAACTTCTTTGTAGACAACCTTCATCCTCATGTGTTGAATGACTAACATGCCTCAAACTATGTACACTTGGACTGTACTTTTTCAGACTGCACGCTTCGGAAATTGAAACACTTATTTCTTCTAATTTTTGCTCTTATTTGAATGTGTCTCTTTCTTGTTCGTCTTTGTCTTCACCAACAATTGAGAGTGAGTTGCTAGTTTCACCCTTGTTATGGTTGTGACCATCATCAATCTCCAAACAAAGAAACCCCTAAGCAAAAATTTCAGATTTTCCAAGGTCCACAACACGTCTTTCTCCATTCTAATTTGGAGATAGATGCCTCCAATGTTGTCTCCATCAACGTCTAAAAAACTCTCTTTTGTGTTAGTTTCTCATCCACCACAACTCATTGCATCTTCACTTTTAGTGTGTTGGATTGAGATATTGCTTTTGCTTCACTTTTGTATGGGTAAGAGCCATGGTATGGTCCACCTCCTCTTTTATTTCAATCATGTTTATGTGTGCATTGCCTTTTGTCACTTGCATATGGCAACGACTTCATCATGATTCCCAAGCCCACACAATCTACATATTATTTGTCCATTTGTCACATGCTATTTTTACATTCTCACATGAAGTGCCCTCATACCCTCATAGCTGACATATGGGTTATTAAACAATCAATTAGCCATTCACATCATATACAATTCAGCCACCACCACCTCCTTGGTTTAGGTTTGGGTTTCTTCTTGTTCCTTGTTATGTTGATATCCTCTACTCATTGTGCCTTCTTTCAAATTGGTGGATGCATTCTTTGCCTTTATTCTCATCACTCATGCTAAAAAGTGTCAAAATGTGTTCTCTTTCACTTTTGGCCACCACAAACATTACACCTATGTTTTACTATTGTATTGACCCAAGGGCCCTTTTAACCTTGCCAGGTGATCCATGTATTATATCCTCATCCAATAA
This sequence comes from Wollemia nobilis, assembly GCA_028583015.1. Classification (NCBI taxonomy): domain Eukaryota; kingdom Viridiplantae; phylum Streptophyta; class Pinopsida; order Araucariales; family Araucariaceae; genus Wollemia; species Wollemia nobilis. Next base: position 350,853 of record JAQPPZ010015694.1, read on the forward strand.
CATGTTGATTTGACAATTATTGGCATTAGTGCCTTTGAATCTTGGATTGTATTTATACTCCCACTCGCATATTTGTATATTACTTGGAGATATTTTCATTATTAGTGAATTATTTTGGTGTCTAAAGGCAACATATCAAATCTTTCATGTTCCTTTTCTTTCCTTGTTTTGAATTTGTATGGTGTTTATTCTGTTCATTCCTCTATTCATATTGTAAATTTCTATATGGTATCAAAGTATGTGTGAATCTCCATCACTTGATCCAAGATATCAATACATGGCTCTTTTGTGGTGTCGCTTCATTTCAAATTGTATTCCAAAGATTGTAATTACATGGTATCAGATCAACATCGCTACAGTTTTTTCATAGCCCAAATTTTCCTCAGTCATCATTTGAGTTGTTTATTTTACAAAGTATTCTTTCCTCCAAATTTATCTCTCTTTTCTTTTAAATACACTCTACTTTAGAATAATGGAGTTTGTAGTATATTGGATGTTGTTACAGCCCTCGTATTTCCTAGACCCTTAAGGGAAATTAAAAAACACTTTAAATACCAAGAAAATTTGCTGTCTAGCATTATTAGTAAGAAATTCAATTATTACTTCAAATATGTCTACTATTAAATGTAATTTATTTTATAATTTGTATTTTTTTATTTTCAAATATTGTTTAAAGCTGCCCCTCTCTCATCCCCTTTTCCCTAGGACATGGGGATTACTTTCATCTGCTCATAATGTTCCTTATGACAAAGACTTTGTAGTAGGTTGGACACTATTTTTTCTTATGATTATATGCAATTGAAATGGGTCCCACCCATATTACATCATGACTACATTATTATGGTATTACAATAAATCATATTCTCATGGCACCCATGGGAATTGAACCTTGGTGAGATCTTTGCGAGCCAAACTAATCGGACTTCAATCCCATAGGCATAGTAACTTGGACACTGGTACAGACCCAGTTTTTGGGACTAAAAATTAATTCCCCCATAATCTTAATTAGTACACCATGTACTTGGAGTCATAAATTAAAGTCTACATTAGGATGAAAAGGGCTAAATCATCCAATGACCTGGCAGGCTCAATATCAAGACTGGAACAACTGAATCTATGACGTGGACTCAAAAAAAGGACAATGTACATGGTACTCCCCTTTTGAAATTTTACAAGTCAGAAATGAGAAATCCCTTCAGAGCACAAGAAAAGGAAATCTTTTCCTTCCCTCCACACAAGGCCTCCTTACAGATACACTTCCAAAAGTCTTATTTAAGAATGCAATACATATGCAAGAGAATATTGTGTCGCTGTATAAAATGTTCTCCATTCGCTGGTAGCAGAGCAATTGAAGGCTGCAAGCTGGGATACCATGCCAACTCTGCTACTGTATCAGGGATATTAGACATCTGAACAGCAAATTGTCAGGCTATCAGGCTGCATCACACCCACGTTTAAGATTCACTAATCTGGAAGCTAATTCTCAAGTTTCAATTTGGAATATGATTCGGATAGAGATACGAGGCATTTTTAGGGTGGTAAATTGATTTCTATTTTTGTATAAGTTGTTATTTTGTCTGCATCACCTATGTTTGTCCTTTGCCTGTGACCAGCTGTCATGCATTTTGTGTTTTCAACAGTAACGGTATTGGTTAAAATTCACTTTGGGACAGATGGAAGTACTGTGTTTTCACAATAACTTTGCTTTTTAAATTAACAAAACAGGCATAAACTTTCGGCCGATTATACTGAGAATGGTGACGAGGTTGAGAAGTAAGATATATTTGGATACACATTGATCATATTAGCTCTGACTGGCAATCAAATGGTGGGAACTTAATCGGTTACTTGGGTTCAATCTTGCCGAGTAATACATACATAATTTTCAAGCAGTTGTAATACCGCTACATGATTATGGGGCTTGTCTCAATCCCAAATTTAAAAAACTCCGAGTGGCCAGCAGTCTGATATAATAAATGAGTTGCAGATGGTGATTATCACACTGCTTCTCTTGTGTTTTCCATGCTGTTTCTCATTGATATAACTCAATTCTCTCTTGCTGAAATGTTCTGCTCTACCTAGAAACTGATGTGACTGGGTACATAATGCTGGGCATGCTCGATGCGATCAGCAGCTCACATATACAGTATTATGCACTTAAAAGAGAACTGGTGAATTAGATGCCAACTGGCATTTATCTCAACTTCCACTTTTATGTTGAGTTTACAATACGATTGCTAATAGCATGCTCCCATGGAGGGACTTACAGAATATATTTTGGCGAACCAAATGGTACAAGGCAATCTGGGACTTACAGAATATATTTTGCGAACCAAATGGTACAAGGCAATCTTTGTTAACTCTGCAACTGATAATTTGAAATCTTTTCAGAATAAGTACTATTTACGAAGAAATATTGAAGCCGCCTGGCAAGATGGGAAGCTAAAGATATGCAGCCACTACTCAACTGCTTTCATATTGGCCGGTGAGATACAAATGGCCAGAATTTCTATGAAAATCTATCGTAACCCAGCTCCGAAAAACTCTCGTGGGGCCAATTTTGCTGTTTATCTTCCCTAAATCTTCTCGGCTACTTAAAAAGTTTCCTCTGCGATGGTTTAGCGGTCACGACATTGTTAAATGTAATGAAGGGAGACCCGCAGTAATGTGAATAACATTGTTCGGCATTATTCGGCTAAGGAGGAAGACCACAAGGTCTTGACGAGGTGGTGAGAGGTGGTGAGTGGTGAGTGGCAAATGGTGAATGTAAAACTCACTGTGAAGAGGTTAAAAGTTCGAGTTCCCGGCGTCCTCCTGGTCTCTCCATATGTCATAAAAATAAAAAATAAAAAATAAAAAAATGAATTGGTTCTTTGGGTGCTTAACATCACCGAAAATATAAAACGAACAGAATGGCCCTAAACTGACAAGTGTAAATGAAATTAAGCAACATTTACTGACCGAAAAGAGAAGGAAGGATGAGATGAGGAGTGCAAGGAAGGACGAAACAGCTGCACAGCAGAAGCGACGGAGCATGTGCTGGTTCAGAGAAGCCGGCGGAGGCAAACGCAGAATGAAACGAGGAGCATACAGTAAACCCACGTATGTGAACGCCATTACCATACACGCTGCCACCCCTAAGGGTTTCGACACACTCCATGAAGGTTCCATCCCCTCCTTTCTTTTTTTTTATGTTTTTTTTTTTTTTGTTTTCTCCCTCCCGAATGGGACTACGATCGCCTGTAATACACGGAGCTCCTGCTTCCAGAGATTAATGCGTGCCTGGGCGTTATTTTGTCCGAAATCCAGAGCCGTGCAATAGAACACTGATGCATAATGAATCGAATAATCTCCCTGGGACGTGTGAATTATTTAAAAGAAATATACCAGGGAATCTCTTTAGCGAAATTACCTTAACGCAGGATGGGAGAGGTTTTAAGCTTTTTAGTTAAATTGGCGCGTCAATGTCGGAAAAAGAATGTACGGTGTGTGAACAGAAAAAGGGTGTGTAGTACGGTGATGTGAAGAGAGAAAGGGTGAGTTCTCAAATGAAATGAAAGATTTTAATTACGTCCGTGACACTTAAATCATATTATATGATTTAATATCTTTGAAAAAGTTGTTCCTTTTCTTGTTGATTTGGGTTAGCAATTCTCCAACTTTTTTTTATTTTACTGTCTTCAAATAAAAACCCGTTCAAAAGTGTTTTTTTGTATTTGTCATGGATATCTGAAAAACTCGGCATCTATAGATGAAATGTTCCTCTGTCTCTATTGCCCTTGTGTGGCATAGAGTACATACCCTTTCTTCCCATTGTTCTTTGGGCGTTGTCCATCTCCCTGTTTCACATCTAAGCCTATGAGAGCTAGTCCTTATCTGAGCAATGAGGATTTTTCCGTCCACTTGATTTAGCGCCTATATACGTTTTTTCCTTGTGGTCATACGTTGGGGTAAAATTTGCAATATAATATTGTCTTTTCCTGCTTGCATTTTTCCACATTCCACTTCTAAACTTTTCATTCACATAATTTTTTATGTCTCTGTTGACATTTGGGCATTCATTTATGTTGATTTCCTAGCGTTTCATCCATTTCTGATTTTGTTTCATCCATGTATTCTTTCGCATATGCAACTCTTCGTCCCTAGCTTCCCTAGGCCATTTATCATCTTTCATGTTTTCTGTTTTCTGTTTTTTTCAAATAACATAACAACTTGGTCATAGCAATTGCTTCTAAAAGGAACATTCCAGTTTCAGCTAGAATAATTTCATAAGGGGTTGTGGCCTTAATTTTGAAAAAAATTGTGATTAGATATTTTTGAATTCTTTCTATTTGCCTCCATTTTGCATTTGTTGTGCCACTAGCCCACACCTCGCAACCATACAACAAAATCGATGTAACAAGTAGGCCAAATAAGACCTTGGTGGTCTTCCAGTCCCACAACTCGGCATTCCTACACCTCTTTTGAAGTGCATATAGTGCTCTCCAACCACTTTGAGTTATTTTCATCCTACATGTATTCCAATTAAGTTTGTCATGAAAGTCTATGCCTAGGTATTTGTATTCTACTACTACCTCAAGCGGTTCTCCTGCAAACCGAAATTCAAGTTGTTGCTTCTTCTTTTTTGCTGAAAAAATCATAATTTTTGTTTTGCTCGTGTTCACCTACATCCCAACTTCTTTACAAAAGAGTTCTAGAGCTTGAAGGTGATCTTCTAGATCTTTGGTTGTTTTGGCCACAAGAATTACATCATCTGCATACATGAGGAGTTTTACCACATATTTGGCTAAGTGCACACCCTCTCCCCCAAATTTGTTTATCCATTCTTCTAACTTGTCAATGTACGGCCCAAATAAGGTCGGAGATAGAGGGCAACCTTGTTTGACACCTATGTCACTACTAAAACATTCAGATAACCCTTCTTGTGTTCTGATTCTAGCCTTTACATGCTCATATAGTTTGTGAACTGCTGCATTGTAGTGAATTGGAACCTCTATCTCTTCCATTCTACTCCATAATTTTTTCCTTGGCACTGTGTCAAATGCCTTTTTGAAGTCTACAAAACAACAAAAAGCCTCCTCTTTTTTGTCCCATATTTTTTCCACTGTGTGTTTGAGCGTGATACAGTGATCATTAGTCAAGTGCTTGGGCCTAAAACCTGTTTGCCCCTTTGCTCTCTTTCCCTTTTCTTCTACCCATATGTTGATCCTACGCTCTATCATACTCCCAAACAACTTTGCAAACAACTTTGCAAAGAGAGGGTTGATCATGATAGTTCGATAGTTTGAGGGATTATTTACATCTCCACTTTTAAACAAATGAATGGTCAAGCTAGTTGTCCACTCGGTAGGGAAGCCATTTTGTATGACCTCATTGAAAATTTCTTTGATTTGTGGTGCCAGGATATCTACCCCCCATTTTATATGCTCTGCTTGAAGATTGTCTATGTCACGGGCTTTACCCGTTGCTAACTTTTGTATCCCTTGAATAATGTTTTCAATTGTGAAAAGTTCTTTCTTGACAATGATAGTAGGGGGTGTCTCCTGTTGGTTACTACGTTGATACAGTTGTTTTGAATACTCCAACCATTGATTAACTGTTATGTTATTTTTAGTTTGCGTCATTTTCACGCTTAGTTCCTTACAAAATTTCTTTGGTTCATGTTTCCCTAAGTAAATCAATTATTTCCTCCTTGTTCTAGTGTATTCTTTTTGTTTTGTCCTTACTAGTTTCTCATATGTTTTTTTGTTTGCTCTTGTTTTACCCGTTGGTTCCTTTAGTAATCTTCGCATTTTTTTGCAATCTTCATCGAACCATGGGTTGGTTGGGAAGCTATTCCTTTATTTCTTTTTAGGTTTAGCTCTCTTGCATTTGTTTAGAGCTTCTTGAATAATGTGCATTAACCATTCACTCTTACTATAATCTTTGCTACTATGAGGTAGTTCTTCCCTTTCCTGTAACTTGTATTTTAATACTGCTCTAAAATTATGTTGATTTGTATCATCGAATCCCATATTAAAGTGGAATTGAGGGTCTCACAGCATAATTTTGATAGGAATAAGGAATATTGCTCAAGAGAATTGAGGACTTTGTATCTTTTTGTACCTCTAAATTTTTAAAGGGCTTATACTCCTATCTTTTTGTACCTCTAAATTTTTAAAGGGCTTATACTCCTCTGCACTTTCAAATAAGTATTTTTTCTTTTTCTTTTTTGGAGCTCCTTTGTAAACATGATTTGGAGTGAGGGAGACGTTCGATGGCTTGGGTTGGAACTGATGTTGTCGGCTAGAAGGCACTCAGCAAAGTCAGTCGGTCTACTACCTCTACCCCAAGATAAGGTTAACCTAGAGTCAAGTCAGTCTACTGCCTCTGCCCCAAGACAAAGCTAACCTCCAAGGTTTTGAACTTAGATCTCCTCTTAAGGAGCACCTAGAATTCCCCAATCCTCCCCGTCCTTGAGACTAAATAAGTTGTTTTATTTATAAAGGGTTTGATAAGTGGTATGGGAAGCAGTAGGTTTTTTATTTAAGTGTATAAATATTTGGCCTATTTCTTTTTACAATGTTTTTTCCTATATTTTTATAATTTTATATTTGTATTTTATTTTATTTACAATTTAACATTTTAATATTGTATTATATTCATTTCAATCAATTTACTATACTTTTTTTGAAAATTTTATTTATTTTAATTTAATTTGTTTTGTGAATTTTTTTACCTACTCATGTTATTATTTTTTTACCACTTTAGTGATGTTCTCCAAAAAAACAATTCGTCCAAAATACCTTAGATGTTAAGTAGACATGATCAAGTTATCAACAATTTTATTGTTTTTTTATATGTATGGTTAAAACTTGTGTTCTTGAAGGCTTGAATAACATTGATTTTGATCTCCTATTCATTTCTTCATTCTATCCTTAGGTTTTTAATGATAATTAATAAATCTCTTTTTATCTCTGGATATTTAATTCCTAAACTCTTTGCAATTATGAAGTCTTTTAAGGTTGCTCTAGCCTTTATTTGATTCATTGTGGACCTTCCATACTCGAAGTAGGCTATGATTATCTCTCCTTTACTATTCCTAATGATCCCTCCTCTTATCTCTCCTATGTTTTCTTTGGTAGCCCCATTATAGTTTAACTTGAACCACCCTTGAGTTGGGGGTTTCCACACAAAGTTTCCCTATCTAAGGGTTTTTCTTTGATTTCAATGAAGTGAGACATCTGACCCTTTTCTTAATCAATGTTTGAATCTTGTTATATGATCTTTCTAGTGGTAGACTTTCATTTTTTAAGATTTTGTTGTTGTGTTCCTTTTATATTATCCAACATGTGCTTATGAATAAGTTCCAAGTCCACTTGGAGAGCCTCTCTTTAGTTGGGCTATTCCATTGGTTCCATAATTATTGTATGGTGTTGGGCATAACCCATTCAACTTTATTATCCTTTAGGAACTTACTCCATATTTCTATTGAGTATGAGCACTTCAAGAAGAGGTGGTTCACATATTCCTCCTCTCTATGGCATAGACTATGTTTGCTTGGCCCTTGGAATCCTCTTTTCCTCAGGTTGCTCCATGTTAAAATTTTGTTGTTTAAAGTTAGCCACATAAATACTTGAATTTTAGGGGCACTAAGATTGCTCCATATTGATTTCCATATTTGAATTTTAAGCTCATTTTATTATAGAAGGGTTTAAATAAGTATTTTTTTGAATTTTAAGTATTTTTGGCAAGTAGAAGGGTTTATAAACCACTCAAGTCCCACAATCATTTCAATGTGGAATGTGAAAATTCTAATGTATGTATACACTACTTTAACTAATGACAATTGGGTATGAAAATGGAATGAAATTTCATCATAGAAATATGTTACTAAAATCAAACAATACGAAGAAAGAACATCACAATGAACAAAATAGAAGTTTTTTAACATCCACAACGTCAAAAGTAATCTATAAGGAAACTAAATATTTTTAACCCAAAATTTTTTTATTATAACATTGATTTTTTACTATTGATATTTTCGATAAATTTTCTACTTTATCTAGTTTCTCCTCTTCAAACAAATCCTACAATTATTCCACTCCTAGACTATTTGCATAGCTAGCGCAAATATCATTATTTACCTCATAATCCAAAATAAAATATTTTTATGCCTCAACTAACATAATGTATAAAAGATACATATCCTCACCTCCTAGTCCTCTTTTGGTCTCTTCTATTTGTTTGTTTCATATCCAAACATAGTACCTCAACACTACCTTTGCAAATTTTATTAATTTTAGAAAAGAAATACAATAGCACAAGGTCAAACAATAAAAAGTACCCCAAAATATCAAAATTTGGCTAATTTTGGAAAAGATTTGATTCACTTGCAAAATTTTATCAATTGGCTCAAAGGATCAATTTGCTTGCTTAGAGGTACCAAACAAGACGACTTTTTAAAAAATTATGATTTTCAGTCTCAAAATTGAACCCAAATATTTTTTATTATGATATTGATTTTTTGCAATTGATAATTTTGATAAAATTTCTACTTAATCTGCTTTCCTCTCTTCAAACAAATCACACAATTATATCACTCCTAAGACTATTTGCATAGCTAGCGCAAATATCATTATATGCCTATTAATCCAAAATAAAATACTTTTATACCTCAACTACTATAATGTATGTGGGTTGAATTCCTTGGTCTTCCTGTTCCTCTTTGGGGTTTTTTGCAAACTTTAGTTGCCCCCTTAGGTAAGTTTGTTTGCCTTGAGCCATAAAATTTTTTCTCCGCTCGACCCACTAGAAGGGTTTGTATCAAAGTTGACCTTACTAAGGATTTGCAGGAGTTTATTGATATTAAAATCGGGGACCAATCCATAAGGCAAAGAGTTGCCTATATCAATTTACCCAATACATGTTATCGGTGTCAATATGCAGCTCACAAAATTTGGGAGTGCCCTTTGATGGAATGGAAATATAAGGCAAATCCCTCGCCCACTCCTGCGGCTCCTGCTAATGGCTCGTGAAGAATGGACTACTGTCTCTAGCAAGAAATCTTGTGGTACTAAGCAACAAGAAGCTTCGATTTCTACTGCACAACCTACCCCTTCTCCTTCTCAAGACATGCAAGCTTCTGCTGAAGTTGTTCAGAATCCTATTGATACGGCCCCTCCGGTTGTTGACATGCAACCCCCAGTTCCACCAGTGTCTCAACTTCTTTGGTCGGGCCCTTCTTTGGCCTCAGTGGTGGCAGCTCCAGATAATTCTTCAGTGGAGGAGGGTCGGGCCTTGAAGGTCCGTCGCTCTCGTAGCCCTATTCGAAATGATAAACGTCGACAACTAAATAGTGATGCTTTCCATGCGACCTCCAACTATTTTGGCTCACTTACAGGTTTGGGTGATGTAGAGGATGTCATGGAGATCATGCATCTTGACAAATCCCAATGATTTTTTTATCATGGAATGTTCGAGGACTGACGGACCCGGTCAAAAAATATTTGGTCCGAAATGAGATGTCAAATGTTTCTCGAATGCATGGAAGCCTCGATATTTTATGTCTACAAGAAGTTAAGATTTCTGATTTCAATATGCAGTGTACATGTGATTTTTTGTGGCCACGAAGTACCTCTTTTGCCACAAAGCATTCCTCGGGAAAAGGAGGAGTCGTCACTATCCTTGGGCCTCGATTACAGAAGAATGTTGTGACTTGGGGTGTTGACCCATTCAATCAAGATGTCTGGATTTTGCTCGAGATCTGTGGAAAACCGCTTGGGGTGGTTAATGTGTATGCCTCAAATGTCGCTTTTGACAAATGCGAGTTGTGGAGATGGCTTGCCATGAATCTGCCATTTGCCACTTGGGTGCTCTGTGGAGATTTTAATATGGTGGAGAAATCTTCTAATAAGGTCAGTCATGTCCCAATGCGGTGGTGTTTAGGTGAAAGAGAAGCTTGGTTTTTTATGAAAAACAAGCTTCGCCTTTATGACCCTAATTCCTGCTTCTCGCCTTCTGACTTCCCGTAGGCTCTTTGGTACACCTGGTCCAATTTTCAAGCTACTTCTTCTAGGGTTTTGGTAAGATTGGATAGAGCCATGATTTTTGAGTGTGACAACTTTTAGTTCTCCCGTCTTTTGCCTTCTTCACCGTATGTGTTGACTTTGCTTGGTACTACACTGTCTGATCATTCACCTATTTTATTCTCGATGGCAATGTTAAAATTTCAACCTAGAGTGCATTCTTCACAGTTTTACCTAAATGTTTCTTTTTTGCATAGCTTTAGCATGAAAGCTCATATATGCCGCATTTGGAATTTGATTCCTAGACCTGATGGTATTTATGGAAGGATTGAATGGTGGAATGTTGTCATTCAACGAACCACTAAGGTGTTGCGAACTCTGGGTGTTGAAGTTGCAAAATGACGAAAACAGGCTAAGTCTGCCTTGCAAAGTGAGCTATCCAAAGCCTGTCTTAGGCTTGAAGCCTCTCCTTTCAACTTTGTTGCTCAATCCCAAGTTTCTTCCATTCGGCATGAGCTAAAAAAGGTTGATTTGTATGAAGCCAAGGGGGCTCAATTACGTGCTCGAATGCATTGGCTCAAAGTGGGGGACAGAGTGACCAAAGAATTTTTTCAGCGCCTCAGACCTCCTGCTCAACATTCTCAGTTTCAAGCCATTCAAGTTGATGGGCAGAGATTTACAGATCTTTCAAACATTGTCAAAGTATTTGTTTCACATTATCAAGGTGTTTTTGCTTCTCAACCCCTTGATGATGCTAGAAGGCAAGCTCTTGTTGATTGTACCGATGTTGTTCCCAACAAGCTTTCTCCTGAGAAAATGTTATTTTGTGACACTCCTCTTTCTCTAGAAGATCTAAAAATTGCCTTGTCACTTATGGCTAATGATAAGGCACCTGGGCTTGATGGCTTCCCATGTGAATTCTATAAAGAATTTTGGGATATGCTTGGTTCTGATCTCCATAAAGTTTATCTTGAAGCCCTGCAATGTGGTTCACTGGGTTCCATTATTAACAAAGGCAATGTTAAATTTATTCCTAAGTTTGGAGATCCTGAGCTCATCACCAATTGGAGGCCGATCACCCTTCTTAATGTGAGCTACAATATTATTGCTAAAGCCCTTGCGCTTAAGCTTAAATCTATTCTGCCTTTGATTGTCAGACCTGAACAAACTGGCTTTGTTAAGGGAAGATACATTCTTGATAATGTTCTTGCTATTTGGGAAGGTATGGAGTGGGCAAGAAATTCTGAACAAGATGCTTTATTCATTAAGATAGACTTTGAGAAAGCCTATGATAAGATGGAGTGGTACTTCATAACTGCCATGCTTCAAGCTCTAGGTTTTGGGCCAGTATTTGTGAGCACCATTCTTATGTTATTTCAAGATGCTTCAGTTGTTCTTACCTTGAATAATAGTCAATCTCAATCAATTTCTCTTGGTCACTCTATGAGACAGGGGTGCCCTCTTGCTCCATCTCTTTTCATTCTTGCTACAGAGGCTTTTGGCTATTTGTTGGCCCATAAGATGGATCAAGGATTAATCAAGGGTATTGCTCTCCCTAATTATGACCGTCAGTTGGTCAATGGTCATTTTGCAGATGATTCCTTCTTAACGCTTCAAGAAGATGAGCAATCCCTTTCCTCGACTATTAGTTGCTTAGAGGTGTTCTGTTTAGCCTCTGGTTCTTCTATACAATGGAAAAAAACATCTTATTTTTGACAATCTCAATCTCAACTGCCACACTGGTTACATCAATTCCAATGGACTTGGATTCATCCAGGTGAGGTGTTTAAATTTCTTGGAATTCCTTTTGCATTTCATGGTTCCTCTGCTCAATTGTGGTAGTATGTTATTGATAAAGTGGAAAAGAAGCTTTCTTACTAGACTAGTAAGAAACTTTCTCTGGCAAGAAAATTTCAGATTTGTTCTAAGGTTTTAGCCACTACCCATGTCTATTATTCATCTTGTTGGGTTCCATCCAAATCTTGTTATAAAAAAATGGATAAGCTTCTGAGAGACTTCTTGTGGGCCAAAGACTCTGTCAAGCAAGGTTTTCATCGGGTAGCCTGGGAAATTTGTTGTTTGCCCAAGGATTGTGGAGGCATGGGTTTGTTTGATTGTCACCGACAAGGTCTTGCCCTTTGTGCTAAATGGATCACCCGATCTTTAATTGGGGATGAATCTTGGAAAGTGTTGGTCAAGCATTGCATTTCTTCTAGTTTGCTTCAGGGGAAGAAAATTTGGAAAGGGGTGGGATTGCAATCCATTCTTATTGCCCCTGTCCCTATTAAAGTTAAAGGTTCTTTTGTCATTCAGAGTATTTGGAAAGCCTGGGAGGCCTTCAAACCCTGGCTTAGTTGGAAAGGGAGTTTTTGCAAAGCAGGTGCCTCTTTGTCTTCCATGAATATTTGGTGGTCTCCTGTTATCACTTGGCAAGGTTCTCCCTTAGCTCTGGTGCAGTGGGTCAGAGCGCAGAGGTTCTATAAGCGTGGTATTGCTTCCATTTTTTATTTCTTCTCCCGACATGCCAGGTGTTGGATACCCTAGGAAAGTTTTCGTCAAATTCACAATTTAAATCCTGGTGATAGAGACACTTATGAGGTGGTTATTGATAGTATTCCATTTTCTATTTGGAGCAAACTACATAAGCATTTTCAAAAACCCTGGTGGTCAGATTGGTGTTGGCCTGGGGAGCTTCCTGTTTTGCAATATAAAGCTCATCTTGGTTACAAATGGCTCACCCCACAAGTTCCAATGGTTGATAAGCTCACTCTGAGATGGAATTTAGTCTCTCTTCCCTCCCAATGGAATAAGAGGTTTCGGATTGCTTGGGCTACTTATATTGAACCTAAACAAAGTTTTTTTGCTTGAAGTCTCTTACATCAAGGGTTACCTGTTGGCAGTAGGCTCAAGCATCTGGGTGTTCATAATATCATTTGCCCGGTTTGTGGACAAGCGGAAGATTTACTGCATGTTTTTTGGTCTTGTGATCGGGCTCGGTCAGCTTGGGAGTGGCTTCTTGAAATTTTCAGACCTTTTATGCAGGAGGATTTTACTTGGGTGCATGCTATTTTGGGTGACCCTATTGCTTTTTCCTTCAACTTGGATGTTGTTTGGAATATTTTTAGAATTGGTACCTTGTTTTATCTATGGAAGTCCCGGAATAGAGCTATTTTTTCTCAGCAAGATGTCGGACATGTCTTCTCTATTGCTGATAAATATGATATATTCTTTGATTGTTGGTTATAGATTCAAGTACAAGTTAAAAAAGTACATGTGGAGCTGCAGTACTTGCATACCCTCATGGATCATTGGGGGAATGCACCCTGCATTATGAGTCATGTGCATCTTCCTTCCCCTTCCAGGTGGCAGTAATTTCTCGGCTTCTTTCTTTCCGAATGCATATTTAATATTGTTTTGGTAGTTGTTATTGGCAGTTTGTGGGTTGTTTCTGACACTCTTGTATACTCTTAACCACAATGGTTAATGTATTGGTTTACGGGGTGTGCTAATCCCACCCACCCTTTTTTGTATGATTAAACATTATTTTATTAATATAATGGCTTTTTCATCCAAAAAAAAAAAGATACATATCCTTTCCTCTAGTCCTCTTTTGGTCTCTTCCATTTGTTTATTTATATCTAAATGTAGTACCTCAACACCACCTTTGCAAAAATTATTGATTATAGAAAAGAAATATAGTAGCAAAATGTTAGAAAATAGAAAGTACCCCAAAATCTCAAAATTTGGCTAAATTTGGACAAGGTTTGATTTGGTTGCAAAATTTTATCGATTGGCTCAAAGGAGTGATTTACTTGCTTAGAGGTACCAAACAAGGCAACTTTATATAATTTATGGTTTTCAGTCTCAAAATTTAACCCAAACATTTTTTATTATAACATTGAATTTTTTGCTATTGATGTTTTCGATAAATTTTCTAATTTATTTGCTTTCTCCTCTTCAAATAAACTATGAGTATTCCACTCCTAGACTATTTGTATAACTAGTGCAAATATCATTATATGCCTCATACTCCAAAATAAAATACTTTTGTACCTCAACTACCATAATGTATAAAAGATGCATATCCTCTCCTTCTAGTCCTCTTTTGGTCTCTTCCATTTATTTGTTTCATATCTAAATGCAGTACCTCAACACCAACTTTGCAAATTTTATTGATTATAGAAAATAAATATAGTAGCAAAAGGTCAAACAATAGAAAGCACCCCAAAATCTCAAATTTTGGCTAATTTTGGACAAGGTTTGATTCGCTTGCAAAATTTTATCGATTAGTTCAAGGGGAGATTCACTTGCTTAGAGGTACCGATTGGATCGAGGGAGTGATTCACTCGACAGAGGTAGTTGGTTTGCTCACTAAATGTGAGAGAATCACCCACAAAATACAAGCAAATATCTTGACAAACCTGAGCGAGTCACTCAAATGATCATAAAAGTTATATCAATGCAAACTATAAGAAAAATCTTTTGAAAACTGACTTTTTGGCATGTAGTGATGCACCAACTTATTTTTGGAGTCTTCTAAGTCTATTAGAGGTATAATTAGAGGCATATAATATGTGGAGGTGAAACTTTTTGCTAAATTTACCCTCAAATGTTTACTTTTACTAGGTTTAATTGTTTTCCACCCCATGTAACTCAGAGGTAAAATTTTGTTGTACATAGGGACCTAGGGCCCTCGTATTTTTTTTGGCCAGGAGAATTTAGAGCTATACTTTGTGAAATCCATAGTTTGCTTTATAATCATGAATTTATAAGAAACTGGCAAGTCCTTATGCAACCCATTAGTTGCACTACCCTCTTGGTTTACTAAGTGCACAATGGTTGTGGCATGGCCCTTCTAGTCCATCTTGTCATTCGCTTATCAATTTCATGATCAAACAAATGGATAGACATTGATGTTACTTGACTTCTCGTGTGTTGATTAATCACATTCTATCCTCACTATGGTGTAAAATCCATTTTTAGTATCAATTTCTTACACTCTAAACTTCTCATAATTTTATTTTTTGCACTTTACTTTCCATGCATTTTTCTTTTTGTACTTAGTTTTCATGCTTTTTAGTTTAGGTTATTGATCTACACAAGGACAACAAGGGGTTGGCCTAAATCCATAGGTTGGGGGAAGCCTTTAGAAAACCCATCAAACCTTGTTGAAACTTGAATTTGAGGGCACAAAACCTAATTTAGAAGTTAGGACAATTCCCTGTGTCAACATAATTTATGGCACACCCAATGGGACAAACCCTCGTTTTCCATGCCTTTGCATTAAAATTTCTTGATTTTTGTGCCAAAAACATATCAATCATGAACAAAGCGATTGGCTCAAAATTAGAGAATTGTCTTAACTAAGTAAACATGGGCAAGTTATTTGCTCCAACATTTAGAGTAATTTACTCGATTTTAGGTAAACTTAAAAATTTGCTAAAATCCTCACAAGAGAGAAATTCACTTGAAAATTCAAAAGCAATTTGCTCCAATTTAGCAGGTGTAACACTTGACAAAACTTTCATTTTCATAGAATGAAACTAAAGCGACTCACCAAGGCTAGGATTTTTTAGTTCTAAACCTATATTTACTTGAAATTTGACCCATTTTTTTAATTTCTGCTTGAATTTTGTAGGTACTTCACAAATGACGAATCTAACATGAACTTCAATTTTTTTTTTGTAAATATGATGACTCCAACAACATTCAAGCAACATCAAAACTTGATTGTGGCCTCATATATGCATCCACCATGGGCAAAAGCACTTAAGGCATATTTTGAGTCAAATTTTGCCTAAGTATAAAAAAACAAGTGATTCACTAGGAAAGACAAGTTTATTTCTTCTTTCTTCATAGGAAAGTAATTCACTCCAAGCGGTTTGCTTGGACTATCCTTTTTTGCATTCTTTTCTAAGTTCAAAAACTCAAGTGAATCACTCAAAAAGAGCAAGTGAATCATCTATATTTTTTAAGCAAATTGCTTCCTTTTTGCATTCTATAAAATTGCACACTACCAACAAATCGCCCCAAATTGCAAGTGAATTACTTTGATTTTGTGAGTCAATCACTCGACAAGCAAATTTTTTAAAAATTATAAATTTTAGTCCTAAGACTTTGTTCATGTAGGTACACACACACAGGCCTATGAATACACGACCTAAAACTTGAAAAATGAGAAAAGATCAATAAATAGTAGACATCATCATGTACCATCGAAGGACAGTAAAGGAAAGAGAAAATAAAAACACATCCACACAATATTGCAATAAGAACAAAAAATGAGCTTGAAAATAACAATATTGCAAGGTGAAATAGAAAATTAACCGATTATATTGTACAAAGCAAGAACATGTTGCAAAATTGCAAACCTCTTTGAGGGGGAAACCTCCTTTGAAGTAGAGCTTCAAAACAACAAAATATGAGATACCTTCATCTATGACCTTTTTACTTGTTAAAGACTCTTTGTAACCTAACTATAATGCTCAAGGGTTGATTTTACATGCAAGTGGCCACCCAATCTAGAATATTCTACCAAACAAGCAATTACATTCTTTATAATGGTTGCAGTAAATGGTCCTATTTGTCTAGGTGCTTCGAATGCCACATACACATTACAAACATGACATAATACTGTTAGGATGGGGTCCCCACGTTAGAAATGGGGTCATTACATAGAAATGTTAGGATGGGGTCCTAACAAGGAATCAAGGACCTTAGAATATATAGAAACTCTAAACTAATTATGAACCAAGTCAATTCCCAATACACCACAAAAAATAAGCACCTAAAGTCTTATAAGCATCAAGTCTAGTATTTGCCTAAAAAATTCAATTCATATGAAATTAAAGTGATCCCCAAAGATATGAATTCAAAAGGAGATGAATTGGTAGAAATGGCAGCATTATTTGACCCCATAAATGATATGTAGGATAAATCAAAAGAATTTGAGGTTTTTTTAGGCCAATAATGCCTAATAACTCTTATCAATGGCAAGTCTTCAATAATGACAAGCAAATCATAGAATTTATAATTAGGGAGGCTCAATATACCAAAGAGAAGAATGGGTATGGGGACAACATCGAGGATAGTGTCATAAAGCTAAAATCAAGCCAGTTGCCTAAAGGTTTTATCACCCTAGAAAGTTTGTTTAACCCAAATGATAGTACAAGGAAATATAGTGTCAAAGCAAAGTCTTCTTTGTATCACCACATCGAAGTAGTTGAAAGAAAGAGTTTACTACTTGGGAAATATTGCATTCAAGAAGAGAGCAACCCTTTTAAAAACATCTATGGTAGGTACAAAGACATTATTGCCTAGTCATACAAAAATCTTAAAGTCTATGACCATAATATTATAGGGCATATAATTGAATTAGAACCTGATTCTAAACCTTTGTGATAGAAGCAAAGACTAGTAAATACAAAGATAGAAGTGATGATGAAAAAGAGTTATTTAAAGCTTCTACAAGTTCATATTCTATTATCAATTAAACACTCCACCCGGGTCACCAATATGGTCCCAATACATTAAAAAAATGAGGATATAAGGCTTTGTATTAACTTTAGGAATTTGAACAAGGTTTCTCTAAAGGATCACTACCCACTTCCTATTATTGATCAAATATTAAAAAATGTAGTAGGGCCACAAATGTTGTCACTCCTAGATGGCTTCTCTAGATATAATCAAATTTGGATTAATGAATGAAGATCAACATAAAACAACCTTTACTAGTAAGTGGGGGACCTTTTCATATCAATAGATGTCATTAAGTCTATCAAACATAGGGGTAACTTTCCAAAGGGCTATGGTCATAGCTTTTGCAAGGCTCATAAGTAAGACTATCCTTATATACCTCAATGATTTAATGATATTTTCTAAAACAAAAAGTAAGCATGTTAAACATCTAGAGTCAATCTTCTAGAGGTGTAGGGAATTCGATATTTCTTTGAACCCTAAAAAATCAATTTTCATGGTTCAAGAGAGAAAATTGCTAGGCCATGTAGTATCAAAAGAAGGTTTATCCATAGACCTCAATCAAATAAAATTCATTCAAGACATACCAATGCCCACACTAGTCAAAGGGATCTGGTCATTCTTAAGTCAAATCTAGTTTATAGACAAGTTCATTACTAATTTTGCTCAAATGGCCAGGCCTATAACCAAGATGTTAAAGAAAATGTCTCTCTAGATTATATTAAAGAAAACCTTTCAAGACATTAAATACATCATCATTGTAAGCAATGGAAGGTGATATAGTATGATGTATTTTGAGCTCTTCATTAAATAAATATTTCTTAGTATTTTTGAGCATTTGTCATTAGCATTATTTGAGTTATTATATAGTTGATTGTGAGTTTATATGCTTGATTTATCAACATTATTATATCTTTCATATTGCAATTGTATTATTGATCTTGAGTCAATATTATTTTGAGTATTTACTCATCAAAAGCTAACAATTGTATCAGAGCCATAAGGGATCACCATTGCTACTGGCAATTTGAATATCGCTATGTCTTTGCAAACCGGATTAGCTACTGTGTGTCGCTACATGCAAACATCGTTGTTTTGGGATTGTTTGATAGAAGTATTAATATAGATCAAAAGCAAAGAAGATTTCTACTGGTTAATAAGAGACCAGTAACGATAAAGGAATTACCTCTGGAAAAGGAATCAAAGAAGATAAAGGAATTACCTTTGGAAAGAGAAACTAGAGAAGATAGCAATTCTCACTGTGTTGAAGAAAAACCAGTGATATTTAAGGACATACATATTCCAAGAGTAAGATTGGAATATAAGGAGATAAAAAGGTCTTTAAGATAAACCTTATCATTGAAGAGATTAAGAGACCCTTAGAAGAGGTCCTATTGATAAGCTTGATAAGAAAGTAAATATTCCAGATTATTATTTGGCTATAATATTTCCACAGGGTTGAAAGGAAAACTCGTGAAGACTAGGATTCAATATAGATTTGATTCCACTAGTTTTTTAAGATAACTAGTGAAGATTATCATTTATGGAACTTTGAATATATCTGATTATTACTATATAAGTTTTGTTGTAGAAGATTGGTTCTTAGAAGTTGAGAATCTTCCTACAATAGATAAAGAATAATTTCATCTTTGATTTCTTGAAAGTCTATGTGCTTTCCTAGTGCAGGGATTAACTCTTTTGTTGCAAAAAAGTAGACATTGAAGGAGGTCCAAGAAGGAGATCTTATTGAATATTGAGAAGAACCAAGAAGAAGGTTCTAATTACAAGATTGCAAATTGATGATAAATACCCAAGAAGAGGTCCCATTCACCCC
Source organism: Wollemia nobilis (assembly GCA_028583015.1). Classification (NCBI taxonomy): domain Eukaryota; kingdom Viridiplantae; phylum Streptophyta; class Pinopsida; order Araucariales; family Araucariaceae; genus Wollemia; species Wollemia nobilis. The sequence continues at coordinate 370,170 of JAQPPZ010015694.1, forward strand.
TCCTTGGGGTGAACCTACATGGAAATGCTTCGCTAATGTGCCAAGGTTCATTTCGGGTGCCAAGTTCTCAACAGGCGATGTTGAAAAGTCAAAGAGGCGTTCACCCAAAGTAAAGGGTGACGGTGCCTTTCGCCCTTCTTTGGGGTGAATGTGTGCTTCAAAATAAAAGAAATATCTTGTGAAGCACCTCTGCCCTGGGAAGTATGCAAAAGTCTTAATTACCTTTTTGAAAGGTTTAAAAAAAGAGCAAAAATTTGAAGCATTAAATGTGAAACCAAGAACGAATTTCAAAAGCACCCAAGATAGGCGAATGAAAAACATTAAATGTTTGTGGTGAAGATTAACTCATATTGTGGATCTCGAGCAAAGAAAGCAGCAGTTTAAAGGTGCCAGGCGATTTTCATGATTTCCAAGCAGAAGCGATTTTTGAGGATGGTGAATGTGCCAAGTCAACGACCAAGCCTTGTTTCTTGTGCACCGACACCCAGGAATGCCTATTTCCCAGAAGAATTTCCTTAAAAGCTGGATCACCGCCTTAAAAGAGAGATTTTCCATGACTTCAAGGAGAAATTGTCTCACCAAGGTTCCTGATCTGCGATCATTTTGTCTTCATGTGTATTTAATGAAAGAGGCAAAATACTCTATAAATACTACTCAATTTCCATTGTAAAGGAGGTTAGACATTCTACAGAAAAATTGTCCAAGTTCTATGCATCAATAAAAGATACTTGGATTCTAAATTTGCAAGTGATATTGTGTGTGATTTCCTTCTATTTTCTATGTATTTCTATTTTACGCTCATATTCATTGTCTGTTGTTAAGTTTAAATTATGTATCTGAGTTTGAACATTGTTGGTAAGGGAGTGAGTTTTGGAATGTGATTTTGGAGGTTGTCTCTGCAAGGTTATGAGTAGATTCTATTGCCTTCTTTTATTATATGCTACTTTAATGCTTGGGTGAATTTCTTGCTGCTAGTCTGTCCCCAATCCTACAGCTTCGACCTGTGGCCATATTTTCCATCTCTTTCCATCATTTCCAATTTCTTTCCTGTAAATCTAGTCTTAAACCCGTGTATAATTTAGTAAGGGAGCCAACCCTCTCTGGAGATTGGCGCGAAGGACATTCCTTTCCTCCGATATTTCAATGTTGGTCGTGTATAGGGTGCACAAACGTATGTTTGTATAATTAGGCAGATATTTGACCAAAAATTTTTGGCACGCTCGATGGGATACCGAAAGTTCCACTTTCAACAGTATTGAGGTTTGATGTTCACCTTTGTGCTATATAGTTAGACCATATGGCGACTCGATTACACCTAGAAACCTCCAAACATGAGGGTAGAAAAATTTGTTCTTTATGATTACAATATCGAAGGCCAAAAATCTTGAAAGTCCTATTGAGTTCTACGAAATTGATACCCAAATATTAGGAGAGCATCCTCAACTAGTCACTTTACGTCGAACATCATCGTTACCTCAATAATCTCATACATCATCTCCAACATCCTCGCGATTAGATGGTGTGTTTTTTGCTTCTTCAATTTTAGTTAGTACTACTACTAGCATTCCCCAGGCTCAACCACACACCTTAGTCCACATGGCTCAGAACCCACCGCCACAGTAGCCACAACCACCAAGGCAGTTTCCAACATGGAATAGCTCAGGAGCCTTAAAATTACAAGCACAAAATCTAGTTGCCCAAGCAACTTTGAAGGCTTTGTTGGCCTATGATGGTACTAGTAAAACCGCTTATGAGCATATTCAAGATGTGGCTTCTTTGGCAACTATCCACAATATTGCAGTTTAAGACATAATGGTAAGGTTGTTAGTGTTGTCGTTGAGAGGAAAATTGCTATACTGGTATCGATACTTATCGCTCGCAACTATTGCCACATGAGATCAATTGGCAAAACTACTGATAAAGAATTTTCACAAAAAAGCCAATCCATTCTCCTTGCTACATCAATTTACAATGATCCAAAGACATCCGCAAGAAGAGATAGTGGACTTCAACGTCAGGTTCACCCGAAGTTGATAAAGAGTTCTTAATGGTCTTTGGCCCACACATGAACAAGTTGTATTCTATTATCTTAGATAATTCAACTCTGAAATAGGCATGGTTTTTCGATAAACTAATGTGAATACATTCCTAGAACTGTACACATAGACGCAAAAGCCTGAATTAGATTTAGTTGCTATAGGCAAGCTTCCCCGGAAAGCAACCATACATATTCTCCCCGAAATTCCACAATACTTATATTCCAGTGCATTTTCGTAGCCTATACCTTCTATGTACCTAGTTCCCTCATGGAGTTTGGGTTCACCTCAAATCGTTCTGATTCCTATCCCACAACTCCCTACTCCAAGCTTTTCGTAGTTACCCATTCCAGTAATGCCATAGTTGCCAACACCTATTCCTTTCCTAGTGTTACCAGCACCACCAGTTCCACTATCGTTGCCTACCCCATCAACACCGCTACCTTTACCAGCACATCCTACGCCTTCGAATTCTGGTCCCTACATGAAATTGTTGCAAGAGGTGAAATTTGCTAATTCAACCATAAGAACAATGTCAAACGAGCATATAGCAGTAAAGAAGAAGCAAGTTGAAGCTGATTTTTTATCAAGGAGATTTCAAACACCACCTATTACCCAAAAGTAAGCAACCACTAGCAAGGACCCTGATATGAACACAACTGTGTTAACAAATTAAGAAACCATCACGTTAGAGAAATCATACTGGTGTTCCACCTGTAATGATCCCCATGGAGAAGACACGTGCATGGTGCATTTGAACTATGTACAGACGTTAGTCAAAAGTGTTGTTGGCGAACAATTTAATATGATAATGAAAGTCGATCATAATTTTATGGTCCCCTCTTTGGAGTAAGTTTTAGTTCTTACAAGATATGGAAAGAAGCTAGTGACTATAGATCCAGCGGAGTTGGAGCCTTTGAAGGTTCCTGCATAACCGAAGGTGCAAAATGAAAAAGTGCAATCGAAAGCAAAAGCGCCTGGTGCGATGTTGAAGCAACATGATTCTATCCTGTTGAAAGATGTACTACCTAAGCAAGCTCAAGCGAAGAGGTGCCAGTTACACAACCCACAACTTCTCCAAAATAGAACAAGGTGAAATAACAGGCCAAGGGACATCTTCGGTACCCATCATTGACTAAGCGACAAAGAGTGGAAGCTACTCAACAATATCGGGACAAGTATGAGTAGGAAATAGAAGAAAAGGCTCCCAAGGTTTCTGATTATAATATCATGGAAGAAATGAAGAATATTCTAGCAAATATAAGTTTATATGATGCATTGTAGTTGCTTGGGCAAGTCGACTTGTTGTAAGAGGCTCTTAAGACTGCAAAAGAGCAAAAGAAAATTCATTCTCAGACAGTGTTGGCTCAGACGTTGCCTACTTCTGCCACTGGAAATAATAGGCCACCATCATTCTATTTGTCACTTAGAATGGAGGGGTGGATTGTGCACAACTGTATGATTGATTCCGGTGTTGCAACAACTGTCATATCGAAGGCAGTATGTGAAGTAATGGGAATGGAATATATGAGAAGTAGTCCAGGAGTATTGTAGTTGGATGGGACTCCAGTAAAAATAGTGGGAGTAGTCAAGAATATCCCCATCGTTCTACATAGCATACCGTAAATCACTGTTATCTAAGAAGTAGTGGTGGTTGACTTGGAACCATATTTCAACATGTGTCTCTCTAGGGAGTTCACAACAAAATTGGGAGGATACCTTTCCTTGGACTATTCACATTTGGAGATCCCATTCAAAGGAAAGATAATCCGTATTTATAATGATAAGCCATCCACATTCCATATAGAGAAATTGGAAGAAGAAGAAAAATCTCCAGGCGTAGTCAACATGATGACTGAATAATTAGAAGAAGTTGACTTTATGGAAGAAGCGCTTGGTGAACTTCATCTTGAAGATGAATTCTCACTCATGGATTTCAACACGATGGTCAAAACTGACATTGGTTGTCACACTATAGCCAAACCTGAGCAGATTGAATAAAAGGTCCCTGATTCTCCATATTTTGTTGCTGATCAATTATGGAAGTTGTATTTTGATGGTGTTAGGTGCAAAAATAGTGCAAGGGCTAGTATTGTTCTTGTTTCTCCTACTGGTTTGCAAAATACTTATTCATATACATTAACTTGGAGTTGCATGAATAATATAGTCGAATATGAAGGATTGTGCCTTGGCTTGAAAAACGTTGAGAAATTAGGCATCAAACAACTGCAAATATTTGGAGACTCTGAGCTCATTGTAAATCAAACCATAAACAAGTGTGTGTCAAAGCAACACTACTTGAAGGCTTATCGCAACAAAGTATGGGATTTGTTTGAGTCCTTTACAACCTTGAACATTCAAGCAATTTTGCAGGAGCAGAACAAACATACTGATATTTTGACCTCTCTTGGTGCAAATTTCTCTCCCGTGGAACAAGTAGTCAGAAAACCTAAGATTGTTAGGGTAATCTATAAACCTTCAGTCTCTGATAAGAACCTATATTGGCAAGTATTCGAAAATGATGAGAAAATAGTCAATTTTTTTATTAAGGAAGTTGCAAGCGCGGATGATAGAGTACTTTTTGAAGAGGAGATGGAAGGAATGATTCAATTGAAGAATAATCACATTCCTAGGGGGCTGATTTCTCTAGAAAGCCTATTTGACCAAAATAATAGTGTTGAGAAGCATAAAATCAAGGTATATGCGAAGGAATATAAGGAGTTGTAGTTGGATCCTAAGAAGATCATCAAGATCGAGACTGATTGCACGTCAGAGAAATTGGAAGATATCCAAAACTTGTGTTACGAATTCCCTGACATCGTTGCATGGAGCTATAAGGATTTGAATGAATATGCATAATTTAGCATACCATTGAGTTGTAGGAGGGAGTGAAACCATTTTTATAGAAACAGTGGACTATCAATCCCAAGATCGAGGTGCTCATGAAGGCGAAACTGTTAAAAATGTTGAAAGCAAAAATTATATATACAATTAAGCACTCAACATGGGTGTCGAACCTAGTGCCAGTTTGAAAAAAGAATGGAGATATCCGTCTATGTGTAGATTTTAGGAATATGAATCAAGCATCACTAAAAGATCATTGTCCTCTATCATAGATTGATCAAATTCTCCATGTGGTTGCTAGAGCGCAAATATTTTTATTGTTAGATGGTTTCTCCGGTTATACCATATCTGGGTAAAAGATGAGGATCAACACAAGATGACGTTCACTACTAAGTGGGGCATGTTCACCTATCAAAGGATGTCGTTCGGTATTTCAAATGCTGGTGCTACCTTTTAGAGAGCCATGGACATTGCTTTTGGTGAGTTACTAAACAGAGTTATTGTGATTTTCCTTGATGATATTACTATGTTTTTGCATCGTAAAGAAGAGCACGTTTCTCATTTGAGGCAGGTGTTCAAGAAATATCAAGAATTTGGGATTTCTATCAACCCGAAAAAGTCTATATTTGCTGTGAAAGAAGGGAAATTGTTAGGTCATGTGATCTCACAAGAAGGACTAGCGATTGATCCTACAAGGGCCGAAGCACTCTTGAAACTACCACTACTAGTAAACAAGAAAGACTTGCAATTATTCTTCAATCAGATAAATTTCATTTGAAACTTCATTGTTGATTTTTATTAGGTGGTGAAACCTATGATCGAGCTCTTGAAAAAATGCATATTTTAAATGGATCGAGGCAAGAAGACATGATTTTTGGAAGATCAAGGAAATAATCACCTAAGTGCTAGTGTTAATCAACCCAAATTATTCTAAGGACTTCATTCTTTATGCAGTGGACAAGCAAGAGAGCTATACCATTGTTTTGACGTAGAAACAAGAAGACGAAGGTGAAAATCCAATTGCCTTTCTAAGTCAAGTTATTGTACCACACTAGGAGAAGTATAATTTCATTGAGAAATAGGTGTATGCAGTGATGAAATCCCTAAAGAAATTCTAGCCCTTTGTCTCTCAAAGCAAAACGATCGTTTATATTCTACACCTAGATGTTAGAAACTTCATTCTCCAAGGGGAACTAGGTGACAAAAGAGCAGGCTGGGTCTCAAATATTTAAGAGTATGACGTGGAGATCCGACCAACAAATCTAGTTCATGTGCGAGCTCTTTATCAAGAATTAGCCAAAAGTGCAGCATCTGAACCATTGACTGTGATACAAATGAGGATATCAGCAAAAGAGTTTGTGCAAATCATGTTATGACAGGTCGTGACTAGACAAAGGACCTGGTCGAATTCTTTACTTCAGGTATATATCCATCACACCTTGATGCTTCATAGAATCGAAGATTCAAGCTATAAGCACTTAAATATGTCTTATTGCCAAGCGGGCTATTTCACAAAAATATTAATGGAGTTCTCCTTAGATGCGTGAAGGAATCAGAGAAGGAGAAAATATTGGAAGAGTTCCATTCTGGTTTATCTAATGGTCATTATGCAGGAAGGCCAATGGATTTGAAAATCATCCGAGTTGGATATTATTGGCCTACTCTATTCACTAATGCTCATAAAGTGAGTCAAAAGTGTGATAATTATCAGCGGTATGTTGGCAAGACCAGGAAAGGAGCATTGCCCTTGCATCCGATTCAAGTAGAAGCACCATTTCAGTAGTGGGGCCTTGAATTCATTGGAGTCATAGACCCACACTCTTCCATAGAACACAAATATATCTTGACAATGACAGATTATTTCACCAAGTGGGTAGAGGCCATTCCTACCAAAAAAGTAGATCAAGCTACTGTCATCTCTTTCTTAGAGGGACTCATTACCCGCTTCGATGTCCTAGACTCTATTTTAACAGATAATGAAACTCCATTTATTGGGGCCAAGATCACCAAATTTGCCAGTAAGTACAAGATTTATCTCAAGACATCATCCAATTATTACCCGTAAGGGAATGGCTTGGTCGAATCCACCAATAAAAACTTGCTGCAAATCTTGAAAAGGACACTGGGAAGCAACAAAAGGAGTTGGCACTTATTTTTGAATCAGGCTCTATGGGCAGACCGAATATCCATGAAGGAGTCTATTAAAGCCTCTCCTTATTTTTTCATGTATGGAAAAGAAGCAATTATGCCCACTCATATAGAGCTCCTTGTCCTCCAGATCTTACAGTTGTTTAAATATGAAAATGAGGAATACTATCCAATAAGCGCAAGGTTGGATCAATTATTGTAGTTGGAGGAAGAAAGAGAAAAGGCATATCAGAATTTCACTTAAAAAACTAAAGAAATCCAAAAGTGGTTTGGAAAAAAGACAACAGAGCATAGGTTTCAGGTAGGATATTTAGTTCTAAAATGGAATGAGAACAAAGCCAAGTCGGGGAAGTACCACAAGTTTGATGCAATCTAGGAAGGTCCATTTCAGATCTCTGCAGTGAATTCAACAAATGCATACCATCTTCGGGACATGGATGGCTGGGATCTTTCGATTCTAGTAAATGGCCTTCATCTAAAGGCTTATGTTCAATGATTTGATTAGAAGAGGTACAACTTTGTAAATATGTACAGATTTCCTTTCCAGTATTTTATTTTCTTTATAAAATGACAAGTATCTATATAAAATAAAAAGAGAGATGTTCATTTTGAAAATCAATTTTGCCTTGATATTCCCTTTGAAATCTATTTGAAAGAATTTGGCTAATTCCAAGAAGACGACGTTACAAAAATCCAAGCAAAGAAAGGGCCTTTGAAAAGAAATCTCTTTTTCGTCTAGAGGCACACAATAAAAACAAAGCCTTTTCGCCTCCATTTCGGGACATAAGACGACGATTACATGGAAAAGTGCTTTCGTCCAAGGGGAGGGGCGAAAACCCCATTAGTCCCCTTTGAGGGCGAACATACAAAGAGAAAAAAATACCAAGTTAATGCGTTGTGAAAGCGGTCAAAATGGATTTTGCCCAAAAGAATGAGCGAAACGATCGTTCACCCCTTGTTGGGGTGAATGCGTCGATTAAAATGTGTGTCATCAATTAGAACGACAAGGATTTTAATGTGTGAAAGGCGTGCACGTATTGTTTTCTTTTTTTCGGATGGATGCATTAAGATTTCAGGGCAAGGCACAAATGAAAAGGAAAAAGGGAAGAAAATCTAAAATCTAAAAAAAAAAAATGCCCTAAAAAGCAACTATTTTTTTTTAGAACATCATGCTTTTTCCAAAATTGGGTGAAAAAGAAAAACAGAAGAGGTTTTAAAAAGGAGGACATTCGCCATGGAATGGTAAATCGAACAAGTTGAGGGTATTTCGGAGCGGAAGGAAAAGAAGACAAGTCCGCCTCGAAGACGTTTTCGTCCCCATTGCTTTTTCATGGGATGCCCTGATGTCACAAGCATAGTCATATTTTAAAAGCGCTTTATCAAACATGATTTTGCTCTTGGACGCGTGGCAAACCTTGAATATCGTGCATACAAGATAAGGAGTAGTTTTGAGGCATTTAATTTAAAATGTGTGCCAAAATTATTGGAAATATGAGCAGGTTTTGTTGTCATTGATGTCAAGAGTCAGTTTCAGTGAGCAGGGCAAAAGGAAGAATGTCAATAATCAGTTTTAGTAAGCAATGCAAGAGAAAGATTGCTTCTAGGCCTAAGGGAAATAATATTATAATATCTCCTATTATAATATTCAAGGTGGTCAGATGAGGTCTAAAGAGCAATAGGAAGGCCCAAGAAAGATAATATTATAATATTTTATTATAATATTAAAGGTCTAAGGTTAAGACCTAAAGATTTAAATTAATTATAATAATTTCATTATAAATTAATTTATAATTTGATTAACTCTAAGAGTTATTAAATTAATTATAATTTTATTTTTATAAATTAGTTTATGATTTAATTTAAATAACCCTAAGGTTAGGGTTATAAGGGCACAAAGTTTAAGTAATTTGAATTAAAATTAAATTTAAAGGATCGTCGACTTTTTGAGCACATGGCACATTGCATATAAAAGGGGCAAGTTTTATTTCAAAACTTTATCCATGCGAAAGTATTATTGCCTAAGGAAATCGTGCGCTATGGTTAGAGAGGAAGAAAACTTGCATGTGTTTAAGGACTTCAAAGGGCAGATGAAGGAACAAGGACAAGGGAGAGCTAACGCTTATCCAAAGCGTTGGGTAGTGCAATTGGTAGCCAAGGGCTGCGCTAAGTCGTTCGCAGGTGCAAGGTTAAGGGTTCGATCCACGCGGTATTCATTTTGTGAGAGGAGAAGGTGTTTTGATCTGTGCCATCGAAGAGAGACAAAGGGAAGGCACGTGCCTTTCTCTTTGCGTGGAGGCATGTAGCCCACTTGGTGGGCGCGCGTTGTGCAAAGGTGCTTGGAAGGAGGGGTTTACGTGTTCGAAACCCGCCAAGGCCTTTTTGGTGGATTGACAAAGGTATGCGCTCACATTTGCTAAGGTTTAACATTGCATCCAAAAATTGCAAAGGTGGAAATTAATTTTTAATTTCCTAAAGTTTTATTAATTGAAAATTGCATATTTAAAAGGATTTATGAGTTATACAAGGGAGATAAAAGGGTATGCAAAGTTTTAATTTTGGTGTTTGATTTTTAAGTGATTAAAGTTTATAAAAGGAGTAATAAGGTGTGCCAAGGGTGTTAGATATTATTTTTTGAAATAAATTCATATTATAAAAATTGATTTGAAAGGAGAAATAAGGCATAGTTGATTTTTGATATTTTGACTTGGTGAAATATTTTTGAAAGAAAATATTAAGGACATATTTTTTCTATCTAACCTTTGAGATTGACAAAGAGAGTGATTGTGATTGAGACAGGTTTTGAGATCAAATCTTCTACAAAACAAAGGTATGAGCATATCTTCCTTGTGAGTGAAATATTGTTGGATGTTGTGAATGCTAAGTTGGAGTGAAAATGATTGTTTGATAAGCATTGTTGAGTTTTGTTTTGAGATATCTAATGTTGATTGATGCGGGTTTTATAGAATGAAAATTGATACTAGAAACCTTGTTTGATAAGCATTGTTGGAAATATTGAGTAAGTTTTCATATGCTTGACTAGGGTTTGTGAAAGATCATGAGTATCATTGTTATGTGAAGTTGAGAACTATCTTGAACTAGGGTTTGTGAAAGATCATGAGTATCATTGTTATGTGAGGTTTGTTTGATAAGCATTGTTGACTAAGCTTTCATTGAGTGATTGGTTGAGTGAAGTTGATTGAGCTTAGTTGATTGGAAGTGTTGGAGTGATAGTTCAAGTTCTATGAAACAAATTGTTCTTTACTAGTTTGAGAGAGATATTGAAAGTGATTGAGTGTGAAACATATTGAGTCTCTTACCATTCTCTATATGTTTCTGTGGTAAAGCAAGAGAGATTGAAAGTGATTGAGTGTGAAGCATATTGAGTCTCTAACCATTCTCTATATATTTTTGTGGTTAAAAAAAAGAGTTTGAAAGTGATTGAGCATTATTGTGAGTGTGAAGCATATTGATTCTCTAACCATTCTCTATATGTTTATGTGAGATTAAACAAGATTAGGTGTGAAGCTTGTTTGTGTGATTGAAGAAGTTTTATGTGATAGATTGAGTTGAGTTGAATAAGCTTTTGTGAAAGCTTGTGAGCTAATTTGAGTAAGTCCTAGAGTGGACTTAAGGACTGAGTTAAGTAAGCTTTTGTGGAAGCTTACAATGCAGATTTGAGGTAAGTCTTGGTGAAGACTTGTAGAACATATTGGACAAGTTCTAATGAGGACTTGAGCAGATTTGAGGCAAGTCTTGGTGAAGACTTGTAGAACAGATTGGACAAGTTCTAGTGAGGACTTGTTGCATAGATTTGAGGTAAGTCTTTGAGAGGACATGTGAGCAGAGTTGATTGATTGATTTGTTCAAATATTGAGTTAAAGTTTGGGGCAGATCTGGCAGAGTTGATTTGTGGTTGGATCAAGATTTGTGTTAAGGCTTGAGGACATATTTGAGGACACAGTTTGGTGCAGATTTAAGGACATGTTTATGCCAGAATAGAGACAAATATTGAGCAGATTTGTGCTAGACCAAAGGAATGTGTTTAGTACAGATTTGAGACAAATATTGAGTAGATTTATGCTAGATTGAAGGACTGTGTTTAGTGCATATTTGAGATAGAGATTGAGCAGATTTGTGCTAGATCGAAGGACTATGTTTAGTGCAGATCAGAGACAAAGATAGAGCATATTTGTGCTAGACCGAAGGACTGTGTTTAGTGTAGATCAAAGACAAAGATTGAGTAGATTTATGCTAGACCGAAGGACTGTGTTTAGTACAAATTTGAGATAGAGTTGAGAGCAAGCTTTGGAGGTGATAGAGAAGAGGACAATAGTCTCCAGTAGATAGAGTTCCATTAGCTAGGGTAGTGAAGACAAAGATCTTCTGAGTGAGGACAGAGTCTTCTGTGGAGAGAGATCCACAAGCCAGAGCAGTGGAGGCAGTAGTCTTCTAGAGGATCACCAGCTAGAGCAGAGGAGAAGGAGTTCTCCTGTGGATAGAGTTCCACAAATTAGCTTAGGGGATTGGTGTCTCCTGTGGATAGAGATCCATGAACTTGATTAGGGGATTGGTGTCTCCTTTGGATAGAGGTCCATAAATATTATAATAGGGAAGGATTCCCAAGATATTTATTGAGAAAATATTAGTGAAATATTTTCTCCATGGAGTAGTCCACATTTGGTGAACCACGTAAATTGGTGTCTCTATTGTATATGATGATTTGTGCATTGCTTTGGTTACTGCTGTTGATATTGCCATTGATAATATTGTTTGGGAAAGAAAAGTAAAAAGTGATCTTATACTGTTCACCCCCCTCTCAGTATAAGCTTGTGTTCTTCACGGATTTGCGTTGGAAGAAGATTTGAGGGTTTCGAGGAGCAAAATCCCACATCGTCAAAAGAACAACGTTTATTGGTTTACATGTGGAAGGGTTATCACATCGAGGAAGATTTAACAGCCAAGGCATGTTTTCTAATAAAACTACATGGCAAGGGAGGCACACTTTCCAAAAAGTAATCTTACAATGAATAATAGTTGATATCATTAGAGCATCGAGAATAGTGCCAAACAGGTGAAACAAAGTGCACGTTCTTCCAAAATTGCCCAAGGGAAATTCGGTATTTACCACGAAAGTTGGAAGGGCGCTCTATATAAAGGAACATGTAAAACTTCATAGTTTACTTTTCAAATTTTTACTACCGTTGTGTTTTTGAAAGCTATTGTTGCAGAAGTTAGAGAGAAAATTCAAAGTATTCATCAGAGAGAAATAATGGGAAAGTGAAGCAAATAGGCGACAAAGGCTATAGATCCCAAGAATTCTAGAAAGAGGGAGGGTGGTTCGAAATCCAAAAAGGCTTGAAGGAACGAAAATGTGGATTTGGACCCGCTAACACAATGGTAGAAATTGGAGACTACATAATTACCAACAAGGGTGTTAAGAAACTACGGTCGGATGTGCAATTCACAATAAACTAGGGATTAACAGTAGGAAGCCCATCAACGATGCCATATCACTCACAATTATTTTGGTATCTGTGTACACTAGTACACCCATGCCCAAAACTGGTGCAGCTTATTGCTCAATTTTATAATTCGGTTACTAGGATAGTGAGAAAGGCAAATAGAAAAATACTCTTTACTATTACTTCAAAGGAAGTGCAGGAGGCATTTGCTTGTGGTTTGAAGCCTCCTTCATACGTGATTACTAAGAAGTTACATACCAAGAGCAGGAGGACAAATATGTCTCTACCGTAACAATGCATCGATTCATGGAGATGCAGTTGATTAAGGAGCCATAGCTAGGGCAACTTCTAAACTTGTCGAAACCACTCACAGAATTTAAAAGCCTAGACATATATTCAATGTTGGCATGGGTTGTTGGTTTATCGACAGATTCTACCATTCATAAGTGACAGGTAACTATAGCATAATGCATTTTCCAGATTGAATTTTACTCTCCGTCGGCCATGATGCAGGGCACCAACCATATTTACTTTGATTGAATCAATTTTATTTCTTAGAAACTGTATTTTTAGTTGGAGAGACTACAAAATGGGGAAGAGATGTCGTTCAAGCACACTTCTTTTCTGGTATGGTATTTCTTCTTTCATCTACACTCGTACTTCTTGTTCATCACAATGAGGTAAATGGATGAGAGGGATGAGCTTTTGCCAGTTTACATGTGGACTTCTGCTCTATCAAACAAGGAGTTATTTTACAGTTTTAACAATTTTTTTTTGGGGTCCATAATAGAATTGCTTTGTGGTACATGTGAAAGAGTGCCACGAGAGATGAGAGAAGTAGTAGTTATAGCAGAAAAATGAGACATATTTTTGCTTACTCAGGGTGTGGTCATAATAATTTTTGGCTTCACATGCAAGCCATTCCTACTGCCATAGTTTACCACCAAACATGTTTTTGCTATGGAGGTGGTGCACCAATCAGACTATGTGAATGATGTATATGAAGTAGGGCACGGTAAAAAGATGACTTGCAATATGCCTTTCAAGTTTGGCAGTATAGAAATAAATCAGGTAGGGCAGAACCTACTGCTCACAATAACACTTTAGGACCTGTGATTGATAGAGTTGTTGCAATGTTGGAGGTATGACCCTTTGGGAAAATCCATAGAGACAATCAAGGCCAAAATATTTCACTGTTGTTCTCGATCCAAAATTGAGAAAAGGCGTAATAATTTTGATGGACTTAACTTGGAGTGACACATTGAGGATATGACGTTGCTCTCACCTTGGCATGACTACTACGAACAAGAGGCCGAGTATAATCTCATGAAGTACAAAAATCAGATTCCTCCGCCCGGGTTGTTTAGTCAGGTAAAATTAAGTCAACCCCTATGGATCGAGGAGAAAATTACAAACTGGTGGATAATGCGGGTCCACCGAGGAAAGACCACATCTCCTTACAGGTTGAAGATGGATGAGGCATTTTCGGACACCGACGATGAGTTTGTTAATTCCTATCAACCCATCGCTTTTGTCAATATCTTGCCTCAAAGCTTCCAAAATTCTGACAACGGTGAAAACGAGGCAAAAGGAGAACGTCTGACAGTTGAAGAGGAGACTATGGAGAAGGAGGAGCAACAATATGTGTTTAAACGAAGGTCATAGCAGACAAAGCATAAAATTGAGGAGGCGCCTTTGCTAGAGAAGTAGACTGTTCGAGATGCGCCTCCATTTCCTCAAGCTGCGAAGAAACCAAGGACTAGTGCCACTTCCTCTTCTATTGCTAAAGTTTTGGTTGCTACAATTCCCATAGTTTTAGTTATTTTAGCAACTATTATTACCTATCCAACGGTGACATATTTTTCGATGACAATTGTGTAAATATTTCAAATGATTCATGAATAAGAAGACCAACAATTGAAGAGTCCTCAGGTGGAGGTCATGAACGTCGAGGAGGATGTGAACGTTGAGGAAGAAGAAAAGAAGCAACATGAAGAGATTATTTCACAATCACTTCCATCACCCGAGCATACGATGCCTACGCCCGAAGGTACGTCCTTTGTTCCCTCTTCTTCTTCTTCGGAGCATGTAGTGGATGTTAGCCTATTTCCCTCAATTTCTACATCTATCTCTCCACATTTTGGTATGCCTTCTGTGTCCATTTCGCTTCCTTCTTCTTCCCTTCTTGAAGTCACTATTGCTACTTCTTCCGTTCCCCTTTCTTCGGCCTCCTTTTCTTTCAGTTCGTATGCGTCGGGGTCGAACCTATTTTTGCGGCCTTCCCCTTCCATCGTCGCCACCACTTTTACTAAGGCTGTAAGTATGCAAGCTCCTCCTAGAGTGAGTGTAACTACAACCAAAATTGATTCTTCCACCCACTTTGTCATTTTGGTACCTCCCCTTCTAGTTGTCTCATCCGCTTCCTTTGAGCTTGATCGCTCACAAGTTTTGATACCCTTCACACCATTTTTAGAATTGCAAGCACTACTCGAAGTTCAGGTGGCACCGAAACAACTCGACGTGGAGAAAATCAATCGGGCACACCTGAGTTCATCACAGTGGTTGAAAAGCAAAAGGCAGAAAGAAGCTCTAGCTCCAGCTTGGCCTCTCAAAAAGGTTGCTTTCAATCCTATTGCTATGGAAGCTCACATGACTAAAATCACTCCCTTCATTTAGAAGCCACAAGGAGAAATGATGTCAAGTGATTATGCCTGTGAGATCATAACAGAGGACCTCACCAAAATTGATCCTATAAAGAAAATGGGCAACATATAGGTGGATATGAGTTCGGTATACTTGCATGGTGAGTATTTCAAGCAGAGATATTTTGATAATGAGAATAAAATTATCAAACTCAAAAATGCCTTGGCTAAAAGCAGAGCGCAAGAGGATAAGATAGCCACAAAGAATGAACACTTGGGATGACAAGTAAGAGTGCACTTGAAAGAAAGAGACGCAACAAGAGTAGAGATGCAAGCACTCTGAACATAGCTAGAGGCCATAAAAAATCAACTGGCAGAGAAGGCCGCACAAGCTGTAGGTTTTTCTATAAAAAGCATCAAGGAGGCGCGCCTTCACTCAGCCCAAAACTATGAAAAGTTGGCCATACAAGTAGTTCAAGTATTGCATTACCTCTGGGTATCCTAGATATAGATTTATATGGGGCAGCAGTTGATTGATAGCACATAAGAGATGTTGGAACCGTACATGGAGATGGTTGTAAAAATTCAGGTCCTAGTGCATTCCAACATTCACGCTTGGTCTATTGTAAAAGTCACTTTGCATAGCTACTTTCAAAGGATGGACCTGGTGAGGGAAGGTCAAAAAATTCTTAATGCCATCGAGCGAGAGCATACTGTTTCCATGACTCATTTTGATGCTCTTTCCAATATGGAATTTTTGGATTTTACAGATGAGTGGGGTGAACCTCTATCGAAAGAATAACTGGAAGTGGCCTAGAAGAAGTTTGTGGGGGATACCTTAGAGATTGATGCATGGGAGGAGCCCATCATGGAAGTGCAGGTGCTGTCACTTATGCATAAATTCACTCGCATGGAGTTGGCATTGTTTGAGTTAGCCTAGTGAGCGAAACGCCTCAGCCTAGAAGACATCTAGAATCTATGCTTTGTTTATGAGTCGTTGAGTGTTCCCTATTTGTTCACCACTCATGGTTGGGAGGAGGCAGTCACAGTTTATGAGGTAACCTCTGAAAGCCTCAAGGAACAGGAAGAGCGAGTTGCAGTAGAAAATGCCACAATAGAAAAAGGTAG
This sequence comes from Wollemia nobilis, assembly GCA_028583015.1. NCBI lineage: Eukaryota > Viridiplantae > Streptophyta > Pinopsida > Araucariales > Araucariaceae > Wollemia > Wollemia nobilis. Next base: position 386,430 of record JAQPPZ010015694.1, read on the forward strand.
TAGAAGAAGGAGAGCATGCCGACATACTATGAGTAGTAGCAGAAGCTAAAGCCATTGAGGAGACAGAATAACAGGCGTAAGCTAAAGCATCTTCATTGAAAGCACCAGCCAAAGTCATCGACAAGAAGACTCAGTAGAAGCCCAATGGATCAAGGCCTGGGATTGCTTGCATCCATGCGATCTAGATACCCCGTGAGCCGCCAAAAATCTTGGCAGTTTTGCAATATGCCACATTATTTTTTTTTTAAATTTTATTGATGTAAGATCGACATGTATTAATCCATGATACATTATTTTTGGCCTATATTTACTGCATTTTGAAATTAATATTCCTTTTTGTTACTTGAAAATAAAGTGTGCTTGAAAAAGAAAATGGGAAAATAAATGTAATAGCTCTTTCGCCCAAATGCGGTTCGAAAATGTAGTTGACAAGTGCATTCGCCCAAATTTTGGGGTGAAAGGCCCATTCACCCTACTTTTGGGTGAACGTAGGCATAGAAGGAGGAATGGTAAGAAGCAAGCGACTTTCACACAAAAAATATTGTAAGTTAGAAACAGAATCAAAGTTGAAACGTCGGCACTGTTAAAGATGCGTTCGCCCCAAGGATGGGGTGAAAGCATCGTTTGCCCCACTTTGGGGTGAACATCTTTGAAATTTAAAAAGGTATGCCCAATTAAAGCCTAGACTGGTCAAATGTGCTTTCACCCCAATAGAGGGGCGAAAGTCTCATTTGCCCCTCTTTGGGGCGAAAGCTCACCAAAGGAGGATTTGGGCAGATTTTCATAAGTAAGCAACTTTGAAAAGTCAAACATGCTTTCACCCCAATGGAGGGGCGAAAGTCCCATTCGCCCCTCCTTGGGGTGAACCTACATGGAAATGCTTCGCTAATGTGCCAAGGTTCGTTTTGGGTGCTAATTTCTTAGTAGGTGATGTTGAAAAGTCAAAGAGGCGTTCACCCAAAGTAAAGGGCGACGGTGCCTTTCACCCTTCTTTGGGGCGAATGTGTGCTTCGAAATAAAAGAAATATCTTGTGAAGCACTTTTGCCCTAGGAAGTATACAAAGGTCTTAATTACCTTTTTGAAAGGTTTAAACAAAGAGCAAAAATTCAAAGCATTGAATGTGAAATCAAGAACGAATTTCAAAAGCACCCAAGACAGACGAATAAAAAATATTAAATGTTTGTGGTGAAGAGTAACTCAGATTGTGGATCTCGAGTAAAGAAATCAGCAGTTTAAAGGTGCCAGATGATTTTCATGATTTCCAAGTAGAAGCAAAATTTTTAGGATGGCGAATGTGCCAAGTCAACGACCAAGCCTTGTTGTTTCTCATGCACCGATGCCCATGAATACCTATTTTCTAGAAGAATTTCCTTAAAAGCTGGATCATCGCCTTAAAAGAGATATTTTCCATGACTTCAAGGAGAAATTGTCTCACCAAGGTTCCTGATCTATGATCATTTTGTCTTCATGTGTATATAATGAAAGAGGTGAAATCCTCTATAAATACTACTCAATTTCCATTGTAAAGGAGGTTAGACATTCTGTAGAAAAACTATCCAAGTTCTCTGCATCAATAGAAGATACTTGGCTTCTGAATTTGCAAGTGATCTTGTGTGTGATTTCCTTCTATTTTCTATGCATTTCTATTTTACGCTCATATTCATTGTTTGTTGTTAAGTTTAAATTTTGCATCTGAGTTTGAACATTGTTGGTAAGGGAGTGAGTTCTAGAATGCGATCCTGGAGGTTGTCTCTGCAAGGTTATGAGTAGATTCTATTGCCTTATTTTATTATATGCTAATTTAATGCTTGGGTGGATTTCCTACTGCTAGTCTGTCCCCAATCCTACACCTTCGACCTGTGGTCATATTTCCCATCTCTTTTCGTTATTTCCAATTTCTTTCCTGCAACTCTAGTCTTAAACCCATGTAGGATTTAGTAAGGGAGCCAACCCTCTCTAGAGATTTGTGCGGAGGACATTCCTTTCCTATGACATTTTAATGTTGGTCATGTCTAGGGCGCACAAACGTATGTTTGTATAATTAGGCAGATATTTGACCAACAATCACCAAATTCAATTTTGTAAGAACTAACTAGAGGAGTTTAAGCTAAAATTTTGGGCATCTTGGAAGAGTAAAGTTAGCTGTATTTTGGAGGAGTTTTTTGAAATATATTTGGAATAGCTTTGGACAACAAAGATCAAGCATTCTTAGCAGCACCTAAGGAGGATATTGACTATAGATTTGAACAACGAAAGGGTAGCATTTGGAGCTACAAATTTTAGAGATAAATAGCACATATTTGAAGGAGAAGAAAGCATATTTTGGGCAGAAACTATAGATACAAATTGAAGAGTCCACTAACAACAAAATAAATGTGCATTACAACAAATACAAGATAGCAAACTATAAAGAAAGGAGCTACAAAAAGGTGTGTTAAATTTGATGCCATATAAAGTATTATTGTAGATATTTTGAAGGTGCATATTAAGAGTTTTTTTTTTAAAGCAAAAAACCCTTTACGGGGCCGCCTTGGTCTGAGAGACCATGAACAGGGGGTTCTACACCGTCAAAGTCACCCGGGAGTCGCACCCGACCCTGCCCGCAACAACATTATCAATTGGATTTTGGATACCCAATTCAGCTTTTTGGTAGGGTGGAGATTTGAACCTGGGACCTCCCTTGGAGGATTGCCCTCTCCTCTCCAACTCACCTACAACACTTGGGTGTATATTAAGAGTTTTTTAGAGCTATTTAGAGCTAGCAAAAGAAAAGTTTTTTAGAAGTGTCATTAAGCCAAAAAAAGACACTATTACACACCATTATTTTTAGAGAAATCTGGAAGATTATAACAACATTAGTTAAAGTATTTAAAGGAGTGATAAGTGAATATTATATGCTATTTTTTAAAGTAAATTTAAGAGAAGATTTATTCTACGTTTGTGAGGAAGAATATCCCTCAAAATACAATAGATTTTGGAAAGTAAAGAGTTCCAAATTTAAAGGTAAATTTTATGTGTTTAAAAACACTATACATGCAATAAATAGTGGAGAAGAAAACAACTAAAATAGTGGTTTGGATCACCACTATATTAAGCACCATTGAGCATAAAATCATAGGGGGAAAGATCTTCATCAATATCCACCCATTTGCAGGAAAGAAGCACTAACAAGAGTGCTTAAGGAAAGAGCCATTAGGCTCAGGAATCGACCAACTAAGGAGCTAGAAGATGTCAGCTGCAACTTACAAAATATTACCCTACATAAACCCTACGTAGCACAACCATTCTATCTACACAAAGCAAGGTAGATGACAAATACAGGTTGCATTATCAAAGGAATATTACCAATAGATCAAACTACCAAAAAGGAAGCACAATAGATCCACCATTGGAGTGCTCTAAAACAGTCACAGTTGGAGCCAGCCTTGGGAAAATTCATCATCATCCAATGAGAGAAGAAACAACACCAATTGTTGTTACAAAGAAGCAAGAATACGTTGGAGGAATAGTGAAGAAGAAATACATTAGATTAGTCTTGAAATTCTATACGTTGGAGAAGGGAGCACATCCATAGAAGTTTGTAACACTTGTACCAAGTAAGGAAGAGAAATAATACCATTTGGTACAAGGGTGAGAGTTGACACATAGTCATAACGTACGTCTCTAGGAAAGAAGAGCGCTTAACTCTCTAAATCATCACCCAACACTCAAGGAAGAATTAGTTTTTTTTGGTATAAGGTAGAGGTGGTTATAAGGTCCACAAACCTTTTACAAAGTCAAAATGGGCTGGTTCTAGCATCAAGCCCGTATAATCAAAATACAAAATGGATCTTTCTAAGACTCACATTAAGCCATACTTAGAGTCCACAACCCTATACTTGTCGCTTGACTATTCGAGGATAAAACAAAAACCAAACAACACCTAGCACTTACTAACACTAGGTTGCCGTACCGTACACTTGTCACCTCCCGTGCCCCAAGCAAATGGGATGCCTTTTCTCGCCTAATTCCATCTCGTCGGATTACTCATCATCAGCCCTCCGATCTCCCCGATGCTCTAACAGGTTTGATCTTAGCTCTTCTCTAGCACCCAACACCAATAGTTCTTGAGGGAAGTTATCCTTCCAAATTTGCATCTCCCCAACAGAAACCGCAATATTTGCCATTAGATCCGCCGCTCGGTTCCCTTCTCTCGAAGGTGTGTTGGATTCGGGCATTAACCAAATGAGATTTATGAATCTTTGCTTCTAGGATAAGCTCCAATATGGTCCAAACTGGGGTCTTTATCCTCCTTAATTGCCTTGATTATATTAAGCTAATCCCCTTCAAAGATAACTTCCTTATAACCCTCAAGTCCGGCAATTCTCATTGCCTCGCATGCAGTGCTCGGGCTTCGCAAAATGATTTGTTTGAGTTCCCAAAGGCTCGAGAAAGGCAAGGACCACTTTTCCTTCCTCATTTCTCAAAACTCCTCCTCGCTCCCGCAGCTCCCGGATTTCCTTTAGCCGCCCCGTCAAAATTAAACTTAACCCACTTTTGTGTGGGGGGTATCCACTTGACACCATCCCGTGGGTTGGTTGTAATGTCTAGGTCCTGGAAGTTCCTCTCCCAGCTCCGCAAAATCCTCCTTTCCCTTAGAGACATGGTCTCATTTTTGAAGAAGAAAGTTTTCCAGCTTTTCTTTCAAAGCTCGATTATTTTATTACCACATAACCCGGGATCTTTCTTACGTCCTTTAAATACTCTCTTATTTCTCTCATTCCATATCCCCCATAAAAAATGGGGTAAGCCGAGCTTCCAGAGCCAAGTCAAAAGCTTTGCCCTAAGGGGGAAGCCCACCGTATGCGTAAGTCGACATGCTATTTGGACAGACTCCAATCTATATGAAATTTGGACAGATCATTTGGAAGACTCGTACAAGAAAAATCACAAGTTAGAAATATATGACTTACGTATTCTATTGCTTTCTCACACAAGATACATCGATTGATGAATTGGAAACCTCTCCTTTGCAGATTATCTCGTTGTCGGATCTTATTTTGAACTCGCCAACCAAAAGAAGAAAGCTATTTTTGGGGTTAAATTATTTAACCAAATAATGAAGTCGGAGTCCAGCCATTGAATCCTGAGTGGATTAACTTATAGGCAGCTTTTACTGAATAGATCCCACTTGTAGTTTTGCCCCAAATCGCCTTGTCTCTTCCTCCCCCAGGAATGATCGGGAACACCCTTAAAGCATCATTGAGTTTGGTTAGGGCCACCTTCTCTTGCTCTGACAGATTATGAACTCTGATTTTCTTCCAAGAAGAAGTTTCCGTGCTACAAGCAATAAAATCCCCTACTTTTCCCTCCCATTTCCTTCGAAAGTTTATGTTGGAGGACCCGAAGGTCTAAGTTATCTTTCGTAGGGGCCTCTTCCAACCACGGGTCTTTCCAAAAGTCCACTTGTCTTCCATTACCAATTCTCCATCCGATGCCTTTCCCGACTACCTCCCGACATTCGAGCAAACAATTCCAAAAATAGGATCCTCTAGGAAGATTATCACTTTCAGAAGTCCCGATTATTTCGATATATTTTGCCTTAAGAAGTTTTACCCATCCCAATTGATCATTATTGATAAATCTCCATACCTGTTTGCCAATCGTAGCTTGATTCATTTCTTTCATTCTCTTTAACCCCGTGCCCCCCGATCCTTGCTTGCACACACCGATTCCATGCTACCAACGAAATTCTCTTTCTCTCCTCCGAACCCGACTCACAAGAAGTTGCGTTGAATTAGCTCCAATGTAGCTCGGACCTTTGCAGGCATTCTAAATAGAGACATGCAAGAAATTGGAATGCTCTGAAAGTAGTTTGAACTAATAAGGCTTTTCCCGCGGAGCCGAGAAGGTCGCCCTTCCACCCCGCTAACTTTTTGGAGATCCCGTCAATGACCGAGTTCCACAAAGTAGCCTTCATTCTTCCTTCGAACATAGGCATGCCTAGATAAGTTGCCGGTAGAAGCTCCTTTCCACAACCGAAGAGGTTAGCTATTCTTTCCTCCCTCCCACCAGGCGTGTTAAAGAAATAGATGCTACTCTTCTTATAGTTTATGTACCGTCCTGCTTCTGTCTCATACTTGGTTAGAATTCTCTTCAACTTCCTAGCTTGAGGCACCGAGGCTTTGGACACAATGATTGTATCATCCACAAACCGTTGGTGAGACACTGGCTCGCTGCTGAGGCCGGTTTAAAACCTTCCAATTGACCATCCGCCACCGCCGCTGAAATGTTCCTACCCAATGCTTCCGCTAAAATAATAAACAAGTATGGAGACAAAGGATCTCCTTGTCGCAACCCCCTTTCACTCTTAAAGTAACCGGAGGGTGACCCATTCACCATGACAGAAAATCTTGTAGTAGAGATACAACTAAAAATCAACTTAATCCACCGGGGACAGAAACCAAACTTACCCAAAATCTTGGTGAGGAACCGCCATGAGACCCGGTCGTAGGCTTTATTCATATCAAGCTTTAGTAACATACCCGCTTCCTTACTAGTCACCATTGAATGAATAACCTCATGAATTGTGATGATACCATCCAATATTTGTCGCCCTTTCACAAAGCCACCTTGGTTCATATCAATGATGAAAGGAAGGATAACCTTCACCTATTGGCGATTGTTTTTGTGAGAATCTTCATCGTAGTGTTACATAAACCGATAGGGCGAAAACTGGAAAATTCCATTGCTCCCACTATTTTAGGGATGAGGACTAAAAAAGTAGCATTAACTCCTTCTCGGATTTCCATGTCCTTTTGAGCCTCAATTATAGCTTCCACTACATCATTGCCTAGGATATCCCAAAACTTTGGAAGAAAGCTGCAGGGAAGCCATCCGGTCCTGGGGAGCTGTTACCATCCATGTCAAAAATGACCTTCTTGATTTCCTCCTTTGTGAAAGGACTAAGTAAGAATCCATTAAGATTATCAGTTACGAGGGGTGGAATGGCTGCCAACAGAGAGTCCTCTTCTTCAATAGTCGGATTTACATCTTCTAGCAACGATTTAAAGTACTCAACCGCTTCCCTCCTTATGTCTTCCATATCTTTGGTGTTAGACCCATCGGCCATCTTGATCTCCTTAATTTTGTTAGTACTCCCGTGGCGAAGAGTAGAGACATGGAAGAACTTTGTATTTCGGTCACCCTCCTTTAACCAACGCAGCTGGATTTCTCGCCTCCAAAAGGTTTCTTCAAATCCTAGCATCGTGTGGTATTCGGCAACACCTCCCTCTCCCGGTTTCTCGATCCTCTCGTAAGTCGCTCCGACTTCACTTCTCCCGTAGTTCATTGATCTTGTCTTTTAGTTCTCGCCTTTTAACAAAAATATTGCCAAAGGAAGTTTTGTTCCACTCTCTAATGTTAGCCTTCACATTCCTTAGTTTACATGCCACTTGGGCCGGTTTCGAACCATTATACTTTTTGTCCCACCATTGGGCAACCGGATCCTTGAGATCCCGATGTTGGAACCACATAAGTTCGAATCGAAAGGGTCCGATGTATCTTTTCTTAGAGTCCTCCCCTCGTTTCCCACGGAATTGGGTTGTGATCGACCCGATTCTTGGGAGTGCCGTTAATGAAGAGTCCCCAAACCTCTCCTGGCATTCTTGAGAAAGAAGAAACCTATCTAATCTTATCCGAATTTGGTTTTCCTTCAATATTTTGTTAGACCATGTATAGGAGAATCTACGCAGTCCACATCCATCACCCATGTTGCTCAACAAAATCTCTAAACTCGTAGATATCACAGCTATTCTTTGAGAGCCCCCAATTTATCTACAGGATTAAGGTAGCAATTGAAATCCCCCGCCACAATCCAAGGGTAGTTGGGGACCGTCTCCCTCAATTCAGCTAGCCGACTCCAAAGAACCCTTCTCATCCCTCGTCTAACCGGAGCATATACATTCGTTAAGATCCACTCTTCCCGCGTGGTTTTATCCACACATAAGAGACAAATAAACCAACTAGACATCGGAATCACTCTACTATCAATCACATTTTTGTTCCACATAACCAAGAACCCTCCTCGCTGCTCCAATGGCCTCTTGGCCTACTACTTCACCTTCTCGCCAAGTCCTATTCTTAAAAGGAATAACTCTACTCTCCTCCATTTTAGTTTCTTGAAGTAAAATCATATCCGGTTTGTGTTCTTGTCTAAGAGCATACAAAGCTCTTATTTTTGGCAGGATTACTCCCACGAATATTCCATGAAAGAATCTTCATTTATGGGCTTTGGATCCTCGAGCCTTCGCCCCAAAGAGCAACACTGCTTGAGTGCCATCAACCACTCCTCGCTCTGCTTCTTTCTGCCTTAAGGCAGCATTGCTAGGTTTCCCTCTTCCTACCGAACCATATCCCCATACATCCGCTCTAGGTTGAAGTTCCTTGGGATTCACTTGGCTTCTAGTAACCATCTTGGGTAGGTCAGTCTTGGTCTTTGGGGTAAACAATCTGGCTTTCCAAAGTTAACCGGTCTTTTTGACAGAGGAGATGATTCCGTGCTCTTAGCTTCTTGATTAGTAGATTCTTTTTCCCCGCTTTGGGGTTACACCGATCTTGGTGGTTCACCTCTTCCTCCCGAGTATCCTTGCCTCGTATTATTAGTTTCCTCGCTCCTTCCTCTCGATTTTTCTCCTCTAAATCCTTCTCTTGAGTCTCCTCTACCTCGCATTCCACTTCTTGGCCGTCCATCCGATCTCCCTTCAAATGATTTAATGCATCAAAACTGTTCTCCACCGGGATGTTGATCTCCTTGGAATTTCTTCCCATAAATTCCTCTCGCAAGACATGGGACCACTTCCACCGAGCCTCCATAGGCCTCCCGTATCACCCAATCAAACTTACTTGCCCTGTGGCGTTGATCTATGGGGTTCTTTCCTTTGTGATTTGGCTCGAGGCTTGTCGTATCATCTTAGGAGCAAAGTTGAGCTTGAGGGTTCCCATCAAAGGGACCAGCCTCCCCGTGAGAGGGTTTCGGGGCATAGGAATTTTTGGGAGGAGGGTTAAAACGTTGCCTCTTGCTTACAATAGGGCGAACAGTGTCTCTGATATTCGGATTTCGAGCTCCACGTCCTTGAGGCCCAGATTGGGTAGGAATGGAGATCTCATGGGGGAGGGATATTATTCTCGGTTTGAGGAGCAATATTTTGGAGTGGGGGCTGGTTCTTGGAAATGCAAGTGGATACCCCGGTGCCCTACCTTCCCACAAACACTACACTTAAAAGACATATTTTCATATTCAAAGACCCGAGTATGAAGGCCAAACATAGACGACAAAATAATGGATTTAGGGAGCTCTTTACTCGGGTCCGCCAACACACACATGCGAGCAGACAGAAGTCTTGTTTTGCTCAAGGTTGCAGGATCAATAGCTATTAGTTCTCCAATCTCTCGTAGCTATCCCACCCAAGATTTGTTCGCTCCAAAAAGCAGAGGTAATCCCGGCATCTTAACCCAAATAGGAGCCAAATCCAAAGACTCGAGTCCTGGGGTTGGAAATCGGGGACCAACGCTTCGGATACAAGCCCCTTTTCCCAAAAAACCAAGGACCTCCTTGGAGAGTCCTTTCCATGTCCCGTTCACATTGAAATGTCACCAAAAGAAAACTCTTGGGTAAAGCCTTAATCCTCATACTGACCCTTGGCCGCCATTTTTGGATGGGCCATCTCCTTATGACTTCCATGTCCGGCCTCACCCCCATAAATTTAGCCACCAGAGATGTTCTGCCCTCCATAGCCACATGCCGAGCTAAGGAATCCGGGATGTGCAACCTACCATTGACAGATTTTAGATTAAAACAAGAGTCGGATAATTTTTGCTTACCGCGAAGAGCATTAAGATATGAAGGTCTCCAGCTGCTGTGTTTCTCTTTGTCTCCTTCTTGGGTCTTCCTTTGATCCCGACGCATAGAGTCCTCGGGGTCCCCCTCGTAGAAATCTTCAACCGCATCCGCCCAACGCCCTTGGACCGGTTCCAATAGAACTTCCTTGTCCACATCCTCCGCCCGGGGGCTCGCTATCTCGCCGTAGCCCCCACCTGCCGCGTCTCGCCGATCCGCCCTCTGAAGTCCCACACCTAGGGTTTGATGCCCCTAGACCTCTCGCTCCTCCTCCTTGCTGCTCCATCCGTCACAACTTGTTGCCTCCAAAATCTGCCATTTTTTTTTTTTTTTTTTAGGGCCAAAATTTTTGTGACCGCTACCGTGCACGGACTGCTAAAGTGGCGGCTGCTACAGTATGTAGGCTTCTACAGTGTCGGTTGCTATAGTGGCGAATTTTATGGGAGACTGCTGCTCCCCTCTCTGACTGATGGCAGCTGCTGCTTCTGCTCTGTTGTAACAAAATATCTCTTGATGCAATATTATCCAAGGTTTCAAAATTGAATATATTGAGTGGTGCTCAAGGAATAATTAGTTAC